>CM035409.1:113163484-113285984 GCA_020310875.1 Ceratopteris richardii | reverse complement strand
GATTGTTGTGTGTTATGTGCAAAAGAACAAAGAGGCTTGAACTTAAGTTCGAGCCTCTCAGCTTTTCCAACCATATCAAGTTTAGGATTGTTGGATCACATGATATGAACAGAAGAACAAAGACACTCGAACTTAAGTTCGAGCCTCTGAGCTTTTCCAGCCATGTCAAGTTTAGATTTCTTGTGTCTTATGTGCAAAAGAACAAAGAGGCTCGAACTTAAGTCCGAGCCTCTTAGCTTTTGCAACCATATCAAGTTTAAGATTGTTGGATCACATGATATAGGCCTTAGGTTCTGCAGCCATGTCAAGTGTAGGATTGTTGTGTCTTATGTGCAAAAGAACAAAGAGGCTCGAACTTAAGTTCGAGCCTCTGAGCTTTTCCAACCATATCAAGTTTAGGATTGTTGGATCACATGATATGAACAGAAGAACAAAGTGGCTCAAACTTAAGTTCGAGCCTCTGAGCTTTTCCAGCCATATCAAGTTTAGATTCCTCGTGTCTTATGTGCAAAAGAACAAAGAGGCTCGAACTTGAGTTCGAGCCTCTGGGCTTTTCCAACCATATCATTGTTTGGTCACATGATATGAGCCTCAGCTTTTCCAGCCATGTCAAGTTTAGGATTTTTGTGTCTTATGTGCAAAAGAACAAAGAGGCTTGAACTTAAGTTCGAGCCTTTGAACTTTTCCAACCATATCAAATTCAGGATTTGTTGGATCACATGATATGAGCTTCAGCTTTTCCAGCCATATCAAGTTTAGGATTGTTGTGTCTTATGTGCAAAAGAACAAAGAGGCTCGAACTTAAGTTCGAGCCTCTGAGGTTTTCCAACCATATCAAGTTTAGGATTGTTGGATCACATGATATGAGCCTCACATGATATGAGCCTCAGCTTTTCCAGCCATATCAAGTTTAGGATTCTTGTGTCTTATGTGCAAAAGAACAAAGAGGATCGAACTTAAGTTCGAGCCTCTCAGCTTTTCCAACCATATCAAGTTTAGAATTGTTGGATCACATGATATGAGCAAAAGAACAAAGAGCTTTTCCCACCATATCAAGTTTATGATTTTTTGGTCACATGATATGAGCAAAAGAACAAAGAGGAGTTAGAGCCTCTTAGCTTTTCCAAACATATTAAGTTTAGAATTGTTGGATCACATGATATGAGCAAAAGAACAATGAGGCTCGAACTTAAGTTCGAGCCTTTGAACTTTTCCTACCATATCAAGTTCAGGATTTGTTGGATCACATGATATGAGATTAAGCTTTTCCAGCCATATCAAGTTTAGGATTGTTGTGTCTTATGTGCAAAAGAACAAAGAAGCTCGAACTTAAGTTTGAGCCTCTGAGCTTTTCCAACCATATCAAGTTTAGGATTGTTGGATCACATGATATGAGCCTCAGCTTTTCCAGCCATATCAAGTTTAGGATTGTTCTGTCTTATGTGCAAAAGAACAAACAGGATCGAACTTAAATTCGAGCCTCTGAGCTTTTCCAACCATATCAAGTTTAGGATTGTTGGATCACATGATATGAGCCTCAGCTTTTCCAGCCATATCAAGTTTAGGATTGTTGTGTCTTATATGCAAAAGAACAAAGAGGCTCGAACTTAAGTTCGAGCTTCTTAGCTTTTCCAACCACATCAAGTTTAGGATTGTTAAATCACATGATATGAGCTTCAGCTTTTCCAACAATAGCAAGGTTAGGATTGTTGTGTCTTATGTGCAAAAGAACAAAGAGGCTCGAACTTAAGTTCGAGCCTTTGAACTTTTCCAACCATATCAAATTCAGGATTTGTTGGATCACATGATATGAGCTTCAGCTTTTCAAGCCATATCAAGTTTAGGATTGTTGTGTCTTATGTGCAAAAGAACAAAGAGGCTCGAACTTAAGCTCGAGCCTCTGAGGTTTTCCAACCATATCAAGTTTAGGATTGTTGGATCACATGATTGAGTATTATAGTTTCGATGACCCGTTATGATCAAGGTTGTATGCCTCCAGCCTTCTTGAACTTATGACCAGAATGGAGATGAACCACTGCATTTGAGACTTCTTTCAAGCTAGTAAGGATGCTGAGTCAATCACGCTTTTAGTTCTCCGTTGGTGACTAATATGTAAAGCTTTTGGACTGCCGGCGGCCATTTCCAGGCATGATGATTGAAAGAAAATGATATCAATGAGTATTTGGGGACTTCCACAGAAGCTTCCGACAAGGCAACTGTGGACGGATTTTTCCACCCCATGACATTACATTTGACTTGTATCCCTTGCGAGGTTCGAATAGGTGTTTGATTGCACAATCCTGATATCTCTTTCAATGAAGTGATGTGCTCCAACAGTCAAATATATTCTCAGCTGCATATAATAGCTTTGCAAAATTGAGAACTCTCTCTTCGGGTTCGAGGATCAATAAACACACATCAAAATACGGTCAGAAACAAGCCTCAAAGCATTCATCCCCATCCAGCCAAACCATAAGGGGAATGTCCTTCCCAAAGCGGAGAAGACTGTGTCCTTCCATTACATTGCATCCAAACCATCTCCTGTTTCCTACAAGAGATCAAATTAAACCAAAGAAACTTCTTGCACTGTCTTTTATTTCTCTTGAGGCTATATGAGCAGCCTTGTTGGCTAGTTAATTAGCTCTCCACTGTGCAATTTCATGCTACATAATGCAAAGGAAAATAATTGTCAACTTCGATGCATATTTCCACCCTTTTCTAGAGTTCTTTCCATGAACACCATGTTTTCTGAATAGCTCCCCTTCGATTCTCATGGATGACTATTTTGTTTTTCTTTCCCCTTTTTAAACATATAAATCCCTGTACATCAAAGAGAACTCGCAGATGTTAAAAACACCATCAATATCGAGGCAACATTTGATCACCTTTGTTAGAAGGCTATCAGAACAGATGGAAGCATGGGTTCAAGCACTGTTCAAGCACTGCTTATGTTAAACTCCATTAAAAGATGAGCACACTCAACATAGTATTTCATGAAGTAGATGGGGCTTCACCATGTCGGAATTGAACATTATTAGAAAAGACTCTTTAAATTAACCCCTCAAAGGTGCTAGCACTTCTTCTCTGCATCCGATATCCTCAAATTGTAAACCATTAGCATCCGGGAGCACAAAGACTCTCTCTGTATTGATAGATGTGTAGAATCATCAGTTCTGATTATTAGGAAGATCATGGACAAGTTTCTGTTGCAATTAAGAGCATTCTTCAATCTCAAGGGCTCCACTATCTTCTATTGCCTTCTACTCCTCTTCGAGAGTGCCTTCCCAAGTCCGTCTCTTTTTCTGCCTCCTACCATAAGCTCCCCTTCTTCAGGCTTCTATCTCCTCCATTATGATTCCTCCCCATATCATTTCTTCTATGCTTTATGTGCTCCGCCCTCTAATGCCCTGTCTTTAGATGGATTCACGTGTAAAAATAACCTCCACTCTACTTCCCCATAGCCAAAGCTTGTTGATATCCCATCCCTGTTCTTAAACTCCTAAATTCGAGCTCTTGAATTCGAACTCCAGAATTTGAGCTCATGAATTCGAACTCCTGAATTCGAGCTCCTGAGTTGGAACTCCTAAATTCCCTGTAAGCTCCCACATTCACTATTCTTCCAATCCTTTGGACATGCTTCCATCATCTTCCCCATGCTTCCGTGCCATATTCATTTGAGAGCAACTTGTCTACCCTTGAAGATCTTTACCTTCCAGAGGATGAAGCCTCGTGAAGGCGAAGATAAGAAGCCTTCTATTCGTGGAGTTTCACGATCACTGAGATACTTCTCCCATCTCCCATTTCTAGATATGCTCTATAATTCTATTAGATCAATGGGCCTTTGGATTCAATCTGTTCCACGTGTGCGCTCAGATGCACTCATAAAAGCACATATATAAGAGATTGCTTTCACGTTTATGTGAATTGCATAACACAAAATTCAGATGCAAATATAGAAGCATAGTTTGCTCTCATATGCACATATACACACACATATGCATTTATAGGTTCATATGTGCACACACTTTAACCTACATATATCTACACATGCAAACATGCATTAAGACACACACTCATTCACTTGTACATGTGCGCATACACAATCATTGCACACATACTTATTTACATCCATGAGTGCACATGTAGAATGCACATGTATATTGATACACCTCAATACATATTCATCACCATATAGATCAATTCGACTGAGTATGATGGATACAAATAGTTGCAACTGATATATTCAACTCAAACAAATTTAGTCCGTGCAAGATTGCAATCATCATGAAATGGATGCATCAAAGCGCAAATAATATGAAACGAAACACAAAAGGATAACTCAATGATGAAGCGAACCCAACAGACACACATTCACATGCATCCATGTTCTTGCATATGTACGAATGCCACATACACTATTCACGATGCATGCACGTATAGGTGCTTTTCATCTTTGGCACAGCCACACACATAGTTATCACTCATACAATTACACATGATTGTCGATCAACAAAGAACATAGATCAAATACAAATATAATATCTCTAGCAGCAATGATCAAATGAAGGTCTTCTAGCATGCCATGCTTCATATAATGTCATCCCATCAAGAGATTTGGATGGCAACCTGTTTACAAGATAAGTGGTAGTAGATACACTCTCTACCCACAAGTAATTAGGTAATTTATTTCTCATTTAAAATTGACCTAGCTGTTTCAACAATTATTCTATTTCTCCTCTCTGCCACCCCATTTTACTCAGGGGTATACCTTGTTGTGATTTCTCTCTTGATTCCTCTATACTGCAAGAATGCATCAACCTGATTTGAGAAGTACTCACCTCCTCCATTTGATCTTAGACTCTTAAGGCTTCTTCTTGTTTGGTTCTCAACAAGTGCAAGATACCTTTTAAAGCAACTGAATACTTCATCTTTGTGCTTCATAAAGTATAAGATAGTCCACATGCTGAAATCATCAATGAAAGATACATAATACCTTGATCCAAAAATTGAGGGATCCTTACTTGGGCCCCATACATCTGTATGGGCAAGGTCTAGGTAGTCCTCATGCATGTGGCCTTTCCTTGAGAAGGCTAACCTGTGAGATTTTCCAAACTGACAAGCACCACGTTTATAGATCATGTGTTGCTTGGATACATTAGGCATCCCAACCACACATTGATGTCTACATATTTGCTTTAAAGTTCTCTCACCAATATGCCCTAATCTCTTATGCCAAATTCAAGCTCTGGTAGTGTTTGGTCTTTGTAAGTATAGAGTGCAATATTCCTTGTACCTTCAAGTTCAAAGGTGAATAGTTTTTTTGTCCTTTGGCAATTCTCTTGAATCCATGTTGGGGATTCTCCACAAATGCTCCATATTGGTTGAACCTGACTTGCAAACTATTTTCCACAATCTGTTCAACACTAATCAAATTCTTGGTAATTGTAGGTACATATAGAGCCCTCCTCAATAGATATCTATTTCCATCAAAGGTATTAACATTTCCTACTTTAATCACTAAGTGCTTGGTGTCATCATGTGTTTGTACATGATGTTTACCCTTAGGTTCCTCAAGGTCAGAGAGAAGAGCTACATTGCTTGCCACATGGTTTGAACATCCTGAGTCAATCTAGAAGAGATGGTTATCATTTATACCTGGTTTTGAAGTCATATTCATAATCAGAAGGCAATCTTCTTGCTCTATTGTATAGTTGTTGTAGTCTTTCCTTGATTTGTAGCCTTCTTGGTAGTTGTTATTGTAGTTGTTGTTGTAGTTTTTATTGTGCCCTTGATGGTGATTGAATCTTCCACTTGATTGTGTATATCCACCTCTTTGAAATCCTCTACCTCTCTGATTCTTGAAGTTCCTATAACACCCATTTGTAGTATAATTTGACAGTCTACAAATATTACATGGTGTTGAGTTATAAGGTCTCCCCCTACCTTGCTTACCTCTTTTGCCCCTTCTTCTTGAGTTTCTACATCTCGCTGCATAATTGACTTGGGAGGTAGCTCCTTCATCCTCACTCTTCTTGTTCTTTTCTTTGTCTTTACCCTTAATTTTATATGTGTATGGGGCAGAAGAGCTATTACCTCTTGATGAATCTCCATTCATGTTGATCTTGGCTTCATGGGTGAAGAGTTGCCCCATGAGTGTGGTAAGGTCCGCAATCTGCATGTCCATGTACAAGTCCAGGGCAGTTGTGAAGCTCTCCCATTGGTCATCTTCTTTAATACCATTGATTATTTGTCTTAGAATGTGCTCCTCTTCATTTTCTTCTACTATGCTTGCCAATTGATCAGCTATATCGTTGACTTTGGTCACATACTCTGAGATACCTTGCGTAGGTTGCTTTCTTTGAGTGGTTAACACAATCCACAATTGGTTCTTCCTAGTCCTTGTGTTGGAAGAGAAATAGGAGGATAGTGTTTCCCAAGTCTCTTGGGAGGTCTTACAGTCCTAATGTGCGAAAGAAGAAAATCAGAAATTGAGTTAAGTAAGTATGACCTTGCTAATGCATCCTAGGCACACCATGTATTGAGTCTTTCATGCTCTTGTAGGTTTTCCTTTGCTTCTGAAAATGGGCATCTCCTCATCTCCTGAGATGTATCCATAGATTCCTTGCAAGTATGTCTTCATCCTCATGGACCATGCTTGGTAGTTGTTCCTCTCCAATTTCTCAATGAAAGAAGGAAAACCATCTCCCATTTTACCTTAGCTTGCTCTGATACCATTGTTGGGAAAGATGGATGGACACTCCAAGAAATGAGTAGGTACTGCCAATCTCTACTTTGTACTAGGCCCATTTTTCTTCAGAGTTGCATTGTATGCCCTCTTAGCTTTCCATTGACACTAATCAAGTGCCTATGTACTTTGGAAATGATATGAGAAATGATTGATTCAAAACAGACTACTTCCAAGTTGAAGGATCAATGAAAAGCTTCTATTTTTGTTCACACACCTGCTGCTTGTTAAGGTCACTACTTCCAGTACAGTAGGAATTAGAAACATTACTTTTGAAGATATCAAATTAGCTTAATGAGCTAATGATTCCAAGTGTAATTTAAAATGATGCACTATACAGAGAGGAATCCATTTAGCAATCAAATCATTACACCCATTTTTAAGGACCTCTCCAAAGTTTGAGCAGTAGGTAGGTCGATGCACTTTTCTGCAAATCTGTTGAATGCATTATCGTAAGAACTTGTGAGCATGTAGAGGACGTGGAGATGATTCCAAGAAGCTATCGAACATTGAAAATGGTGAAGAAATGGTTACAATATGAGTAATACAAAATGATTGTTCTGAGTAACTATGACAGAGAGACCATAGATGAAAGTATTGATCTACTGTATTAGAAGACAATGTTGTAAAAGATCATTGGCATGATAATCAATGTCTAATGATAATAAATAGTGTAGTCTATGAAGAACTCAAACTTGAAGTGATCTATACCGTGAGTTTTTTCAATCATGCTTTACAGATGAGTCATTTCACTTTTCAATTTGAATTCTTCATCGGCGCTCACTTAAAGTGATCCTCAAATCTACGAGATATTATCTCCAAGTAAGTTCGTGGCTTTTCCATCTAACAAACTCCACAAGTTTAGTGGTAGCTACACATATTCCTCCAAGTCAAATAGACTTTTACAAGTGGTATAAGGTAAAATTTTTCATAGCAATGGTTCCCATGGAACTTCAATTAGTCTCACATAAACTCTAGCCAAATGTGTAGGCTTGGTATTTGCACCAACATTCATCAATTGAAGAATTGGATAGAGGTCACTACTCAACCTGGTTATTAAGGATGGAAGCTTATCTTCAAGGAAGGAATTTATATGGTTATATACCTGGAGATGAAGTTATGCCAATTTTCAAGAACAAAAGTCAACCAACACAAGAAGAGCAAGAAAGATTGAGCACATGGTACTCCAAGGATGCACTTGCAAGGTGTTATCTCCTCAACTCTATCTGAGATTTTTTACTGCCTCACATTAGAAGATTTAAAACATCTCTCAAAGTGTGGAATGCACTTGAAGCCTTCTCTTTAAGTACAATGGCCAGGAAGCATCAACTATGGCTAGACTTCACAACTCTTAAGAAATATCCCAAAAAAATGTGATTGATTTTGTCACAAATCTCTAGGACATAGCAGATGAGTTGGGAAGCATTTGAAAGGTAATAGATAAAGAAAAAAATGTAAGGTAAGTCATCAATGGTGTGAAGGCAGATGACAAGTGGGAAACATTCACCAGAGCTATGGATCTATACATGGATATGCATGTACCAGATTTCAAGACATTCATAGGACAACTACTTACTCAAGAGACCAAGCTTATCAAGAATGGAGAAAGCTCCAAAGGTAATGAATATTCAGCTTTTTATAGTGATAAAATCAAGTCCAAAGGAAAAAGAGGAAGAGGGAAGAAAGTGGATGATGAAGCAGGTACACATCAAGCTAACTATGTAGGTGGAGGAAGACATGGTAGAGGTAGAGGCAGAGGAGGAAGAGAGAGTAGGGGGAGATCCCAAGCTTTGCAGGCAATCTTGGAAGATTTAAGCCCTCAAGCATACTTGGCTTGATGAGGAAGTTCTTGGAGAAAGTCTATGACAAGCCTAAGTATTGTCTTGAGTCTGAGAAAGTGAAAGAAGAAGCCTTAAATGAAGGCAATGTAAAGTTCACTTATGAACTACATCTTGTAACTTTTGAAGCCTTTAGTTGATGTAAAAGTGAAAGAATCTAAAATGGTTGAACCCACTTGATCAAAAGAGGAAAGAGAAGCCACCAGTTCATGATTTACGGTAGTTGGAGAATCAAATCAATCACTAATAGATTGGAGAGTGATTGAATGAACTTAGGCTCCCAAGATCAACTATAAATTCATGGCAGTTTTAGTGGTGGTTAAGAGAAGACCTCCAAGAGCTGAGCTTTATGCCATATCAAGGTGTGGTTTCAAGGCACACATATGTATCAGTAAATCCATTGTATTGTACCATTCATTTTCATGATCATTTGAGTTCATATTTTCATGTTCTTGTGAAGTGTATTGTTCACTGCCATATCTCTCAGTTTTATTAGTCAAGTTGCAGAGATGTTTTCTCTCAACTTGGTGCATCATTTTCAGTGATTCAACTTGGCAACGTTAGCTCTCTAGGTCTACTATATGTTCACCAATTTGCATTGCATTTGCATGTTTCAATCTTCAGTTATAATCATTTGATGTCAATTCTATCATTTATTTTCTTCTTCTCTACTAGCACTCTCTCAGAACAATCATTTTGTGAGAGCTATTTCTCAATGCATACCTCACCATTTTCCATGCTTTAAAGCTTATTAGAATCCTCAAACTTTCTAGAATACGTTTACAAATTGGCATCAGAATTGCATTCTTTAATACTGAGATATCTGCATTTTACTGTGCAAGGGTCTGAGTATTGTTGCAGCCCGAGAAAATCGAGGTCATCCTACCACTTGCTAAACTTCTTTCTCCTTGTGTAGTCCATCATTTTTGTTGAGATAACTCTTGATTTTTATCTTACTAAGCTTTTAAGATTTCCCCAAAAGGAATTAAGTTAATTACTACTATGGCCAAAGAATTGTTGAAAACTTTGGAGAGGTTTATGAACATAAATAACAAGTTTTTGGCTCTTGAATCTACTCCAACTTATATGTTTTGATTCAACTTTTTGAGAGTGATCTTCCAAGGTACATAGGGTGTCACATACATCCTTTGGCAAGATAAAGGGCCGGCCACATATCTTTAGAGTCCATTCGGTTGGTGTAGTGCAACGTTTTTGCAGCACCACTTAATCTTCATCAACTACAAATCGATCTGTTCACATATATACACATGCATACACAAATATACATATTTTAGGTCTAGATCTTTAGGATTAGGGTTTAGCATTTTTACATACATATAACTCATTTAAATCTATATAAAGAAATATTTAGTCCTTGAAATAAATAGATTAGATATACATAATTAACTATAAAAAATAGGATTTTAAGCTTTTTTATCAAGTTAAATACACACACACACAAACACACACACATACACACACACACACACACACACACACACACATATATATATATATATATATATATATATATATATATATATATATATATATATATATATATATATATATATATATATATATATATATATATATATATATATATATATATATATATATATACAGACATACACATATATATGCACATGAGCAGATACATACACATGCCTACACACAGATACATGTTTTAAGTCTCCCTCTTTATTATTAGGGTTTTAGGATTTTTACACATGCATAACATATATACACACATACACATACACATATAATACATATATACATGTATATACACATGCATACACAAATATACATATTTTAGTTCTAGATCTTTAGGATTAGGGTTTTAGGGTTTTTAGATACATATAATTCAATTAAATTTATATAAGGAAAAAATAAACAAGAAATTAAGAAAAAGAATTTGAATATATATATATATATATATATATATATATATATATATATATATATATATATATATATATATATATATATATATATATATATATATATATATATATATATATATATATATATATATATATATATAATAAGGGAATTGTATAGATAAATAAATATGAAAAGAGCTAGCGTTTTAAATAAATAAAATAAATATATAAAAATTGGATTGTAAGGTCTTTTTATCAAAGTAAGTATATATAATTAAATACATAAAAATTGGATTTTAAGGATTTTTATATATAATGAATATATAAAAATAGGATTTTAAGATTTTTTTATCAAATTAAATATGTATGATTAATTATATAAAAAATAGAGTTTTAAATTAATCTTAATATATATCAACAATATACAAACAAATATATATAAAAAATAGGAATAGTATTTTTAAGTTGTTTATACATGCATACACACATATAACACACACACGTACACACACACACACACACATATATATATATATATAAATATATATATATATATATATATATATATATATATATATATATATATATATATATATATATATATATATATCTATATATATATATATATATATATATATATATATATTAGGGTTTTAGAGTTTTTAGGGTTTTTATGATATATAGAAAATGGGTCTTTAGGATATTTAATATATATAAAAAATATGATTTTAGGATTTTAACATATTACAAACATACACACTCACATATATACACACACTCACATACATATACACATGCATATACACATATACATGTTTTAGGTCTTTAGGTCTTTAGGATTAGGGTTTTAGGTTTTAGGTCTTTAGGTCTTTAGGTCTTTAGGATTATGGTTTTTAGGTTTAATAAAAAAAAATCAAATGTTCTAAAATGTCCATATTGTGTCAAATGGCTAGTTTGGATCCGGAGGAGAGAATGGCATGTCCTTGCACTCAGTGCAAGTATCAAAATTATCAGAAATGATGGATTTGTACTGCACATGTTAGAGAGTATGGATCCTTTGATAAAAGTCGACTACAAAACCTACACTACCATTCCCATGATCCCTCAGGTGAGCAGATGGACCCAAACAACATTGCACTGGTAACCTCTCATGGACAAAAGAGAACAAAAAAGGAGTTAGAAATACAAGGTACTAATAGCATTACACAGAATGAACACATGGAAGAAATGCTTGAAGCATTTTGTGAGATGGATGAAGATCACGATGGTGGAGAAGATGTCGAGACTTTCATGGACACAATAGAATTTCCACGATCAGAAGCTGATGAAGAATACGAAAACATGTGAAGACTAGCTCATTTACCACTATACAATGGAGCAAATATATCTATACTATGTGCATCACTCGTGATGCTCAATCTGCAATCCATTTATGGATGGTCAGATAGTAGTGTCTCTAAATTGTTTAGGTAAGTGGATTTGAAATAAACTTTCATTGGTGTATCAAAATAACTTTATTTACTAATATCGTTCTAATTGCTTATTGTAGGCTTCTTAAAGATCAATTTTTGCCAGAGGCCAATGACATGCCTTCAACACGTGGAGATGCAAAATAGCTTTTACAATCCATTGGAATGGACTACACTAAGATATATGCTTGTCTGAATGATTGCATCCTCTTTCGAAACGAGTATGAGCATCTCCAGATATGTCCAAAGTGTGGAGCAAATAGATTTAGAGAAGACCTTGTAGAAGAAGCAATCCCCACAAAGGTTCTTCGCCACTTTCCTATCATTCCACGAATTATGAACATGTTTAGATGCAAATCTATAGCTGAGTCAATGTCATGGCATGCAAAGAGAAGGTCTACAGATGGTGTAATGTGAGTGCTTGCTCACTCTGATGCTTGGAAACACATAGATGGTAAGTGGCCAGAGTTTTCTAGTGAGCCTCAAAACATACGTCTAGGCCTAGCTATGGATGGAGTAAATCCGTTTGGTTTACGTAGCTCTTCATGGAGCACATGGCTTGTAGGCTTGGTCAATTATAACATCCCACCATGGCTAGCCACAAAGAAAGGTCATTTATTATTAGCTCTTATTATGCCAGGTAAGTATAAGGTAAAAAACATGGGTGTATACCTTGCACCACTTGTGGAAGAGCTACGCATTTTATGGGATGGGATTACTATGCATGACATGTCTCAACCTATAAGAAGATGAGACATGCAAGTGTGAGGCATACTTATGTGGACGATGCACGATTTTCCTGGTTATGGTGAATGTTTAGGTTTGTTGATTTTGGGTTACCATGCTTGTCCCTTATGTGGACCACAACTTGAAGCACACTATTCCAAACCACTGCATTGTCGGAGGGATTTCCACATCTAAATAAGCATTCATAAAAATAAAAACATTTTGTTTTCAGAGTGATTAACCGTTATCTTTCTCAAATCTTTTTGATGCATTTCTTTGATTTGACTAATATTTCTTTTGAGTACCTACAGGTAAAAGAAGATGAGAATGTGCTCTGAACATAATATAAAGGGATATTTGAACCCTCATTTGAGCCCTTCATTTTATGACCATTCCTATGCTTATGTGAACACTAAGTGAGTTTTTATGTGTGTCCATGATCATATGAAGATATATATGCATGAATGGTAGTGAACTTTACTATGGTTATGTACGTCTAAGCTTATGTATGTATGGAGTTGTATATCTATGTATATGTGAGTGTACTTAATTATGTATGTGTTCATGTGTCTAAGAGTGAGTGTGTTTCCTGAATGTGAGTTTTATGCATATATGTATGTGCATGTATATGTATACTTAAAAGATATGCATGTGTGTACCTAGGATTATGTGTTTGTGCATTTTTTTCTACCTAAGCATAAAAATATATATGTGGGTTCATGATGTATATGGGTACAAATAAACCTATGAATTATGTGTCTAAATGTCATGTATATAGTGTGAGCATGAATGTTCATATGTGTTAAATATTTTTGTGTATTTCTATATATTTGAGTTTAACTAACTATCACTATATGTGAGTATGTGTTCAGCTTTCCATAAGTGAGCATGTATGTTCATGTGTGTTAATATGTTTATATGTGTGCCTATGTGTTTAGGTCTATAAGGTTTAATATATGTGTACCATGTGAATAGACCCATTTTATATGAGCTATAAATGTGCATCTTTATTATGATTGCATGTGTGTACACAAATTTTGTGCATTAATAATCTGTGCATGTGAACCTCTCATTAATAATATGTAACCATTATTTCAAAAGAAAAAGTAATAAAATAAAGTAATTTAAATAAAAAGTGAAAAAAACAAAATAAAACAAACGTGCAATTACATGTGTGTGTGTGTGTGTGTAAAAGTGAAAGTTAGACATATGCATGTGAGTGTGTTAGTATAGGTTGAGTTATGTGTTAGTATGCATGTGTATTAGTAGAACTATACATATCTATTTGTATGTGTTTATTTTCCTAATGATCTTCTACAAGTGCATCCTTCCCTGAGAGAGAGAAAGAGGGAGGGAGATAGGATCTGTGTTTTCTTTTTCCCCTCTTGCTGCGCTGCACAATGAGAAAGAGAGAGAAAGATCGTGCATCTTTATCGTCCGTCTAAGAGAGTGAAAGATAGGGAGAAGGAGAGAGGGGTTTGCTGCTCAAAGCGGCTATTGTTTTCTCATGTCCTTGGCACCTGCATTCTGTTTTTTGTTCAGCTCCTTTTACGTTCTGGGTGTTGCATTTTCTTTTGCTCATCAGATGACGTAGACTTCTATTGGATGTGTTCTCTTTATCGGTGATTGCAACAAAGGAATATTCGGGTTTATCCTCTGCTTTTGCATCTCTCACTTCTTTTTCCTTATCTCTCCCAGCTCTACTCTTAGGAGTTTCTATTCGAGCTTTCATATATGTCTTCAATCGGCATTCCATAGAGATAGTTGTATGATTTAGGTCCTCAATCTCTGATAGAACTTTCATTGCTCTGGTCACTAGCTATTATGTGTTCAAGCCTTCTGGCTTTGTATGGTATCTACCCCTCTTTAGGACTTCAGATGTCCCATATCCTTGGAGCTTATGTGAGACCCAATGATATTAGCTACTGAGCAAACATACGATCGAGCTTCCATTCAACACTAGCTAGATGAAGGATACTGAACTTTCCCGAAGATGAAGCAGGTGCTTTATGACACTAAACTCAAACCTAACTACGCTTGCAAGAGTCTCATCTACCAATGGGAAAATGCAAATGGGGTTGATTTGAAGAGTTTCACAGAGAGTTTTGTATCTACAGATACAGGAAAGTATGAGGTTGCAGAAAGGGAGCACCTTCTCCAATCGGTCGAGAAGGGGAGAGAGAGAGAGAGAGAGAGAGCGAGAGAATTACCTCACATCTAGGCAGTGGACTAAAAAACTCCCATAGAGTTTGATGAGCACAGAAAATTGACTCTCATAGATAATCGTAGCTGAGAGAGAGAAGCACAGTGTCAGGCAGTAGACATAGAGAATGGCATGCACAAGAGGCTAACATAGAGAGAGAGAGAGAAAGAAAGAGAGAGAGAGAGAGGGAGAGAGAGAGACAGAGAGAGAGAGATGCTTATCCTTAGGGAATAAAACTCGTATCTCTATTCTTTAAGCTTAATCTCCTTCACTATAACATTGTAGACTTCTTAAACCACCCTTCTCGTGAATTTCCAATGATACATATTCATTTAGGAATTTATTTTAGTCTATCTCTATGTATGATTGCTCAAGTAAAGATCTAGGTGTCCGCAAATGTGGGTGTCGAAGAGTGAATTTATGTGTCATTGAATTTGTGTGTATGTGTGTGTGATTGACTATGTGTGTGCATGTATGATTGTCTATGTTTATGTCTTTCTTTGTTTTATATGTGCATGCATGTAATTCTCTGTTTGAGTGCATATGAGTGTATGAAAATATATATTTTTGTGTTTTAGAATTGGCTTTGTATAGATGAAGTTGCATGAAACAAGCAGAGAGAAATAAAGTAGCTCAAAGTGTGTGTGAGTGTGTGTGAGAGAGAGAGAGAGAAAGAGAGAGAGAGAGAGAGAGAGAGAGAGATGGAGTGAGATATATATATATATATATATATATATATATATATATATATATATATATATATATATATATATATATATATATATATATATATATATATATATATATATATATATATATATATATATATATATATACATTCACTGACGAAGAATTAGTCTTGCAAGCGTGTCGAGACGATATTTCTAGGTTTAGACCTGCACTTCCGTATGGACCTTAGATATAGAGGCTAAACTTAAATAAGGTATTACATTATAGTTAATAACTCCCCACACACTGAAAACACATCCTATTTCCAAAAGTACACAATGAAACACCCTCCGTGTAGTCACTTAGAGAGGCTAACATGAGTCAGTTCTGATGAGCGTCTGCCTCCTTTCACACCCCTCGACAGCATAAAAGTTTCTATGAAGGACACCATAGATATTTTCTTGATGGACATGTTTTCCATGAAGGACAAATTGGTTGACAAGTGCAACGCCAAATTAAAGCTAGCGATTGGAAACAAATGTGGGATTTAGAAACTCGAGTCATTGGCATGAAATGGTTGTAGATTTTTCATGAACTCCCTTGTTGGAGTGTGCTATTGATCGATCATTTGGTAGACCTGATGCATATTTTTAAGAATGTGGGAGATATTCTCTAGAAGACCTTGATTAGAAAGAAAGAAAGAAAGCAAAGCACAAAGGGAGGACTTAGAAGAGAGAGGCCGTATGCAAGATTTTTGGGCAATTACTAAGCCCAATGGAATAGTATCGTTACCAAGAGCTCCTTGGGTGCTTCATAAGATGGAAGAGCAACAAGTGAAGAAAATAATTTCAGAGTTTCCGACACCTACTAGATGCATGAGGTGTCTAAAGACTTCTTTCACACGAAACAATGATCTTGGAGGGCTCAAGTCTCATTATTGCACAAGTTTTTACAGTTTGTGCTCCCTATAGCTTTTCAAGATTGTCTTTTGGACAATGTGGGAACAACCATTTATAAAATTAGTTCCTTAGTATAGTGGATCTCTTCTAAAGAGATAAATAGAGAGTGAAAAACTCAATGCTATCGAGGCTATTTGTATGGTAGAGAAATACTTTCCCATAATTATTCTCACTATTCGGCTTCATTTACTAGTTCATGTCGTAGATGAAGTGGCAATACGAGGAACTGTCCATAGTCAATGGATGTTCTTTTTAGAGCGCTTTATGAAGACATTAAAAGGGTTTGTTCGATAGAGAGCACGTCCGGAGGGTAGCATGGCAGAGGGATGGCTCGTACAAGAGTCACTTGTATTCATAACTCAGTTTCGATATATGTCGGATCCAGAAATGTCTCGCTTATGGAGCGATGATGAAGATGTTCATCTCATAGGTGATGAACTACAACATTAAGGGTTGCAAAGAAAAATGGATGCAACTTTCAGAGAGAAGGCAATGAAGCTTTGAATAGGTTACTCTGAGCCTATGTAGAAGTGGTTAGAAAAGTATGAGCTTTCTGAGGAGAAAAATGCAAAGGAAAGAGCTCAATTTTGAACGAATCTTTCCACTCGATTTTTGCACCTTCTAGAAAGTCTTCAACCTCTTCCACCCTTTCCAAAGAGCAGATGGCTAGATACAATAGTTTTACAAGCAAAGGCAGTGGGTGAAGATATCTCTAAAGAAGAAGAAGAACTTGCAAAGGGATGTGATTGGGAGTATTCTAAATATGATGTATGGTCTCATGGAAGACACTTTTGGATCACATGAATGGATAAAAATAGGTCTACTTTTGATAGTGGGGTGATGGTGAACTTTTTGCACAAAAAGTAAAGTTAGTGCAAGAGATGATAATGCTCAAGAAGGCCAGCTACATTATTGTGGAGTGATTCAAGATATCTTGAAACTATCCTTTAGGAAGCTTGATTACTTTGTTTTTTATGTGAAATGGTTCAAAGTAGTCACCTCTAGAAGAAACGCAATAGTGGGGTAGGATAAAAGTGGTTTGCTTCAAGTGAACTCCACAAAATAATCACTACAAGGAATACGGGCGTGTAGCGACGGTTAACGCGACAGAATTTCGTCGCTGTAAAATTGCAACTTGCGTCGGAAATACCGTCGAGCGCGGACCGTCGATTATACGACGCTAAAAACGACGGTATTTGCGACGGTATATGCCTAACGTCGCATAAACGACGCTTGTTGGAGGCGTCGCTTAAGCGACGCTTTTTAGCGTCGCATAAGCGACGCTTTTTAGCGTCGCATAAGCGATGGTCTATTGCATCGCTTTTACGACGACGCGTTGCATCGCTTATACGACGATCTGTTGACGGACAAAAATTAAAACGTTGGAGGCTCTGCAATCGGCATTTTCACGCATCCGATCGAAGAGCTCTCCAACGTTCGCAATTGCGCTGCGCTTACGAGCTGAAGCAAGTATATGCAGAATTGTTGTTTTGCTTAAGCTCTCTATTATTGTCTCCCTCTGTCTTTGTTTCTCTCTTTCTACATCTTTGTCTCTTTGAATTTTCTCTCTCTATCTCTAGATCTCTCTCTAGATCTCTCTCTCTCTCTAGATCTCACTCTCTCTCTCTAGATATCTCTCTCTCTCTAGATCTCTCTGTCTCTCTCTAGATCTCTCTCTCTCTCTCTAGATCTCTCTCTCTCTCTCTCTCTCTCTCTTCTCTCTTTCTCTTCTCTCTTTTTATTGCAGGTTATTCAAGAAGCTAACCAAGCAAAAACTATGGATCACAATTGTAAGTACAATTTCTATTATTTGTAGATCATTTGAATTGTGTTATTTTCATTACATACCATACTCACACTTATTGATATGCACTCATACACTTATACATGACGAAGAAGCACACACACATGCATATACCTACATATACACATATACATGCACATACACACACATACACATAGAGTTATACATATACACACACATACACAAGAACATGCACATATTGATACATACATATACACTTATACATGCACATGCATATACATACATATACGCACACATACACATGCACATATACACATATACATGCACATATACACACATACACATAGAGTTATACATATACATGCATATACATATACACACATACACATGCACATGCACATACTCATACACACATATGCACTTATACATGCACATGCACATACATACATATACACACACATACACATGCACATACATACATATACACACACATACACATGCACATACATACATATACACACACATATATACACTTAAGTACACACATATGAATGAATTATATAATTAAAGTATTAAAACACATGCTTAATATAAACAATAATAAAAATCAATAGAACAAAACTCTTCATTACTTAATACCATACACACAATTCAAAACATGACTGAAATGAAAAATATATAGATAAATATATGTATATATCAATGTAAATACATAATTCAATGTCATAATCAACGTCTAAAATCCTAATCATCGTCATCATGATCATCATCATCATCAGCAATATCATGATCAGATGGATCTTCCTCATCCTCATGATCACCCTGTGACGATCGAGATCGTCCCTCCTGTGTCTGTCTCTCCACCTCATCCATATTTGTCTCCCCATAATACTCCTGTATTACATATAACAAACATAAATCAATAAAATAATTAAAACATTCATAACAACAAAATAGTTATATAAAATTTAAAAATACTCACAAAGGCATCAGGATGATCTTGTATATACTCGCTCAAACGCCGATATCCAAAATGTGTAGCATACTCGATCTCGTGTTTCGTAGGATATCGGCCATAATCCTTTCGCTGCAATGAAACAAATAAAAAACATTAGTTGCTTGCATTTTAACTAAAATAAAAAATATACTCACAATAACACATATACTTACAAACGTAGCTACAAAACCATTATGGCCCATTTGGCCTAAGTGCGATGTGTGGCCCGACTCCACTCTCTTCCTTGCAGCAGCCTGTTTATTCAAGGAAAAAAATACATAAATTAAATTAAAAAATTACTAAAATATCTAAAAATTATAAATATAAACTATTAATTTGTGTACCTTCTGCTGAGGAAATGACTCCTGAAGACGTAGCTATCTACGAAAAAACTGCCACGACTCAGGTGGTATGTTAGCTCGCCTCTTATTTTTTTTGACCATACAATATCTCCTGTTAATTTAATCTCAAACAGAAAAAAAGTCAGAATACATACACATATATACACACACATACACATACACATACACACATACACATATACATGCAAACATATACACATGCATATATGTATACATACACACATATACATACATATAACGTAAACACACATATACATATCGACATATATACGTACACACACATGCATGCATATACACTCATTCAGATAAAATACATGCATTTATCCCACAATAATGTGTAGTTGTGTATATGTGAATATGTGTGTATGTGTAAATGTGTATATGTGAATATGTGTGTATGTGTAAATATGTATATGTGGATTTTTTGTTTATGTAGATAAGCAAATTATTAATATCAAATACCATTATTTGTAGATTCTGATCAATCAAATGGAACTCCACCACCGTCTTGTCTGAGGTGTAATGAGGTTTTGTTTACATGTAGGCACGCATATGGGTGAGATGTCAGTGTGCACCATTGGCAGAAAGCATATACAAGGGAGCATTAGCAGCGAATTATGTGAATTATTCAAAGGAGAAAATCCTATTTGAGTTAATTCATGTGCGGACAGATAAGCTTATATCTCTTTTCATTAGAAAATCGTTGAGTGTCAGTAGAAAGGTTGTGGGTTTACAACGTGGACCCATCAACAAAGGAGAAGCATATACAAGGGACCATTAGCAGCAAATTATATGAATTATTCACAGGAGAAAAACCTATTTGAGTTAAATCATGTGCAGACAGATAAGCTTATATCTCTTTTCATGAGAAAATCGTTGAGTGTCAGGAGAAAGGTTGTGGGTTTACAACGTGGGCCCATCAACAAAGGAGAAGCATATACAAGGTGAGTAGGTCGGAAATCTACTGAATGACTCAAATGTAAGTAATGAGTTCTCTATTATTGTTGTTAACAAAGCTTGACATCACCATCTGATGACCATAGTCATCACTTATTTTGTTAATCATGTTGCAACCATGAGGCGGAGATTTGACAAAGACGACGAGAGTTTGAGTTAAAGAAGTTTATTCCCAGAGGAGATTTGGCAAACTTCTGTCCTCTGGGAATAAACTTCTTTAACTCAAACTCTCGTCGTCTTTGTCAAATCTCCGCCTCCTGGTTGCAACATGATTAACAAAATAAGTGATGACTATGGTCATCAAATGGTGATGTCAAGCTTTGTTAACAACAATAGAGAACTCATTATCTACATTTGAGTCATTCACTAGATTTTCGACCTACTCACCTTGTATATGCTTCTCCTTTGTTGATGGGCCCACGTTGTAAACCCACAACCTTTCTACTGTCACTCAACGATTTTCTCATGAAAAGAGATATAAGCTTATCTGTCTGCACATGATTTAACTCAAATAGATTTTTCTCCTGTGAATAATTCACATAATTTGTTGCTAATGGTCCCTTGTATATGCTTCTCCTTTGTTGATGGGCCCACGTTGTAAACCCACAACCTTTCTACTGACACTCAACGATTTTCTAATGAAAAGAGATATAAGCTTATCTGTCCGCACATGAATTAACTCAAATAGGATTTTCTCCTCTGATTAATTTACATAATACAATGGTGACCTGGATGAATCGCATGCACAGAGGTTTCTCAAGATAGAGCAATCTGACTATATTGATGTCTTACCAAAATGATGGCAATAATGAAAACATATGAGCAGATTAGATAGTAACTTGAAGCTTCTGAATGGATATCAGATAATAGGTTTTTTTTATTAACTTGAATAACGATGAATCCTACTAGAGAGATGAAATCATGTTCTTCTAAGTTAGAACATGAAGCTCGGGGGTATGCCTAATTATTTTATATATAGCTTTATCTTCGAGGAGTAAATTTTTATCATGTATGTATGCATATGTGTGTGTATTCATGTGTATTATATGTATACATATATTAGTATGCATATATATGTATTTCATGTATATGTATGTGTTTGCATGTGTGTGATATATGTATACATGTATTCATGTACGTAATATATGCAAGTGTTTATAATTGTGTACATGTATATATGTATATGTGTCTATGTGTAAATATGTACATGTAAATATGTATGCATGTATATATATGTTTATTGTGTGCATGTAGGCATGTACATGTATGTGTAAATATGTACATGTAAATATGTTAGTATGTATATATATATTTATGTGTGCATTTAGGCATGTATGTGTGAAGCATAATATATCTACTCCATTTTATATTTATGTATCCTATCTACATGATGTGCATATATCTTTACATATATTATGAATCATGATCCTCGTTGATTCGAGTAGCTATATATAGAGGCATAAGGTTGGGAGGAGAGACATCTCTCTAGTAGGACGTCGGAGGTGTACATATACTTCAAACATATGGCTAAAAGGTTGAATTAGAGTTTTTAAATTAGGGATTTCAAAACCCTAATATCGAGATTAGTGCTCTCTGTCTGTCTGTCTCTCTCTCTCTCTCATATACATACATACCGTGCATTGTCACGACGATGCGCCATAAGTGTCCGCATCTCTTTTAAACACCATTTAAGAGACCACCCTGTCCCAAACTCCGTCTCAAGTGAACTGAGCACGTACTTTTTATCCCTCTCATCATGCTCACTACAAAAATAAAAAACATAATATAAATAAAACATAAGATATATCTTTCAATTTATATGTAAAACTTTTACTTACTTCCACGGTAAGTGGATAAAGCGCAGGTAAGAGTCGCATAGTGCACGCATTCTCCTCTTGAACTCCAATCCATTTCCTATGTATACAATATTCCCCTCTGGCTCTATGTCGCACTCTAGTCCTAACGTGCCTATGCATGTCCTCATAGGCAACGTCTCTGCTCTGCTATCACATGCTGGAGGTGGTATAGGTGTCCTGAAAATAGATAGATAGAAATAAATAAAAATATGCGCTATAATATCATTAAAAAAAATTATGAAAAAAAACATACCTATGAGCAGATAGCTCTCTTCCTGCATGTGGATCCGCAGAAGAGCCCTCGTCTGATCGCGTAAGCATCTGGATTGTATAATCCAGCTCCTCATCGGACATGTCTGCGTAGTCCCGCATTATGACCCCTAGAGTATCTGACGGAACTCTTGCTCTCATAAGACTTTTTATGAGAGTGAGTTTCGCCTTTCTCTCTTTACTGGGATCCATAATACCTAACATATAAAACAAAATGGTTAGAAATCAATATATATATACGTGTATGTGTGTGTATGCATGTGTATGTGTGTGCATGCATGTGTATGTGTGTGTATGCATCTGTGTGTATGTGTGTAGGTATATGTGTGTGTTGTCTATGTGTATGTGTGTGTGTCTATGAGTGTGTATGTGTTTATGTATATGTATGTATCTACGTGTGTGTATGTATCTATGTGTGTATATGTATGCATGTATGTATGCATGTGTGTGTATGCATATGTATGTGTGTGTATGCATCATTATGTGTGTCTATGTATGCATTTGTACGTGTGTATGCATCATTGCATGTGCATGTGTCTATGTGTGTATGTGTGTGTATATGTGTGTGTGTCTATGTGTATGTGTGTGTGTTTATGAGTGTGTATGTGTTTATGTGTATGCATGTATCTATGTGTGTCTATGTGTCTAAGTGTGTATGTGTATGCATGTATGTATGCATATGTATGTGTATGCATATGTATGTGTGTGTATGCATTATTATGTGTGTCTATGTATGCATGTGTATGTGTGTATGCATCATTACGTGTGTATGTATCTATGTGTGTATGTGTGTGTGTATATGTGTTTGTATGTGTGTATGCATGTGTGTGTGTATGCATGTGTATGTGTATATGTGTATATGTGTGTGTATATGTGTGTATGCATGTGTGTGTGTATATGTGTGTATATGTTTGTATGCATGTGTGTGTATGCATATGTATGTGTGTGTATGCATTATTATGTGTGTCTATGTATGCATGTGTATGTGTGTATGCATCATTACGTGTGCATGTGTCTATGTGTGTATGTGTGTGTATATGTGTGTGTGTCTATGTGTATGTGTGTGTGTCTATGAGTGTGTATGTATGTATCTATGTGTGTGTATGTGTATGCATGTATGTATGCATATGTGTGTGTATGCATATGTATGTGTGTGTATGCATAATTATGTGTGTATGTGTCTATGTGTGTATGTGTGTGTGTATACATTATGACAGTGTATGTAAGCATGTGCATTATGTATGCATATAAGTATGTATGTATGCATATGCATATGCATTATGTATGCATATGCATTATGTATGCATATGCATATGCATTATGTATGCATATGCATATGCATTATGTATGCATATGCATATGCATTATGTATGCATATGCATATGCATTATGTATGCATATGCATATGCATTATGTATGCATATGCATATGCATGTGTATGCATATGCATGTAAGTATGTATGTATGCATATGTGTGTGTATGCATATGCATGTCAGTATGTATGTATGCATATGCATATGCAATATGTATGCATGTATGTATATGTGTGTGAATGTGTGTGTGAATGTGTGTGTACATGTGTCTGTATGTGTGTATGCATGTGTATGTGTGTGTATGCATCATTATGTGTGTATGTGTGTGTACATGTGTCTGTATGTGTGTATGCATGTGTATGTGTTTGTATGCATCATTATGTGTGTATGTGTGTGTATGTGTGTGTGTCTATGTGTATGTGTGTGTATCTATGAGTATGTATGTGTTCATGTGTGTGTATGTGTCTATGTGTGTATGTATATGTGTGTGTGTATGTATCTATGCATGTGCATTATGTATGCATGTAAGTATGTATGTACATTATATGCATATGCATATGCATTATCGTCGCAAATGTATGCATGTATGTGTTTATGTGTGTATGTCTCTCTATGTGTGTGTATGCATATATGTGTGTGTATGTGTGTGTATATGTGTCTGTATGTGTGTATGCATGTGTATGTGTGTGTATGCATGTGTATGTGTGTATGTGTCTATGTGTGCATGTGTGTGTATATACTATATGTGTGTGTGTCTATGTGTATGTGTGTGTACCTATGAGTGTGTATGTGTTTATGTGTGTATGTGTCTATGTGTGTGTATGTGTTTATGTGTGTATGTGTATGCATGTATGTGTATGTGTGTGTATGTCTCTCTATGTGTGTGTGTATGCATATGTGTGTGTGTATATGTGTGTCTATGTGTGTATGCATGTGTATGTGTGTGGATGCATCATTATGTGTGTATGTGTCTGTGAGTGTATATGTGTGTGTATGTGTGTGAGCGTCTATGTGTGTGTATGTGTGTGCGCGTCTATGTGTATGTGTGTCTGTGTGTGTATGTTTGTGTATCTATGAGTATGTATGTGTTCATGTGTGTGTATGTGTCTATGTGTGTATGTATCTGTGTGTGTATGTATCTATGCATGTGCATTATGTATGCATGTAAGTATGTATGTACACTATATGCATATGCATATGCGTTATGTATGCAAATGTATGCATGTATGTGTTTATGTGTGTATGTCTCTCTATGTGTGTGTATGCATATATGTGTGTGTATGTGTGTGTATATGTGTCTGTATGTGTGTATGCATGTGTATGTGTGTGTATGCATGTGTATGTGTGTATGTGTCTATGTGTGCATGTGTGTGTATATACTATATGTGTGTGTGTCTATGTGTATGTGTGTGTACCTATGAGTGTGTATGTGTTTATGTGTGTATGTGTCTATGTGTGTGTATGTGTTTATGTGTGTATGTGTATGCATGTATGTGTATGTGTGTGTATGTCTCTCTATGTGTGTGTGTATGCATATGTGTGTGTGTGTATATGTGTGTCTATGTGTGTATGCATGTGTATGTGTGTGGATGCATCATTATGTGTGTATGTGTCTGTGAGTGTATATGTGTGTGTATGTGTGTGAGCGTCTATGTGTGTGTATGTGTGTGCGCGTCTTGTGTATGTGTGTCTATGTGTGTATTTGTGTGTATGTGTGTGTGTGTCTGCCTATGTGTGTGTGTGTCTATGCGTGTATGTGTCTATGTGTGTGTGTGTCTGCCTATGTGTGTGTGTGTCTATGTGTATGTGTGTGTATCTATGAGTATGTATGTGTTCATGTGTGTGTATGTGTCTATGTGTGTATGTATCTGTGTGTGTGTATGTATCTATGCATGTGCATTATGTATGCATGTAAGAATGTATGTACATTATATGCATATGCATATGCATTATGTATGCAAATGTATGCATGTATGTGTTTATGTGTGTATGTCTCTCTATGTGTGTGTATGCATATATGTGTGTGTATGTGTGTGTATATGTGTCTGTATGTGTGTATGCATGTGTATGTGTGTATGCATGTGTATGTGTGTATGTGTCTATGTGTGCATGTGTGTGTATATACTATATGTGTGTGTGTCTATGTGTATGTGTGTGTACCTATGAGTGTGTATGTGTTTATGTGTGTATGTGTCTATGTGTGTGTATGTGTTTATGTGTGTATGTGTATGCATGTATGTGTATGTGTGTGTATGTCTCTCTATGTGTGTGTGTATGCATATGTGTGTGTGTGTGTGTATGTGTGTCTATGTGTGTATGCATGTGTATGTGTGTGGATGCATCATTATGTGTGTATGTGTCTGTGAGTGTATATGTGTGTGTATGTGTGTGAGCGTCTATGTGTGTGTATGTGTGTGCGCGTCTTGTGTATGTGTGTCTATGTGTGTATTTGTGTGTATGTGTGTGTGTGTCTGCCTATGTGTGTGTGTGTCTATGCGTGTATATGTGTGTGTGTGAGTGTGTGTGTGCGCATACCTTGTGTATGTCTCGCTTCTCTCTCTCCCTCTCGCGCGCTGTATGTCTCTCTCTCTCTCTCGGTCTGTATTCTTCCTCGCGTTCAAGGCCCGGCACAAATGTGCCGGGAGAATTGAATTTTTTTTTTTACATTCCAGAGCGTCGCATATGCGACGCTCTGCAGTTTGCCATCGTCGTTAAGTGCGTCGCTAACCTCCGATGCTACTAGCGACGCTTCTTGTTTAGCGTCGCTTATGCGACGCTATCGTCGCTTATGCGACGATGCTCGGCAAAAAAAAAAATCCGAAATTTTTACCGTCGTTTATGCGACGTTATCGTCGCATAAGCGACGGTTTTCATTTTTTTCCCGATTCGGGGGCGTCGCTATGCCCCCCTTTTTCTTGTAGTGAATGGATGGATGAAGGAGATACATTTGTACTTCCCAAACACTGTGAGCAAGTTGTTTTTATACAAGATTCCAAAGAACTAAAGTGGTTATTTTTTTTATAAGTTACCCCACGTAATTAAAAATTTGTGAGAACATAGATGTACAAGAATGTCAATCTATAGTGGACTCTGAGATTCATTCGGTAGTCGAGGAGGAAGCGATCATTGTTCGAGAAGAAGAGGTCCTTGACGAAGACGAGATACAAGATGAAGGAATAGATGATGATCAAGAAGAAGCTAGCACACCAAGTGATTTAAAAGTCACCAATATAGAGATAGATATTCTCTATGCATCAGATCTCCAAGAGGATGCTAGAATAGAGGAGTTTTGAATCAAACACTTGTACCTTCTACTTTTTGTTTATTTTTATTGCTATCTTCTTTTGTACACTACCATTTCTCTATATTACCTTATTATCATATGCTAATTATTTGAGTTCTTTTGGTACAGATCATGATGGGAGACAGTCCTCCAGTCACTCCACATTCCATGATAGAGGAGTAGTTCTTAGAGATCATATCTCACGTATCTCCTGCGTATATGGTCGCTATGCCCATACATCAATTTTGTGTAGTAAAAAAACATGTATGATACAAGCTTAAAGGTTTTCTTTTGTTGTAAATCTCTTTCCTTATAGCTATTGTTTCAGAGCAACTCAATGTGCATGATTTAATGATCTGACCTATACTTAGTTGATCCCTTCCATTTAAATCCGAGCATTTAGCATTAAGTATCTTGCTTAAATTTTTGTTATCATTTCTTCTACTATTTTGTGTTGTGTGCATTGACTTTGGTCAATAAAAAAAATAAAAATGGATGCCCATTTTTTATGCTATGTGATCAAAGGTCTAGATGCATAACACCACTTGCATCTACATAGAGTTATGATCGTGAGTTGCTTGAAAGATCCTTCATCTTCTAAGACACTTTCCCTGGAATCTACATATCGATTGAAATTTCTTGTGATCATCATAAGCCCTCAAGAATGACTATTATTGGCTTCTTTCAACTTTATGTGTCATGAAGACTCTTGATCATCACGAGTAGCTACATAAGCAATGTGCCCCTTACTTCTAGTTCTGTCATTTTGTATGCACATGCTCACCCTTATTGGTATTCAATAATTGGGTTAGAAACACAAATTTAGAGAAAAGAGCACGTTCATTCCTAAGCCCTTGAATCCTCAACAAGGCTTCTTTCCCCTTTGCACCATTTTCCAACCTATCTCTATTGATATATTTAGGTAGTGATGTGTATGAACACACTAGGACCGTTGAGGCACTTTTTTCCCTCTTTCGGATGTTTTTTCCCCCGGCTTGTATATACGCTTATTGCCCTAATGGGCTACTTATCTTTGTACATTCTCTAGTAATACATTCAGTATTGTGTGTTGTGCTTCAAGCTTCTTCTTCTTCCTTGTGTTGTTTGCGTGCTTCCGCAGACGTCTAACTCCAACAATTGGTATCAGAGCAGATCGTCGCTTCATTTAGGGTGCCATCTACATTTCTCCGATTGTAGTCTCAAAATCGCACGAATTTTTGTGAGCATACTCAGTGTGTTTTCGAGATTAGAGCAGCTTCGCTTTCTAGTGTTCAAATCACGATCTGAGCTCATTTGGGCCTCCGAACGCACTATCGTAGCGCTTGTGCAAGCTATTTCATCTTTTTTAGCCAAAGGTATATACCAGTTTTGGTTTGCCTTTATAAGCGTCTCAAAGTTTGCTACAGGTCTAGTAGAATTGTCTGGGCAATTTTGTTCAACTTTTTGAGATATACTCAATTTTTTGCATCAAGGTATTTTAGTCACCGGCCATGGTTGAAAGTAGTGATGTATTCCATATGTTGGTTGTTGAGGATATGTTGGATGGTACTAACTACCCGTTATGGGCTTATATGATGCGACATGTGTTGGTTGCAAAAGGACTGTGGAACATTGTGTAGGGTGTTGAAAAACGTCCTATCACACCTACAACTGTTACAACTGCAGGTACTGAAGTTGATGCAGAAGGTGTTGAAGATGATGATATTCTACATATTCATGTTCGTGTTGTGGTTTTTGTTGCACCTACTATAGAGCAGATTTGCTACGATGGCAGAGATGCCCAGGCACATGCATTGATAGATTTGTCTCTCAGACGTGCCATTATTCCTCAATTTTGCTCTTGCATAACAGCTAAGGATGCTTGGGATACACTTATCACATTGTACCAAGCTAGGAATGATGCTCGTGTTGCTTACCTCCGAAAACAGTTGGAGAGTGAGCACATGAATGAAGGTGATTCTATGGAGAGTTTCCTAATGAAGATCAAAGACTTGAAGGAATAGTTGATTTCTGCTCATGAGGTTATACCAGATAGCTCACTTGTGCAGACCGTTCTGAATCATCTTCCTAATTCATATCAGAGTTTTTCTTCTACTTTCGGTTGATGATGAAAGGCAATCCGAATGCCTTACCATTTGAAGAGTCAGTCTCTGTTCTATTGCAAGAAGATCGGTCCAGGTAGAATAGGTCCATTATGCGAGTTGTAGGTCAAGCTTTCCTGGCTAGTCAGAAGGACAAAGGAAATTGGAACTCTTCAACTAGTAAGCAGAAATCTGCTAATTCTACATATTCAAAGAAGGAAGATAAAGATGAGAAAAAAATCAGAAAAGCAGAAATTGTTTTGTGAGTAAAGTAAAGGGAATGATCATATCATAAAGAACTATCCAAAAATGGCTGCTAAAGAGGCAAAGAAGAAAGAGGTTGGAATGGTTGTTGCAGAGGCCTCTACACCAAAAACAGAGTCTGCTAATCTTATGCAGGAAGAAGAATGGGCGTTTACTATTGTCTGCTGTTTTGACCCATCTTCTCATGAGCAGTGCATCTCTACAGTAGACTCAGATGTTTGGTATTTTTATAGTAGGGCGACCAAACATATTACCTCGAAGTGCAGTTTCTTCTCTTCACTCGAGCATGCCCTTATGGAGAATACTGTTACATGCGCCAATAACTCCTCTTATCCTGTTATGGGAGTTGGTAAAATCATTTTGACTACTACTGATGGTAGTTCTTTCACTCTGTTAGATGCTTTATTTGTGACAGGGATCAAGAAGAACCTGTTATCTGTTTCTGCATTAGCCAAGATTGGCTTGGTTGTGAAATTTGTTGATGATAGGTGTAGAGTTCATGATTTGTCAAATGGCATTATGATTATTACTTCTGGCATTTTATGTCGTGGGCTGTATAAGCTCATAGACTATGAAAGATCTTTAAATGATTTGGCATGTGCAATAAATGATTCTCAGGCTATGTCGGATGCAAAGCTTTGGCATGCACGCTTTGGTCATCTGAATTTTGCTCATTTGATATGCCTGCAGTCTGAAATGGTGTCCTCTTTGCCCAAACTTGAGGCACCTGGAAAACATGTTTGTGAAGGCTGTATTTTGGGAAAAATGCAGCATTCTTCCTTTCCAAAAGATGGTTCAATTCGGGCTACTCAAAAATTGTAGCTTATACATAGTGATGTCTGTGGTCCTATGCAGACACCTTCTTTTGGGAATTATCTTTACTTCGTGACTTTCATCGATGATTTTTCCAGGCATGCATGGGTATATCCATTGAAGGCAAAGTCCGAAGTGTTCACGTGCTTCAAACAGTTTTTGCTTTTGGCTGAAAATCTGTCAGCATGTAAAATGAGCACCCTCCATTTTGATCGAGGGGGGAATATATGTCTTCTGATTTTAATGCATTTCTGGTTGAACATGGGATAAGACACTAGTGTACAGTGCTGTTGCAACAGCGTAACGACTCGAAATACTCATGAATGAATGACTCTCCTCCCAACCTTATGCCTGTATATATAGCTGCTTGAACTAATGAGGACCACAAATGTAACTAGAGTCCACAAGTGCATGTGCAATCTCCTCCACTCCTTTCATATCCACCACTAGAGTCTATTAGTGGCTGGAGTGATCTCGACCACTACTTTAGTACCTTCCACTAGAGTCCACTAGTGGTTGTTGTACTCACCTCTTGAGTTAAGTCCACTGGACTCAAGTTAACTCACGTTAACTTGAGTTAGAAGGCTCTAGAGCTCTTTGGGCAAAACTCTCTTCCCATGCTCCCCATGGGAGTTGAACCCAAGACCTCTTCCTTCACAACCATGAGACTTAACCACTAGGCTAAGTAGATTACTTGAATATGAGAGCACATGACTTATGCTTGAGTCTACTCTTGAGATCTTTGGTCCTACAGACGAGTGACCAAACGGTATCCGATTTCAGATCTGTCTGAAGCCATCGGATCCCTAGATCATAGACTTACTTTATTACATTCTTCCCCCCTTGGGAAAGATTTTCGTCCTCGAAAAGAAAGCTATATATATAACTGTAGGCAACCCCCGAGCCTCATGTTCTAAAACTTGAAGAACATGCATTCATTCAATTAGGTTATTTACTTAGAAGCTTGAAAGTAAAAAACCTTCTTTCATTGGGATCAACTTAAAACTGGAAAGTTGGAAAACGTTGTTGGATTGTGGAAACTTTTTCCCATGTTGAATTTTCTTCAGTTCCATCCTTCCATTTTACTAAGCACTCTTCATACAAGTGACTTCTTGTACGTTTATCTCGGGTGCGAAGTATCCTTTCAGGTTCATGAGGAACTGTTTCATTTACTGGAATAGGAAGTATAACCTGTTGTCCAACTAGATTATCGGAATCTGTTAGACTCTTCCTAAGCCGACTAACATGGAACACTGGATGAAGCCAACTATCGTCTGGAAGTTGTAGTTCATAAGCCCACAATCCAACTTTCTTAGTGATTGGAAAAGGACCGCAATATCTAGGTGACAACTTGGCACATTGACCAGTCTTGAACTTTTCCGATCTTTCAGGGATACGAAGATAAACTTGATCGCCAACCTGAAAAGTAACATTTCTTCGCTTCGGATCGGCATAAGCCTTTACACGATCTTGAGCTTTCTTTAGGTTTTCTTTAGCTAACTTGAGCTTAAAGTTCATGTCTTGAAGGAACTCTTGAGCTGTTTGAACTCGTTCATTTTGTAGTCCTACTGCATAAGGAGACCTAGGCTGGAAACCATACATCAACATGAATGGACTAAATTCAGTTGATGAATTCTTGGCACTGTTATAGGCAAACTCTGCTAATGGAAGATAATCTTCCCAGTCAGTCTGTTTGGAAGTAACATAAGCTCTGAGTATGTCTTCCAAAATCTGATTGACTTTCTCTGTCTGTCCATCCGTCTGGGGATGTTCAGCTGTACTTAAACTTAGTTTAGTTTCAAGTCTACTAAAGACTGCTCGCCAAAAATGACTTGTAAATCGAGCATCTCTATCAGAAACTATGTCTACTGAAAGACCATAGAGTCTATAAAGTTGATTTACAAATATTTTTGCAAGTTCTGGAGTCTTATAAGTAGTCTTGAGTGGAATAAACTGAGCAAGTTTAGTCATTCGATCAACTACAACCCAGACTGAATCAAAGCCTTTCTGAGTGCGGGGTAATCCAGAAATGAAATCCATGGAAATGCTTTCCCACTTTCCTTTGGGAATTTCCAAAGGATGTAGCAATCCTCCAACTTTAAGTCGTTCAAACTTATTGACTTGACATTTATGGCACTTAGACACATAGTTTTGCACATCACGATGCAAAGTTGACATAAATTCACTTTGAATTTGTACAAAACGTAGATTGTTCAGCATAGGCATCCGACTTAAGGCGTCTGCCACTGCGTTGAACTTTCCTTTTCTATACCTGAGTTCATAATCGAACTCTTGCAACTGCTCGGCCCACCTCGCTTTTCTACCTCTTAGATCAGGTTGGTTTGCAAACCACTTTATGCTCTCTTGATCAAAAACTATGGTCAACTTTGATCCATATAGATAATGGCGCCATTTCTTCAGAGCATTAATAATAGCGAACATCTCTCGCTCATAGGTAGAGTAATTTTGCTGAGCAGGACTTAGCTTTCTACTCTCGAAAGCTATCGGTCGACCATCTTGGCTTAGTACTGCTCCTACTGCAGATGAACTTGCATCTGTCTCTAATTGGAAAGGCTTGTTCGGATCTATGATCTGTAGAACCGGGGCCTATGCTAAAGCAAGTTTAAGTTCTTGAAAACTCTTTGCTTGCTCTTCTTTCCAATTTAACTTTTGATGCTTAGTTCTTGAACCGTCTTGGGCTCATGCCATTCAAGAATCGCTTGGACCTTTTCTGGGTCAACTTTGATTCCTTCCGCGGAAATAATATGACCTAAATACTTTACTTCTGGGGTAAAGAATTCACATTTTGACTCTTTACCGTAAAGTTTATTATCGCGAAGAAGTTGAAAAACTTTTTTCAAGTGCTCTAAGTGATTTTCATGATCTTTACTGTAGATCAGAATATCATCCAGAAAATCTACAACAAATTTTCCCAAATACGGCTTTAGCACTTGATTCATCAAAGTCATAAATGTTGCGGGTGCATTTGTCAACCCAAACGGCATCACTAAAAACTCGTAGTGACCAAACTTTGTTCGAAAAGCTATTTTAGGAATATCATCATCTTTGATCTTGATCTGATGATAACCTTGGCGTAAATCAATCTTAGAAAAGACTGTAGCCCCTTTTAAACTATCGAAAAGATCTTCGACTAGTGGCATGGGATACTTGTTCTTTATCGTAAGATTGTTTAACACCCTATAATCTACGCACAGCCTCATAGTTCCATCTTTCTTTTTCACTAGAAGGATGGGTGCTGCCCATGGAGACTGGCTTGGGCGGATAAATCCTTTATCCAAATACTCTTGGATTTGATTTTCTACTTCTTGATTCTGGACATAGGGGAGGCGGTATGGGTTTTGAGATTTTGGCTTGGTACCCGGAAACAGATCTATACTGTGATCAATGTTTCCACGAGAGGGTGGCAAGCCGTAGGGGAGTTCCTTAGGGAACACATCTTTAAATTCCTTCATTAAATTGTTAAATTTAACATGAACTTCTCGAGGAATAAAGGACGAGACATAAGAAACTTGATTTATATTATCAGAATCTATTACATCGGTGCCAAGGACAAGAAAAGCTTGAGTCCTGGCTTCTTTATTGACAAGTTTCTTCAGTTCAATGTATGAAATCAAAGGGATACTTGGAACATCATGCTCACCCTTGATCTTATACACAACACCGTCGCGCTGGAATTCCAAAGTATTTGTAAAATAACACCTGGTCAATGAAGGTCCTAGACTCCATAGCCACTCTCTCCCTAAAACGAGATCTACCCGATCCATGTTCATTATTTGGAAGTCCAAGGTGTCTTTAAATCCTTGGATTTCTAGTTCCAAATTACATATCATTGTGTCCCAAACACGGGTGTCTTGACCGTGCATCATGGAGACAATGTATTTATGAGGAGATGGTTCCTGAGGAAGAGCCAGTTTTTTTACTAACGCATAATTGATAAAATTATGCGTAACAGAGTCATCCACCATTATCCGGATGGTGTGCCCTTTTACTGATCCATGCAACTTGACCAAATCATGTGGACCAAACTCTTGAGGTTGCCACATGTTTTTGGAAATTTGGCATGAATGGGTACTGTCGCAATGCATAATCTGAACCTTCTTTGCACTTGAATTTGCATCCAAGTTCAAAGATTGAATCAGATTGATTTGCTGCTTACCCTTTCCCTTACTTTCTCTTCCGACTGGATAGGCACGGCTTCGATGTCCAGGCTTGAGACATTTAAAGCACAAGTTTTCTTTTTGCGCTTTATCATGATCTTCTGGAGAAAGGATGTGTCTAAAAACACGAGGTTTTTTAGACACTCTTTCATTAGATCTAGTCCCTTTGCCCTTACGCTTGAAGTTATTCTTCTGGGAATAACTGCTTTCCTGCGGGACATCCAAACGTGAATTGTCCTCATAAATCTGTGCGACCTTAATCGCCTCTTCAAGGGATTTAGGCGCATGCCTCTTAACTTCATTACGAATTCGTTGGTTAAGTCCTCTGACAAAACCACGAAGTCGATGGAAGTCATCTAAATTCTTTAACTTCAGAATTACATCTCTGTATTCTGAAATATACACCAATAGCGGTCTACCCTTCTGCTGAATTTTATCCCAAGCTTCCCAATTGCGTTCCTCCTCATTCTCGGGGAGAAACTCTTTCTTGAAAAGGTGGGAAAATTCATTCCAAGTGGTAGGTTTCTTATGAGTCTCAGAGAGACTCATCCACCATGTATAAGCTTTCGGTCCTAGCGATAAACTGGCTTCTACTACCCTCACATGATCGGGGGTATGTTTGAGTTCATGGACATCTTGCCATTTCTCTAAGAAAGTCAAAACCGCATCCTTATTCCTATCCTTATCCTCTCCAGAGAAATAAGGAGGACGGATCTCTTTTCCCAAGGAAAGATCCACGGGGCGGTTATGGCTTTCTAACATCCCTACCGAAGCAACACACAAGGGAGTAGAAGACGCTAGACTAAGACGGCTCATACTTCCCGCTAAAGTAAACATATCTATTTGGGGAGAGGATAATCCCTTATCCTTTTCCATCCTAACAGACATTGGTGAAGTTGCGATCGTATCTGTGTGACTACCTAAAATAGTCTTACTGATATCCCTAGGCGTCTGCAGTAAGTTCAGAATGGCCTTAAGGTGATCCTGGATTCCATCAACAGATTGACGGAGGACTGCAACCTCATCCGGAATACTGGACAACCGTCCAAGCTTTTGCTCAACTAGCAACATCCTACTCTCCATATCTTTCCCCTCGTTGAGAGTAGTGAGTGTTTCCCCTTTTCTCGCAGAATCCTCAACGTCTAATGCTACAATCGTCGCTTCTCTATTAAATGCATCAGACGCATGGCTTGTATTTGAAACCATAGGTGCAGATGGATGCAATGCACGTGCAGCTATTGGTGGTCTAGGCATGAATGAGGATGTTACTAAAATAGGAACAGAAACAAACACTGACGTACTAGTAGTACTCGTAAGCGAGACGTGGCTAGAAGTCCCCTCCATCGCACACAAAGCGTTATTAAACTTACTAAGTATTCCTAACGCAAGTGGTGTGTGCAACAAAATCAAAAGAGCTATGCAAGAATATCACAAGAAATAGTCCCTGATGATTTGGTCCGTTGAGGTCGACTTGATTCTAGCCGAAAGTGCTAGAATTATGACGAAGTTAGGCCTCCGGATCTTCACTCCACCACTTGCTCCAGGTCTTTGCTCCACAGCTTCCACTTTCTTCAAGCTTTGCTCAATCTTTGATTCTCCTTGGTTGTTTCTTTGGCTAAAAGCAGAATACTTCTCGGGATCCAGCCTGCAACAATTGACTTGGCTCCGTGGATGGATGAGAGGGCTTGGCTTCTTGAATGGAGAGAAAACTTGGCTCCTACTTCAGAGTAGACTGTTACATCAGAAAAGTGTCTTCTGCAACAGATGATAAGGAAAACGCCTTGGCGCCTTGGTTAAAGCAATCGGCTCTCAAACTGCCCAAGCGGGTTCGAATTCCCTGAATCGCAGCAGCGCACGCGAAATTTTGTTCTTCTTCAGCTCCACGTTCTTCAGCGCCTGTTTAAAACGAGACAAAGGCACGGCCGATGCAGAGCACGAATGCCCGTGAACGCGTTGGGTAGAAGATCACGCTCTAGCTGGGGGGGCGAAGGTTCGAATCCCCTTCGGCTCACAGTAGAGGTTAATGTTTTTAACTTATGCTGCTCCAAAGCTAAGCCAACATGCGAAATTCAGCGGCGCACTTTATCTGATCATCCGCGAGCAATGCACATGCATATAGGAGAGAGAAAACTGATGAGCAAGATGATGAAAAGTAGAGAGCTATGGAGTGATGGCTCTGATACCAATGCAACAGCGTAACGACTCGAAATACTCATGAATGAATGACTCTCCTCCCAACCTTATGCCTGTATATATAGCTGCTTGAACTAATGAGGACCACAAATGTAACTAGAGTCCACAAGTGCATGTGCAATCTCCTCCACTCCTTTCATATCCACCACTAGAGTCTATTAGTGGCTGGAGTGATCTCGACCACTACTTTAGTACCTTCCACTAGAGTCCACTAGTGGTTGTTGTACTCACCTCTTGAGTTAAGTCCACTGGACTCAAGTTAACTCACGTTAACTTGAGTTAGAAGGCTCTAGAGCTCTTTGGGCAAAACTCTCTTCCCATGCTCCCCATGGGAGTTGAACCCAAGACCTCTTCCTTCACAACCATGAGACTTAACCACTAGGCTAAGTAGATTACTTGAATATGACAGCACATGACTTATGCTTGAGTCTACTCTTGAGATCTTTGGTCCTACAGACGAGTGACCAAACGGTATCCGATTTCAGATCTGTCTGAAGCCATCGGATCCCTAGATCATAGACTTACTTTATTACAGCTGTCTACACCTCAACAAAATGGAATTGTTGAACAAAAGAACAGGTCACTCATGGAGATGGCGAGGTGTATGGTTAAGAGTCAGACTTTACCACATAGTTTTTGGCTTGAGGCTCTCATGTATGTAGCATATGTACTGAATAGGTGTCCCATTAAAGCACTGCACTCTATCACTCCATATGAGGCTTGGCATGACTGCAAGCCATCTGTTGCTCATTTGTGTGTTTTTGGTTGTTTGGCATATGCATTAGTGCCTGAACAAGATTGCATAAAATTGGATGATAAAGTAGTAAAATGTATTTTTGTTGGGTATAGTTCTGAAAGTAAAGGCTATCATCTGTATCATCCACAAACTAAACGCATTTTGGTTAGTCGTGATGTTGTTTTTATGGAAGATGCTATTCAACCATTGCTTTCATGTACTAAGGTGACATCTATTAGCTCCAAAGACATGTATAATACTTTGCTGCCTCTTTTTACAAGTGGACAGTCTAGTGCTGGTCCTAATGAGGCAACTTCTCAGCCTTTGCAAATTTCATGTGATGATGCAAATAATTCCATTTTTGATGCAGATGTACATGATGCACTTACTGATGAGAGAGCTGATATTCAGTAGGCAAGAACTATGCCGAAATGGCACGTGCAGACCTTGCGTGATAGCAAATTAAATGCATCTCTATCATATCGCACTCGTTCAGGCTCTCATAGTGCCTCTTTTGCATCAGATTGCTATGCTATGGCTGCATCTAGTCTCTGTGATGAGAATGAGCTTGTTTCGTTTGATGAAGCATAAAATTTAGAAAATTTGATAGCTGCTATGCAATCTGAATATGATGTTATAATGAAGAATGGTACTTGGTCTTTATGTAACTTGCCTCCTGACAAGAAGGCCATTGGCACTACGTGGGTATACAAGGTGAAGCATAAACCAGATGGTAGAGTTGACAGGTATAAGGCTAGGCTTGTTGCAAAGGGCTATGTAGAGGAAAGAGGCATTGATTTTGATGAGACCTTTGCACATACATGTCATATGACTACTGTTCGGAGCATCTATGCACTTGCAGCTCATCATGGTGTGAATGTACATTAGTTGGATATTAAAACAACATTTCTGAATGGTGACTTGCATGAAGAAGTGTATGTTTTTCAGCCCCATGGCTTTGTGTAGAAAGGGCATAAAAACCAGGTGTGAAAGTTAAAGAAGGCGTTATATGGTTTAAAGCAAGCACCACATGCTTGGTATGAGAAGATACATGCCTATCTGATTGCACATGGTTTTGAGAATAGTCCAACTCAAAATCACCTTATGTGTTAAGCCTGCAATGATGTGGTTCTCATCATTGTTGTCTATGTTGACGACATGTTGCTCACAGGTCCTATTGAGAAGCATATTGCTGATTTTAAGGCTGATTTGCATGCCTCATTTGAGATGTCTGATTTGGAGCATTTGCATCACTATTTGGGCATTCAGTTTATGCAAGTTGATGGTGGAATGGCTTTGTGTCAAACAAAATATATAAACACATTATTGTAGCATCTTGGCCTTGAAGATTGTAAGCCTATTGCCAATCCTATGGAGACAAGTTTATGATTGAGTCTTCATAATATTGGAGATGCATTTGATGCTGTTCTCTATCAGCAGGTTGTTGGATGCTTGATTTACTTATGCATTACTCGACCAGATATTCAGTTTGCTATCTCAGAAATGAGCACGTCCATGCATTGCCCAGGAGTCAAGCATTGGCAGGCACTTCAGTGCATCTTTCGCTATTTGAGTGGTACTTGGCTACTTGGGTTGTTTTATCTCAAGGGGGATCACTACGGCCAGATTTTCATGCTTTTTTTGACTTTGATTGGGCTAGTTGCTATGACACTCATGTGTCCACTAGTGGATTTTTCTTCATGCTTGGTAGCTCATGTATATCTTGGTTGAGCAAGAAGTAGCCTACTGTGGCCACTTCCAGTTGTGAGGCTGAGTATAGGGCAGCTTTCATAGCGACTGTTGAGTGTGTGTGGCTCAGACGCCTTATGGCTGATTTGGATGTTGGTCAGACTTTTGCCACCATCATCTTCACTGACAGTCAGAGCGCATTGACAATTGCGAGGAACCCTGTGTTCCATGCTCCCACTAAGCACATTGAGGTGAATTATCACTATGTCAGGGAGAGATTCTCTATTGGGGAGATCAGCTTGGCATATGTGCCCACGCAAGAGACGATTGCAGACCTTTTCACGAAGGCTCTGCCTAGGGAGAAGTTTGAAGCTTTCCGCAAAGCTTTGGGCTTACTTCCTTTTGTGGAGTGATTTCCACATAGCTTGGCACTTCCTTATACATTAGTTCCTGCTCCTTGTTCACCGCATCACTCTCAGGGGGGATTTGTTGATATATTTAGGTAGTAATGTGTGTGAACACACTAGGACCACCGGGATAAATTTTTTCCCTCTTTAGGAGGTTTTTTTCCCCCAACTTGTATATACGCCTATTGCCCTAATGGGCTACTTATCTTTGTACATTCTCTAGTAATACATTTAGTATTGTGTGTTGTGCTTCAAGCTTCTTCTTCTTGCTTGTGTTGTTTGCGTGCTTTCGTAGACGTCTAACTCCAACAGTCTCTATCTCTCTCATAGCACTAAAGCTCATCGAATGCCCAAAGATTATCTTGGGCTCAATGAATTGCTTCTCAAGCTTCTGAGTCTATTCACCAGAATTCCTACTCACGGTGAGCTCTATAGGTATTGTACACTTCTCAAACTTGATCAAAGATCAAGGACCACGATCCAACACAGTTTCTCCCATTTCCTTGTTGAAACGTACCCTTTACTCTACGTTTGTCGTCTCTCATTGAGCAACTCTCTAAATTGTATGAACAACACATATCTGTGATATGGTGGATCCATTAACTTATTACACTTAAAACCTACTCTTCCCTACATAGTGTGTGTTGCACTTTCTAGTTCTTTGCTTGCAAACTGGCTTTGAACAAATGGTGATCAAAATAGGCTTGGAACATAGTCTTACATCTGAGATGTGACAAAAAGGAATAGGGATTGAAGGATATTGTTGTGTTGAAGGATTTTTGAAAGATTCGGGCCTCTTCTATCTTCTAGTCCCTAGCTTGCAAATAAGTAATCTTCAAGAAGAGCAACTTTAGCGTTGGAGATTTAGACAATTGATACTAAAGTTTCTTGTGAAATCAATATTACTTAGGCAATAAGATTTATATTGTAAATACTCAAATATTGCTCATGTAGTTTTACACGAGAAAGGGAGTTTATTTTATATGCGTGGTTATAAAATAAAAGGAGACTAAAAGATATAAAGAGCAAATGCTGTCGGAAAGAATTTATTTCTCTTAAAATATTATTGAAAGTTAAAAGATTATTTGATTGAAATAAGTTTGAATAATTTACGAAAATTTTGACTAATGTTTGATTTTAATTTTGCAGGATAAGAGGTTTGATTATTAATACAAAGATGTGAAGTATTTACCAAGGTGTTTTCTAATGAAGTTGTGGGTATATATTAAAAATCAAGGGTTAGTCAAGGGTTTATTTATATTTTGAAAGAAAATTCAAGGGTATTTAAGGGTCAAATGTAGGTTTTGATCATGTTTTATAGGGTTCAAGCTTAATTTCAAGGTTAATTAAGGATTAATTGATAAATCTAGAGGATTATGGAAGGGTAGAAGATTATCTTATAGGTTAGTTGAGGGTTATAAACATAGTTTGAAGTTAGGTTAAGGATAAACATATGGTTAAAAAGGTTAATTAAGTAGGTTTAGCCTCTAAATGAGTTAGTAAACAGGATAAATGTAATAAATATAACTTTAGTAAAATATTTTACATATAAAAGATTAATTAAATATGTTAATTATTAATTCTCATTATTATCACTAAGGTTATGGATACATTTAAAATTATTGATGGGTTTAATTTAATTTATTCTAAAGGGTTGTATTTATTCTAAAAGTGATTAAATAAATAAAAAGGAATTGAAGGGTTGTATTTATTAAAGTCTAAATGGAAGGCCAAGTGAATATTTAATTTGAGTGGTTAAGTGTATTTTTGGGAAAACAACTAGGAGAATTTTCCACGCCGTTTTTTAGTTGGAGTGATGTTAAGTGATGTGGAGAAAATGAAGCCTGGATGGATCAGTTAACTTAGGGAAAATGTGGGCTATGGTGGGCTACTCTCATCTATATAAAGAGGGGAGTCATATTCACAAGCTCATGTTATTTTTTAGGTACTCTATTTACTCTATGATCTAAACTATAGTTATTTGTGCACACATTTCCATAATTGTCCTCTCGCAGGAGGAGAGAGAAGTCCATCTCTCTTACTTTTGTCATTCATTCAATTCAAAGCAATTTTTTTTGCTTTTCATTTAATCAACGCATAGATGGATGGGTGTTTTTTTTCTTTTTTTCCTTATTTCCTCTTCTTTTTCTTTTCCTTATCTTCTCCTTCATTAATCATTCCTTTCTTTAATTCTCTCCCCTCTATTTCCCTCTCCCTCTCTTCTCTGACGGCAGCAGAGCAGCGTTGCGTGCACAGCACACACACACACACACACACACAGAGGGAAAAAAGTTTATTTATTTTTTCTTTTATTGTTTTTTTAATTATGTCTTTTTATTTAATTAATCTCCTACCTCCCTCCCTACAGCCAGCTGGCAGACCCAACTAGTGCAGTAGAGAGAGAGAGAGAGATAGAGAGAGAGAGAGAAAGAGAGTGTGAGGTTTATTTGATTTTTTTATATTTATTTCATTTAATTCTTCCCTTCCCCTCCCCCTACAGCCGATAACGGGCGCAAAAGAGAGAGAAAGAGAGAGAGAAAGAGAGAGAGAGAGAGAGAGAGAGAGAGAGAGAGAGAATGAGAGAGAGACAAAGGGGTTTTTTTATTTACCTTTTCTTTTATTTTTTGTTTTGTTTTATGATTAAGATTTTATTCTTCCTTTTTTTTTATTATCTTTATATATATACTAAGTTCTAGTAATACTTATATGTTTATTTTCTTAAACTAATATAAATAATATTTATTAAATATATAAATTAAAATTATTAGAAATAAATAAGATTATGAATATTTATGTGTATGAATGAATATGTATTTATGTATATGTATTTATATATGTATGTGAATATATATCTCTTAATATATGTATATGTTTTATTATATGTATGTGTATGTATGTATGAGTGTGTTTTTTAATTAGTTACATATCTTAGGATCATTACAATTTCATTTTAATTTATATATATTATTTATTTACATGTAGTAAGTATTATTGTTTTACTTTATGACATGTGTTTGTTTGAGATGAATGATATGAATAGTTAATGATTTTATTATGAATGTTGGTAATGGAGGGTATGAAGGATGTATGTGTGTGTTTATTTATCTAAATTCTTTATATTTATATGATTTGAATTCCTAAACCTTTTTTATGAGTTCCAGGTTACCAGAAGGAGGGTCCATTTAGCAATTATCTCTTATCTTTCTCAAAGATTTCCTCATATTTTCTAAACTTCTCCTTATGCAATCACTTATCCTTTCCTTTTGTTACCCTTTAGCCAAGCTTCACCAACCCTTTCTTGCTAGCTTGATAAAAACTTATTAGAAATGCATTAGATTTAGTGAGGGCATGTATCCATGTTAAATGTTAGGATATGCATGTAAATGTTAGGTATGTTAGTGAATGTTAGGCATGTTAATGAATGTTAGATATGTTATGTATGCGTAGTTAATGCATGTATGTTAAATGTTGATGCATGTACCCATGTTAAACGTTAGTAAATGATAGTGAGTGATAGGCATGACAGGTATGTATATGCTAATGTATGTTAGTAGATGTTAGGAAGTGCATGTAAATGATAGGTATGTTAATGCATGTTAGTAGATGTTAGGTAGGTTAGTAAAAGTTAGGAATGTTAATGAATATTAGATGTTAGATAGTGCATAGATGTTAGATGTTAGTGCATGCATATGTTATTGCATGCTAATTGTTAGTAAGTATATACATAGTTAATGCATGTATATTAGATATTAGTGCTTGCATGTTATGTGTTTGTGCATGTATGTTCATGCATGTGTTCTAGTGCATGTGCATGTATGCATGTGTGTATGTTAGTGCATGCATGTTCATATATGTGTATGTTCGTGTATGCATGTTCATTTATGCATGTGTATGTATGCATGTAATTTATGTTTGCATGTTCATGTATGCATGTTCAATTATACATGTGCATGTATGCATGTGAGTTATGTTAGTGTAATTTATATTTGTATGTTCATGCATGTGTGTTAGTGCATGAAAGTTTATTCATGTTAGTTAAGTGCATGTTCATTTATGTGTATGCATGTTCATTTATGCATGTGCATGTATGCATGTGAGTTATGTTAATGTAATTTATGTTTGCATGTGCATGTATGCATGTAATTTATGTTTGCATATTCATGTATGCATGTTAATTTATGCATGTGCATGTATGCATGTGAGTTATGTTAGTGTGATTTATATTTGCATGGTCATGCATGTATGTATGCATGTCATGTTATGTATGAATGTTCATTTATATTAGTGTATGTTATGTCATGCATGTATGTTAGTATGCATGTATGCATGTGATGTATGTTAGCATATGTAATATGTATGAATATGTATAAGTGTATGAAGCTATGTATATATATGAATTATATGATGTATGCTTAAAAGTAATATTGTATTGAAATGTATATATTAAAATGAATGTATGAACTTATAATATTTATGTATTAGAAAAGTTAATTATCTTATATTAAACCGAGTTTTTAAAATATGTTAAGATTTAAATGAGTGTTTAATCTTTTATAAAAGCATACTTATATTTCTCATGTTATTTTTCAGATGATATGCAGCCCTGTTGAAGATGAATTAAAGATTTGAAGTGTGGAAAGAATTTACTTAGCTGAAATCTATTGTTTAGTTTGTATAGGTTGTCATTTTTATAAACATTGTCTTATAGATTTTGTATAGGAAATATTTCATTTAAAATAGTTTATATAATATTAATCTATTTGCATTTCATCTTATGTCTGAAGAAGCTTCAGCAAGTAGTACTTTTTTACCTCCATCTACATTTGAAATACTATTTCCTAGTCCAATTGAAGTTAATGCTAATTTAGAAGAAACTTTGCATTCAAGAGAATTTGATCGTAGATTATCTAGAACATTACCATTACGATCCATTCTTCCACCTACTACTGAAAATAGTGAAGATCTTTTTCCACCATCCATAGCTAGAAACATTGATAATTCTCAAATAGATTTAAACGTAACAAAAATCATTAAAGATAAAGTAGTTAGTGAGGAATTAATCCTACCATCCTACATAGACGCAATCAATAGATATAGAAACGCTTTGCCCTACGGACCTTAGGAAAAAAGATACTTGTTCTGTATAGTCACCCTGTGTGTGCCGTTAGGGAGACGATTGAATTGATCCACCAGTCGCCACGAATCGCTCCCACATTTGAACCCGACGTGAAACAATGGCACAACAGGACAGGTATCAACTCTTTTCCTTTTCTTGCATATGCAATAGTTTGGTTTAGGCTATGTGGTTGCAACAGCTTGAGGTGGTGATCTTGCAAAGGCACAAGTCACAAACCTTGTAATTCCCTGGGTGTTGAGGGCTGAGCTTATGCTCTGAGCGCCTCCACAGGAATAGGCAAGTAGTGAACCTCATCTCTTCACCCTTACCATCAAGTACTTGAAAAAATATGTTTGCACACACAACACTTAGATTCTTTGTATTAAGTATTTATTGCTCAACAAATGTATATTTGAAAATTTCACATGCACTCTAGCTTCTACATCAACTGTTAGGTATATTTTCTAAACTTGAATCTATTTGTTACTATTTAACTAGGACTTTAGGAGAACTTATAACATTAGGAATTGTTAGATTTAAAATTAAAAAAAATAAGAATTTACATTTGAAAATTAGAATCTATTTTTCATTAAAATATTAGGATTGTTTGATTAGTACGATTTTAGTTAAAAAATTCAAAAAGAATTTTATTTGAAAAGTTAGAATCTATTTTTCATTAAATTATTAAGGATTGTTAGATTAGCATGATTTTTAGTTTGAAAATTCAAACAAGAATTTTCATTTGAAAGTTAGTATCTACTTTTCAAGAATTGTTTAAAGGTTTTAAACTTAAGTAAAACTAGAACCAAACAATTTAATTAGCTTGGTAAAAGAACAAAAAACTAAAGTCCAAGAAGAAATTCAGGATTATATTAAAAAAATTAATTCTAGTTCTAATATACATAATGAAATGGATGAATTATTTAGAAATATGATGTCAGAAACCCAAGGACAGAAAGTAGTTGAAGCAGTGTTGAAAGAAAAAGGAAAATTCACTCGAGTGAACACAACTAATTATTTAGACACGTTTGAAGACCTAGCAAAACTACATGGTTTACCTGTAACTAAATGGGTAACATTTTTAGTAAGACTTGCAATAGGTTCAGCCATTAGTGTAATAGAACCTCATAGTGCGCTTGAGTGGGAAGAATTTAAAAAACAAATGCATAAAGAATTTTACCTAGAAGATTATAGCCAACACAGTAGGGAAGGTTTTATGAAGTGGCTTAGCACTCCTAAAACCCAAAAATCCCTTACACAATTACATGGTGAATTTATGAAGAGATTTTCACAATGGCCTGAGCAAGATAGGACTACACTTACACCAGATACAGTTCTCTATTTTCTAAAAGTATTACCTATAGACATTAGAAGTGAAGTAGAAAGGAGACTAGTGGAACCTAAGAAAAAATTTGGTTTAACGGAGGACTGGGGGTACTAAAACAAGTAGTAGAAGTAGTAGCACAAATGAAACAAAGGCAGTCATTACTATATAATATGAGTTTAAGTTTTCCAACAGTAGGTCCAACTACTCAAAATCCTAAAATTATAAATTCTAGTTCAACTGAACAAGCATCAACATCTAAAATTCCTAGTGAGTTACAGTTTTAGATATTATTTAATAAATTAGATAATATGATGCAGATGCATACAAATATATCTAAGGAAGTGGCTACACTTCAAAACACAGTTCATTCTTTAACTAATCAAGATATGATAATTTTAGAACCTCAGTTTACTCATGCCCCACAAATAAATCCTATACCTATAGCACCTTCAATGAATCAACCAGTAGCTCAGAATAATGAACAAAGAGGTGCACCCACCCAATCATGTGTTTGGTGCAACTCCACAGAACATATGTCTTATGCCTATGAATCTTTAAAACAGGCAAAAGAAAGAAAACTAGTAATTGCTATTGATAAAAAACTATGTGATTACCGCACCCACCTCCCACTAGCTATAAATTGGGGAAAAGGTGGAATGCAAAAACTATATGAAAATATATCTGAAGCACAAAGAAGCTCATCTAGGGTTAGGTTAGAATGTCATGAAAGTGATCTAGATGATGAAACCTCAAATGAAACCAAAAATTATTCAATAAAAGCATTAATAAAAGCTTGAGATGATATAATGAACAAAACATCATGGAACTCACCTGTACATCATTTCTCTATCTTTTCACATATAGAAAATGTCGAAGAAAAGAGAAAAAGAGATGAAACTCAAGATTTAGATGAAACTTATCAAATAATAACTAGAAAACAATTAAGAAAAGAACCTAAAAATATACAACTTAATGAAAATACAAATTTAGATTCAAATGAGCAGAAAAGAAGAGATATAAGGGAGGGCAAACAACCTAAGACATCAAACAAACCTTTGGAATCAAAGCCTAGTGAATTAGATTCAAACAATAATGAAGAAGTAGATAAAAATGAGGGAAAAACAAAGAAACCCAAAAGAATTCCAAAAGCTATTTTAACTTCAGAACTAGAACAAAAAAATGACACAAAAGATGAAACTCATGTTAAAGCAATGAAGAAATTAAAAAGTTTACTTTCTAATGCACCTCTTTTAAAACGTGTAAATTATTCAAATAATAAACTGATTATTTTAACTGTAGATACTAGGCCCATAGGAATAGGATGGTTAATTAGACAAGATGATAGTGAGGGAAATAGATACGCTATTAGATTCGGGGCTAAAAGTTTACATGAAACTCAAAAAAATTATCCACAAATAAAACGTGAATTATGGGGTTTAGTTACTGCGTTAAAGACTAATAAGGAGTATTTTATAGGAGCTAATGTAGTAATAGAAACAAATTGTTTACCATTAATAGGAATGATTACTAATTGTTCTTCTTTAGATATAGCTATGTTAAGGTGGATATCTTATATTAAGTTTATTAATCAGGTTTTAAATAATATTTTTGGAAAAACTAACTCTGTTGCAGATATGCTTTCTAGGGCTAAGTTTGGAGATGATGACATGACTGAAACTGAATTAAATGTGGTTATTTATATTTCTGATCTTTATGTGTATGAAAAATTTAATGAAAATGAATATTAGGGAATTCGATATGATATAGGATATTATCTTAGAACTTTGAAGCAATTATCTGTTTGATCAGCTAATAGATTTAGAGACATTAGGAAACATGCATTTAATTTCTTTCTAAAATATGGTTTTATTTGGCATCATGTAAAAGGAAAAATTAGATATCCGCAACGAGTTTTAGGAAATAAAAATCTTCAAAATAGAGTTATGATAGATATGCATGAAACTCTTTGGGCAGGACATAAAGGCTTTTATGCGACATATGATAAATTTAGAGAAGCTTATTGGTGGCCAGGTATGTATGTGAATATACGTGACTTTGTAAGTTCTTGTACTACTTTTCAGGTACATTTGTCAGTTAGACATAGAGAACCTTTGCACCCTACCTCTCCTCCTTGTATTCATTACAAGTGTGTAGTTGATTTAGTGACCATGCCTAAAGGTTTAGATAGGATGAGATATATAGTTTTAGCTAGGGAAGACTTGACTAATCATGTAGAGAGTAGAGCTCTTCGTACTAAAACTACTTATAACATATGTAAATTTTTGTTAGAAGAAGTTATTAGTAGATTTGGCTATGTAGAAAAGATAGTAGCAGATAGGGGTGAGTTAGATGCTCGTGAGGCTAGAGAATTCTTTGACCAGCATGGGATTCGTCTATCTCTCACTATTGCTTATAATCCGGAGTCTAATGGTAAGATTGAATGGGGTCATCCCTCTATTATGAAGGCAATTTCTAAGGCCTACAATGGTGATACAACGCAGTTGCCTAGATTTCTTCCTTTTGCACTATGGGCAGATAGGATGATGTATACTAGATCTACAGGATTCATGCCTGCAGAACTAATGTACTGTTAGAAGCCAATTTCTCCTACTTAGACCTAGATTATTTCATGGATGACACTTCCGTGGACTAATGAGATGACTCCTGAAGATCTGATTTCTGTTAGGATTATGCAGTTAAATCTAGGCAAAAAAATGATTGGAGAAGCTGTACAAAAAGTTAGAGAATCACGTCCTAAAATAAAATCTATTTTGATAAAAAACTTAGATTTAGGCCTTGTACTATAGAAGTAGATGATTGGGTATTAGTTTATGATAGTACTTTTGATACACAATTTTTTGTTTTATTTTATGATTAAGATTTTATTCTTCTTTTTTTTATTTTATTTATATTATCTTTATATATATACTAAGTTCTAGTAATACTTATATGTTTATTTTCTTATATTAATATAAATAATATTTATTGAATATATATATTAAAATTATAAGAAATAAATATGATTATGAATATTTATGTGTATGAATGAATACGTATTTATGTATATGCATTTATATATGTATGTGAATATATATGTCTTAATATATGTATATGTTTTATTATATGTATGTGTATGTATGTATGTGTGTGTTTTTTAATTAGTAACCTATTTGAGGATCATTAAAATTTCATTTTAATTTACATATATTATTTATTTACATGTAGTAAGTATTATTGTTTTACTTTATGACATGTGTTTGTTTGAGATGAATGACATGAATAGTTAATGATTTTATTATGAATGTTGGTATGAAATGGAGGGTATGAAGGATGTATGTGTGTGTTTATTTATCTAACATGTTTATATGTATATGGTTTGAATTCCTAAACCTTTTTTTTTTTAGTTCCAGGTTACCAGAAGGAGGGTCCATTTAGCCATTATCTCTTATCTTTCTCAAAGATTTCATTATATTTTCTAAAATTCTCCTTATCCAATCACTTATCCTTTCCGTTTCTTACCCTTTTCACGAAGCCTTTCTTGCTAGCTTGATAAAAACTTATTAGAAATGCATTAGATTTAGTGAGGGCAGGTATCCATGTTAAATGTTAGTGCATGTACCCATGTTAAATGTTAGTCATGTTAGTGAGTGATAGGCATGACAGGTATGTATATGCTAATGTATGTTAGTAGATGTTAGGAAGTGCATGTAAATGATAGGTATGCTAATGCATGTTAGTAGATGTTAGGTAGTTTAGTAAAAGTTAGGAATGTTAATGAATATTAGATGTTAGATAGTGCATAGATGTTAGATGTTAGTGCATGCACATGTTATTGCATGTTAAGTGTTAGTAAGTGTATGCATAGTTAATGCATGTATATTAGATATTAGTGCTTGCATGTTGTGTGTTTGTGCATGTATGTTCATGCATGTGTGCTAGTGCATGTGCATGTATGCATGTGTGTATGTTAGTGCATGCATGCTCATATATGTGTATGTTAGTGTATGCATGTTCATTTCTGCATTTGTATGTATGAATGTAATTTATGTTTGCATGTTCATGTATGCATGTTCATGTATGCATGTGCATGTACGCATGTGAGTTATGTTAGTGTAATTTATATTTGTATGTTCATGCATGTGTGTTAGTGCATGAAAGTTTATGCATGTTAGTTAAATGCATGTTCATTTATGTGTATGCATGTTCATTTATGCATCTGCATGTATGCATGTGACTTATGTTAGTGTAATTTATGTTTGCATGTCCATGTATGCATGTTATTTATGTTTGCATGTTCATGTATGCATCTTCATTAATGCATGTGCATGTATGCATGTGAGTTATGTTAGTTTAATTTATATTTGCATGTTCATGCATGTATGTATGCATGTCATGTTATGTATGCATTTTCATTTATGTTAGCGTTTAAATTAAATTGAGTTAATTATCTTATATTAAATTGAGTTTTTCAAATATGTTAAGATTTAAATGAGTGTTTAATATTTTATAAAAGCATACTTATATTTCTCATGTTATTTTTCAGATGATATGCAGCCCTGTTGAAGATGAGCTAAAGATTTGAAGTGTGGAAAGAATTTACTTAGCTGAAATCTATTCTTTAGTTTGTATACATTATCATTTTTGTAAACATTATCTTATAGCTTTTGTATAGGAAATCTTTCATTTAAAACAATTTATGTAATATTAATCTATTTGCATTTCATCTCATGTCTGAAGAAGCTTCATCAAGTAGTACTTTTTTACTTCCATCTACATTTGAAATACTATTTCCTAGTCCAGTTGAAGTTAATGCTACTCAAAATAAAGAAATTGAAGAACTAGTTAAAGATAAAATTGTAGAAGAAACTTTGCATTCAAGAGAATTTGATCGTAGATTATCTAGAACATTACCATTAATTTCCATTGTTCCACGTAGTACTAAAAATAGTGAAGATCTTTTCCCACCATCCATAGCTAGAAATATTGATAATTCTTAAATACATTTAAATGTAACAAAAATCATTAAAGATAAAGAAGTTAGTGAGGAATTAATCCTACCATCCTACATAGATGTAGTCAATAGGTATAGAAACGCTTTGCCCTATGGACCTTAGAAAAAAAAATACTTGTTTTGCATAGTCACCCTGTGTGCGCCGTTAGCGAGACGATTGAATTGATCCACCAGTCGTCACGAATCACTCCCACAATGCTTCTCCATGGATTTAGCATGTTCATGTATGTTCATTCCCTTCATCTCGTAAGGAAATCTGAGTTACTTCAACGTTCTTTTCGTATGAATAATATCTTGAAATCTTTCATCTCAGTGGAAAATTAACTAAATCTCTTGCAAATGTTCTCTCAAGAAGATAGTCATACACTATGGCTATTAACATGATCTGTATCTCTTTCAGATAAATTTGCAACAAAAGTTAAATAGCGTTAAAACATTCGATGTTTTTCTAAAACTAGGACTTTAAGTTTATGGAGCAAGAACGAAAGAGCTTATGTGCCTTCTTCCATTTGCATGAGCACCCTTAAAGAAATCTCTGATCAAACTCCTAGAACTATTGACTTCTCCTTTGCCCCGAACTTCATGACATAACCTCTTGTGTAGAGAGATTGATAAGAAAACTTATGATTCACGAGTGTGACTTTATTCAAACAAAAGGGTGAGAAAGGATAACATTGTCAAACTTTAGGAGGCTGTTTTCCTTTCATTCCTAGCGTTTTGCTCAATCTATATGTAAGCATAAGCTTATCTGAGTCAAGACATTAACCCAAATGTCCTCCTCCTTTGCACAAAATCCTCGACAACGTATCACAAAAAATCCCAAACGAGCATTTAGTACTTATACGGATAATCAAAATCATAGCATTGGCTTGTGCCACCTAAGAATAAAACTTTGTTTATCCTTAAGGAATCTATCCTCTAAACTTTTGTTAGATAGAAAATTGTAGTCTATATACAATAAAATCTTAGTCATGTTTGACCAAAATCTTGCTCATCTAAATGATGAGAAAATAAGCACAAATCGTCTTCAAAGAAAATGTGAGTATGCATACACTCATGCATCTTGATATGTACTAAATTAGTTCACATGAATCCACTCTTGCTACTACATTAAAACACATATAATACTTCCTCCCTCAAAGACTATATCTCTCAGGTTTTTTCATTCCATATAACACTATGAGGTTACAAAAATTTGGGTAGCATCTCCCTAGTAAAATGGACATAAGACAAAAATACATAATCATTAAAAAGGCATAAGCCTAGTGGTGGGTAAACCACTTTCTTTTCACTCCATGACCTCAAACAAATAAATATGCACAAAATATGTTGTCGGGAAATACATGCCCTCATGATGCTAAGATTTTTTTAAAATTAATTCTGGTTTCTTCGACACCTGCAAAATAAAGTCTTAAAACACAAGAGAAAACCTATGCATGCTTTTCTTAAAGAACATAACTAAATGAAATCATGTTTATAAAGATGAAATAATAAATGTATTCAGGTCTTAAGTGATGCTAAATATGACTTGAAAGTGATAAACATAAAAATTGATCATGAATCTCATTTTAAATGCAGCCCTCGCTAGTTAGCAGCCAACTAAAAGCTTATGTAGAGATAGTTTATAGTTGCTAGAATATGGCATGAAGCAAATCCAAAAATATTCTTGATGTGTGGGATCTAGCCCAAGTTAAATTTCTTGATTCTGATCTCATATGAGAATGTTATGGATAAAATAGTAAACCTAGGTATATGGGCAACACCTCACTCTTTGGATAAAATCAAAAAACTAATTTCCCTCAAAGTTTATTTAAATCTAATCCAAACAGAGCTACCAAGCACTAATTGAATAGCTCTTGAATTGTGGATTCTAAGCAATTGAAAACTCTCTAATAGGAGCTTGGAGTAGGAAGTTATGCTCTCAATAAAACATATAAGTAACTACCTATGCTCCGAAGTGCATACATGAATGTATATGCATAAATATGTATGCAAATGTATACTTTATTATGTTAATGCATATATATATATATATATATATATATATATATATATATATATATATATATATATATATATATATATATATATATATATATATATGTATGTATGTATGTATATGCATGTATATGTTTATGTATGTGTGTGTATGTTTGCAAATCATTGAACGTATGCAAATTTAAATGCATATTATTCTATGTATATACATGAGTTTTCATCTATATATTTATTACTACACGCATGTATGTAGATTGGATGTACATGCATACATACATGTTTGAATTCGTGTATCCATGCAATGATGAAGAAAAATTGCATATGCATCTCTTTCTCTCTCTAATGGAAACGTCCACCATTACTTTGTTGACAAGACAATGTGCTGAATGCATGGCCTTGTAATTTGTAGTAGATGCATGAAACAATTGAATCAAAACAAACTACTTCTCAAATAGCTAGTGTCACAAAACTTGTTATTTTACACACCTGCTCGTTCTTTTGCTCAGTACTCATAGTATAGTAAGAATTGATTAAATTCCTTTTGAGGGAATCAAATTATCTTAGATAGATAATGATATCAAGTGGAATCATCTAAAATGATGAACTATACCCTAAGAAATTAATTTAGCAATCCAAAGGTTACCTCCGATTTTTTAAGGATTGAACAATAGATGACCAGTGAGGAGTTTGATGGTGATTTCTCTCAGACGGCTGATTCAACTTCTCCAAAACTTTTACTGTGCATAAGGTAGACTGTAAGCTAATTCCAACAAGCTATAGATTATGCAAAATTGTTGCAAATGCATTGAGATATGATCAAACAAAGCTCACTGTTTTGAGTAGTCATAGCATAGAAGTAGACAAAGATGATCAATGAAGTATATGTATTATAGCAGTTGATTATACAAGATCATTGGCATCCCAATGATGCTCAATGATATTGGAATGAGTAAGCTATAGTGTAAGCTACTCAAATCCTACAGAAGATCAAAGGAAGAGCTCCAAAATAAAAGCCACAAGGACACAAGATTTACAAGCCCTTTCATAAGTGTTTGCTTCTAAGTTTGAATTTGAAATAAAAACTTGGCTCCATCTAAAACCTAATTCCTCTAAATTAGGAGTTATTCCAGTTAACATGTTTCATAACTCATTCTTCTCCTAACTTCATGAGATAAATGGATTTACAAGATTTGCTCAAGGTTAAAACCTTTTACAATCATGAATGATCAAATATTACAATCCAAGGTTCACATGCAACATCAAGTGGTTGCACATTTTCCTTCCATGCCTAGCCAAATGTTAAGGCGTGGACATTTGCACCAATAGCTCCCCCTCAAGAAAAACATCTTGGCTTGCATTGCTTCTTCAATCTTCTTGACTATCTTATAATCCAATCACGGTTTTAGACCTGCAAAGTTTAGTACCATCAAGTGCTTTGGTTAACAAATCTTCACATTGCATATTTGTAGATACATATGCCAATTGAATCTCTTTGCTCAATAGCTTCTCTCTAACATAGTGATAGTGTACTTCTATATGCTTGGTTCTTGCATGATAAATGGGATTGGCTGCAAGATGCAGAGAACTAGTTTTATCACGAATGATCATAGGTGAATGAGTGTGAAGTCCCAAATCAGAGTAGAGTAATCTAATCCACATAGCTTCTTGCGTAGCATTTTCTAATCCCCTGTATTCAGCCTCTATTAAAGATAGAGCAACAGTTGGTTGCTTCTTAGAAGACCATGAGATAGGATTATCACTTGCAAAAGATAAATATCCAAAAATACTTCTTCTGTCATCCCTACAACCTACCCAATTTGCATCTGAGTATAGCTTAATGTCCAAATCTGATGTGTATGGGAAGTAAAGACCTTGATTTTGAGTACTTTAAGATACTTTATAATTCTTCTAGCAGCTTCCAATGTGAGATGCTCTAGGTTTATGCATGAGTTGGCTCAAAACACTTACTCCATAACATATGTCAATCCTTGTTAATGTTGCATAGTTTAGACTCCCAACTATGCTTTGATAACCTTCAATGTCTTCAAGCAAATCACCTTGAGCACTCAATTTATGATTTACCTCCATAGGGGGTGGTAGCTACCTTTGCATTATCCAAGTTGAACTTCTTCAACATGTCCTACACATGTTTCCTTTGAGTGATGTAGATTTGAGAGTTAGTGTAGACTAACTCAAGTCCAACAAAGTACTTTAGAAAACCCTAGGTCACTCATTTTGAACTCCTCTGTCATCTGATTTTCTATTTGTTTGATGACATTGGCATCACTACCTGTAAGAATGATGTCATCAACATATACACATAAGTATATCATTTTTGAATTAATCCTCTTGACAAACAGAGGAGAATCTACCTTGCTCATCATGAATCCTTGATCCTAAAGCTAGGTTGTTAACCTATGGTTCCATGCCCTAGGTGCCTGCTCCAAACCATAAAGAGCTTTGTTCAATTTCATACATGATTTACCTTGCTTGGGTCTTCATAGCTAGGAGATTGAGCCATGTAAACCTCCTCCGAAATCTAGCCACTGAGAAAATCATTTTTCACATCTAATTGATACATATTTTAATCTCTAGATGCAGCAACACTTACCAATACTCTAATGGTTGGCATTTTAGCCACAGGTGAAAACATTTCTTCATAATCTACTCCTTGGGTTTGTGCAAAAACCTTAGCCATAAGTCAAACTTTATACATGTTTATGGATCCATGTGAGTTCCTTTTGATTTTGTAAATCGATCTAGAACCAATTACCTTCATTGATGCTTTTTTGGGTACTAGATCCCAAGTTTCATTCTCTCGGAGCGCTTCTATTTCTTCATCCATAGCCTCCTTCCATTCTGCTTTGGTGCTTGCTTCTTCATATGAAGAAGGTTCTTCAAGTGATAAATCCTTAGCAAGATAAATGGAATTCTTAGTAACTAATGAAGTATCATATCCATATTTGACTGGTCTGTTACTCTCTCTTTGTGACCTTCTTACTACTTTGTTGGATGACTCAGGTATGTCCTCCAACCTCTTCATCTTGACTTTGCCATTTGATTTCCATGCTTTGAACTTTTCCAAGTTGATGGTGTCCTCATCATCTGATTTGATGTCTTCAATTGTGCTTGGCTCCTCCTTGGTGAGGCATGGAAATTCTTCTTCCAAGTCATATGGCAATTTGACCTTCCTACATTCCCTTTCAAACCAAGATTCATTCTCATCAAACAAAACATCTCTACTAACCATAAATCTTTGTTGGATGGATTATAAAACCTGTATCCTTTCTGATTTAAATCATACCCTGTGAAGATGTATTTCTCTTGCTTAGGGTCTAACGTACCTCTGATTTGAGATGGAACATGCACATAAGCAACACAACCAAATATTTTTCAATGTTCAAGTGATGGCCTTCTACCATGCCATGCCTCATAGGGAGTCATCCCATCAAGGGACTTAGAGGGTAACATGTTAATAAGATATGTGGTAGTAGAAACACTCTGCCCACAAATAATTCGACAACTTCTTTTTATTAAGCATTGATCTAGCAGCTTCCATAATCAATTTGCTCCTCCTCTCTGCTACTCCATTTTTCTTAGGAAAATATCTAGTAGAAATCTCCCTTTTGATACCGCTGTCCTGCAAAAATGCATCAAACTCATTAGAGAAGTGCTCACCTCCATCTGACCTTATCCTTTCTAGGCTTTTTCCTATTCGATTTTCCACAAGTGCAAGATACTTCTTGAACCAACTAAACACGTCATCCTTATGTTTCATGAAATACAAGATAGTCCACCTACTGAAATCATCAATAAATGACACATAGTGCCTTGAGCCTAAAATTGAAGGGTCCTTGCTTGGTCCCAACACATCTGTGTGGATATGTTCCAAATAGTCCTCATGCATATAGCCTTTCTTTTTGAAGGGTAACTTGTGTGATTTACCAAACAAACATGCACCACATTTATCGATCATGTGTTGCTTGGATACATTAGGTATCCCAAGTACACATTGATCTCTACATATCTACTTCAAGGTTCTCTCACCAATATGCCCTAATCTTTTGTGCCATATCTCTAATTCAGACAAGGTTTGATCCTTATAATTATAAAGTGCAATGTTTCTAGTATCCTCAAGCTCAAATGTAAATAATCTACCTGTTTTCTCTCCCTTGGCTATTCTTCAGAATCCATGTTGGGGTTCCTCCACAAAAGCTCCATATTTATTGAGCCTAACCTGCAAACCCTTTTCCACTATCTATCCGTCACTCATCGAATTCTTTATGATAGTAGGTACATAAAGAACTCTGCTCAACAAATTTCTATTCCCATATAGAATTTTTGACATGTGCTACCTTGACCACTGAATACTTGGTGCTTTCCCTTGGGTTCCTCAAGATTAGAAAGGAGAGCTACATTGCCTCCTACATGGTTTGAACAACTTGAGTCAATATATAAGAGCTGATCATCATTCATTCCTTGTTTTGAACTCATGTTCATAATGAGAAGAGAATCTTTGTGATCCTCTGTGTAGCTGTTGAAGTGTTTTCTTGATTTGTATCCTCCTTGATAATTTTTGTTGTAATTGTTGTTGTAGCCATGGTTGTTGCCTTGATTATGGTTGAATCTTCCTCTTGATTGTGAGTAGCCACTTCTTTGAAATCCTTTTCCTATACGCTTCTTGAATTTCCTATAGCATTCATTTGTTGTGTGATTAGAAAATCCACATATATTGCATGGGGAAGAGTTGAAAGGTCTCCCCCTACATTGCTTACCTCCTCTGCCCCTTCCTCTTGAATTCCTACCTCTCCTTGCATAGTTAGCTTGAGAACTAGTTCCTCATTTTCAACTTTCCTGCTCTTTCCTTTATCTTTAGACTTTCCTTTATCTGTATATAGGGCAAAATAGTTGTTATCTCTTGATGGTTCTCCATTTTGTTGAGCTTGGCTTCATGGGTGAAGAGCTGTCCCATGAGAGTGGTAAGATCTAGAATTTGCATGTTCATGTAAAGGTCCATATCAGTTTTTGAAAGCTTCCCACTTATCATCTACCTTGATGGCATTGATTATCTGTCTCACTATTTGTTGCTCTTCAATCTCCTCTCCTATGCTTGCTAATTGATTAGACACATCTTTTACCTTGGTCACATACTCTGAAAAATTCTGCTTAGGTTGCTTTGTTTGAGTAGTAAACTCAATCCTCAATTGATTTTTTCTAGCTCTTGTATTCGATGAAAAATATGAAGATAGAGTATCCTTAGTCTTTTGGAAAGTTTTACAATTCCTAAGGCTTCCTTGGTACATGCATAAACTGACTCAATGTACTTACTCCATAGCCAATGTCTACTATTGTTAAACTAACATAATTAAGACTACCCTACAAGTTGTTGATAACTTGGAACATCTTCAAGTGGTGCACCTTCATGTGAGCTTAGCTTATGGTTGAGCTCCATAGGGATACCTGCAACTTTAGTGCTCTCCATCTTAAACTTTACCAGCATATCATGTATGTACTTCCTTTGCGTGATGAATATACCTGACTCTGTATACACAATCTCTAACCCAAGAAAATAGGCTAATAAACCTAGATCACTGATTTAAAATTCTCTCATTAATTGGGCCTTGACCTACTTGATTCATCAGAATCATTCCCTAAAATAAGGATCTCATCTACGTAGACACATAAGTAAATGACTCATTAGGAAAAAAGGTGAACCCTGCATGGGCCTTTTAGCTCAAGGAGTGATTAGTGATGGACCAATGAGAAGAGGGTGGTGGCCACAGTCTAGTCCCTTAATCACATAGAGTAGGCATAGGCTTCCCTTGTTTTTGAGTGGTCAAACAGCCCAAAACCATTTGGATTTCGTGGTTTTACTTAGAAAGTGGTTTTGAGAGTCTCCAAATTCCATATGAGCCCTTGGATTGCTCAAAGATCTAAAGGCCAAGGGTAAATGAAAAAAGTCAAGGTATCTTTGAGCTTCAACCCTTGGATTTTCTTGAGATCAAACGGTTGTAGACATAGCAATCATTACGAATGCACCATTTATCGCGAGCCATCGGATATGCTTCAAAATCGAACGGTATGATTTGAATTCCTGAAGAATTTGAGCGTGTGAAATTATATCCATCGGATCTAGCTCAAAATCAATGGTTCAGATGCATCCCACACAAGAGGAAAGCGCCTTTAGATGCACTCCGTCGAATTATACATCTAATCTAACAGCTCTGAATTGACTACGCAAATCAATCAGCCCCGATTGCAGCCGTCCGTCAGATCTTGGATGATCTAAGCGCTCAAATTTCTGCAGGAATGATCACAGTATTGTCCCCACTCCCACGATTTCAAATGCTTTCTCTCTCTAGACTCAAAGAAGATTTAAACAAAGCCTTTGATTTGGATGATCCAAAGGCCCAAAATACTCACGCCCAATGCAACAGATTCGAATTGTTTTCTACTAATATTTTATTCCACAATACCATGGTGGTTTCATAGGCCTACCTAAAACCAGAGATTAAGATTTTTAATCCCTAAAAATTAGGGATCCTTACAAGGCCCATGCAAAGCTCACTTTTTCCCCTAATGTTCTCATTTGTTCTTCTTAACAAATAAAGAAGAATCTGCCTTGCTTGCCATAAAGCCTTGGCCCTGGAAATAGGTAACAAGCCTATGGTTCCAAGCTCTAGGAGTTTGCTTGAGACCATAGAGTGCCTTTCTAAGCTTGCATACATAACCTCTTTTTCCTTCAACTTCAAAACCTGGTGGTTGTGCCATATACACTTCTTCTAATATCCAACTATTAAAGAATCCATTCTTCACATCTAACTGATATAAGTTCCAATTCTTAGAAGCAGCAAGACGTACCAAAATCCTGATTGTTGGCATCTTTGCCATAGGTGAAAATGTTTCTTCATAATCTAATCCATGTGTTTGAGCAAATCAGTTTGCCACTAACCTCACCTTATACCTGTTTATAGAGCCATCCAAGTTCTTTTTTATTTTGTAAATCCACCTTCAACTAATTACCTTCATATCTGGCTTCTTGGGAACTAGATCCCAAGTGTGATTTTCCTGCAATGCTTCCACTTCTTCCTGCATGGCTTCTCTCCTTCTTTTTTCTTCCTAGCCTCTTCAAATGAAGAGGGCTCTTTTGCCATATAGTCTTTCGTGATGTACATAGAGTGTTTTGTGACTAAGGATGTATCATATCCACACCTTATGGGCTTCTTACTTTCTCTTTGTGATCTCCTCAATGCTCGATTTGAAGAATCAGGTAGGTCTTCTAATTGCTTGAGTTTGGACTTGCCTCTTGACTTCCAAGCCTTGAGGTCATTCTGTTCTTCATCCTCTGAGTTGATGTCGTCTGCTAAGTGTTGATCTTCTTGAGTGAGGGTTGGAAAATCATTTTTCAAATCATATGGTAACCTAACTTTCGTGCAATCATCTTCAAACCATGAGTTATTTTCATCAAATCCTAGGACCCTACTAACGATGAATGCCTTGTTAGTGGTATTGTATAGTCTATACCCCTTTTGATTTTTATCATACCCAATAAATATACACTTCTCAACCTTAGGGTCAAGCTTTCCTCTCATTTGTGATGGGATGTGTGCATAGGCAATGCACCCAAATATTTTGCAATGGTCCAATGGGGGTTTCCTACCATTCCATGCTTCATAGGGTGTCATACCATCCAATGATTTGGATGGAAGCATAATGACCAAGTAGGTGGATGTTGAGACAGCCTATGCCCATAAATAATTAGGTAACCTCCTCTCATTTAACATAGACCTAGTAGCTTCAATAATTAAATTGTTCCTTCTCTTTACTACTCCATTCAATTCAGGAGTATACCTGGTTGTTACTTCCCTCTTTATGCGTCTGTCCTATAGAAAAAGATCAAACTCATGTGAAAAATACTCACCACCTCCATCATACCTTATAATCTTCAAGATCCTTCCTATTTGGTTTTAAACTAGTGCCAAATACTTCTTTAAACATGTAAATACCTGATCCATATGCTTCATGAAATAGAGAATTGTTTACGTCCTCTAATCATGAATAAATGACACATAGTACTTGGAACTAGAGATGGATAGATCTTTGATAGGACCCCACACATTAGTGTGTACAAGCTCCACATAGTCTTCATGGATGTATCCTTTCCTATTGAATGGTTGTCAGTGAGCTTTTCAAAATTGGCAAGCTCCACATTTGTATATCATATGCTACTTGGTCACATTGGGAATGCCAAGCACACTTTGATCCCTATAAATTTGCTGCAGAGCTCTTTCTCCTATGTGCCCTAGCCTTTTGTGCCACATTTCCAACTCAGATAAAGTTTGATCTCTATAAATGAATACTGCTATGTTCCTTGTGTCTTAAATTTCAAATCTAAACAATCTACCTGACTTCTCATCTTTGGCCATCCTTTTGAAGCCTTGTTGGGGGTCTTCCACATATGCTCCATGCTTAGTGAATCTGAACTCTAAACCTTTCTCAAAAATCTACCCAACACTAATTAGGTTTTTGGTTATAGTAGGCACATACCGAAGCTTGCTCAAAAGGTTCATACTACCATAAGATGTTTTTCCATTTCCAATTTGCTTGACTAACTATTTAGTGTCATCACCTATTTGTACTTCATGCTTCCCCTTGGGTTCTTCAAGATTAGATAATAGATCTAGATTTCCAACCACATGATTGGAACAACTTGAATCAATGTAGAAAAGATGTTCATCATCTTTAACTTGCTTCGATGTCGTGTTCATGATGAGTAGAGATTCTTCTTGATCTTTAGTATAGTTGTTCTAGTACTTTCTTCCTCTAAAGCCTCCTTGATAATTTTTGTTGTTCTAGCCTTGTTTGTAGTTGTGGTTGTAGTTTCCTCCACCATTGTTGCATCTGCCTCTTGATTGTCCATAGTTACCTCGATGGTATCCTCTTCCCCTTTGGTTCCTTGTATTCTTGAAACATTCTTCTATAGTGTGGTTGTTAAGACCAAAAATGTTGCATGGTAAGTTGTTGTAGGGCCTCCTGCTGCCTTGCTTTCCTCATTTGCCCATTCCTCTAGCACCTCAAATTCTTGCTGCATAATTAGCTTAAGAGGTACTAGCCTCTTCTTCCTATTTCTTGCTTTTACCTTTATCCTCAGCTTTATTCTTATCTTCATAAAGGGCAGAAGATTGGTTACCTCTTGAGTTGTCACCATTTCTGTTAAGCTTTGTCTTGTGGGTGAAGAGTTGCCCCATTACGGTGTTGAAATCAAGTGTTTGCACATCCATGTAGAGATCCATTGCTATGGTGACGGACTCCCACTTGTCATCAGCATTAATTCCATTGATGATCTGCCTCACTATGTGCTCTTCGACTATCTCTTCTACAATGATTGCAAGCTGGTCAGCTACATCTTTCATTTTGGTTACATAACCAGCCACTCCTTGCTCTAGTTGTTTCTTTAGAGTTATGAACTCCATCCACAACTGATTCTTCCTAGCTCTTGTGTTTGAGGAGAAATATGATGAACGTGCTTCCCAAGTCTCTTGTGAGCTCTTGAAATTTCTAAAATGTGGTAACAAGAAGTCAGAGATTGAGTTTAATAGATATGACCTGGAAAGATCATCCTTTGCACACCACGTGGTCAACCTTTCTTGTTCTTCCTTTGTTGGATGTTGCTTGCCCCTGACGATTGGCATGTCTCCATCTCCTGAGATGTATCCATATAACTTTCTCCCTTGAAGGTATGCTTGCATCCTTAGTGACCATGCTAAGTAGTTGTTCTTGTCCAATTTGTCAATGAAGGATGTAAATCCATCTTCCCATCTTCATTATTGTTGCTCTGATACCACTATTGGAGGAGATGGTGGATAGTCACATGAGATGAATTGGTGTAGCTAAATCGTGCTTCACACTTGCTACAAGTAATGGTTGAAGAGTGTTGTGGGCCTATTTACCTAGCTAATAAGAATAAATAATCACATATGTTTCTTGGAAGATGATCCACTAATTTTAGGATAAAAGAAAACATGATAGAAGATAGATCAAGATCAAAAAACTTGCTTTTTTGGTTGATACACCTATTCATTGTTTAGAACCATTCTTTGAGTGCGGTAGAAATTGATTAAATTCCTTTTGGGGAACTCTAATTAGCTTAACAAGATACCAATCATGAGTGATATCATAAAATATGATGGACTATACAGAGAGAAATGTGTTTAGCAATTCATCCAAGCATCTTGACATTTACGGGCCTTGATACTTAACAGACTAGCAAGCAAAGATGGATTAATATCTAACAATCACGAAAAGCTTTACCAATGAAACTCTGTAGGATTAAAGTAGACAATATACCAGATCTATCATGCTTTAAAGCATAGGAAATGATCAACTACATAGTGAGTACAAGCTTTGACAAGATCACTATTTTGATGGAGTTATGGAAGAGAAGTGAGATGACAATGTAATGATCATATATGTATCAAAACATTTACCAATACAATTTCATTGGCAATCTATCGTTTCTCAATGTGTGAGAGGTGAGTGATCTATGAGATGAGCTCCCACTTCAGAATGTCTGTACATCAAAATGATCTCTGAACCTCGAGATAGACACGGGTATTTCATATCCTCTTTTTATAGTTAATGTTGGAGGCAATGATTTGAATTCAAATTCAAATCTCTACCTAAAATTGAATTTTAAAGTATGGGACTGATTCTCTCTTTACTAAAATACCAAATAGTACGAGATTTTGTGCTTCCTAACTCCTCATAGGTATATTTGACTTTTACAAAAGGAATTATGAAGTACAATTACAAGAGGCTGAACATATAAAGCCTTCCAAAGGTTATGCCATTTAGTTGAGCATAAGTGAGATGATTAAGTATTTACGCTTGGGCTTAATTTCACGAACATCTTCATCTTCCAGAAAAGTCAGGATCACCCCCCTCACTTCTTATGCACATTGCTATTATTATAGTCCCTGCAAATTCATGAGGTAAATTTTTATATCTCACTAAACACTTTGTTTGAATTATTGCAAAAGTTCTTGGGTCAGTTCCTACTAGTTTGTGAGCTTTGAGTAAAATATTGAGTGCCTTCTTCCATAAATAGAAGGTTTTGTCAAGTCAATGTGTACACAAGGGTTATCTATTTTGACATAGATATTTAAGAATGATGTTCCAAAGAAACATGATGATCGAAATGCATATATTGGAATCTTAGGGATTTTATTAAACTTATCTAGAGTTGCTTAAGCTAGTCTAGGGTGGGCATTTTCCAAGACTCTCTCATCTTTGTGCATATCTATCACTCTTCACAACTATCACTAATGGATAAGTTACAATTAATAGGTAATAGGAAGTAGCTAATATGTAAGTAGCTAACTATCAAGTAGCTAAGTTAAAACTACAACTAATACCTGATAAAAATCACTAATAGTTAACATAATCAGTAATCTGACCTCTTTCATTTTTTAATTTGCCTAGTGTCCATCTAGGCTTTTGGTTTCCTCATGGTGTAAACACTAGTACATGATATGTTTGAGTTGAAATAGATACTTTACTCATTTTTTCATCTTCTTGAGAATCTTTGTGTTGAACTACTATTGCATCCTCACATTGATTTGATGAGGATGGATCATTATCTTCCATGCCATTTGTGCATGGAACTTCATTCTCCATCTGACCTATAGCCAATCATGGTTACAATCAATAAAAATAGTGAGCTATAAAAACTTTTACATGGGTATATAATATGAAACATAGATGGAAAAATATTTTATAACATCATTATGAAATAGGTTGAGTATAGAGAGCTAAAATTAGTGTTCTTGTTTCAAAAGATACTCTATATGAAGTACAATGCATCCGTTCAAGGGAGATCGAGTAGTCTATCCCCTTGTAATTGGGGGAAAATGGTTTGGATCCTTCTATCATTTCACAAGTGCTTGAAAATGTATTTTTTTTTCATTTTCCATAAGTTGTGCTAGAGTAGCATCTTCTTGTATGTCAATATCTATAGATTCTGTTGGGGTTCCAAAAATTTCAAAAACTTACAATAGTTTTGCTTGAAGTAGGTTTCTTTTGCAACATTTCTTTGAAGGAGATCTTTGTTTGGACTAAGATTTGGATTAGAACTTGAATTCTACAGAGGATCCTTCTTTGAACTAACAATAGGATCATTACTTGGAAGAGGAACTTGCTTTCAAAGCTTGTTATTTCAAGAAAGATCTTGATTTGGATGATATAATGGAGGAAGATCCATTGGGAGATGTGATCTAGGTTATAGCCAAGCCCTAGTCTAGACTCAAACTTATGGGCAATGGGCATGTGGATAAAAGTAGAAACCTCTTTATTGGCTATGGAGTTATGACTAGATATATGAATATCTTAGGTTCTCAATTGGATCAAGAAAATCCTCAATCAGTTGTTCTTGAGCACTATTGAAGTCAATCTGTGTGGAATTTGTATCATGCATGTGGTCAAGTGTATAGCGATCAACATTGACATCCATTGTAGACTAGGTTTGAAGGAAGAATGGAACATTCTTCCTCGCTTCTAACATTGAAGACTATCACTTATCCAAAGATCCATATTGTATGGAGCATCACCATTGCTAGTTGTTGTCATGAATGAGGTACAAGAAACTGCTTAGTATAACAAAAAAAGGCACATAAGTGTTTTGGTAGAGGGATGAAAAATACAAAAGAGCTAGATAATTTTTGGATGGCTAGCATATAGATAGGTATAGTTGGATAAATAGTTAGCTAGATAGATAGTTGGATAGATATATAATTAGATAGTTGTATAACTAGTTAGCTAGATAGATAATTCCATAGCTAATTTGCTAGATAGGTAGATAGATAAATACGTATTTAGCTTGATATATAGTTGGTTATCTATATAACAAGATAGTTAGATAGCTAGATAACTATTTAGTTAGAAAGATGGTTAGATAGGTATGTAGCTAAATAGATAGATAGCTATTTAGCAAGATAGATAGTTGGGTAGATATTTAGCTAGGTAGGTAGATAGTTGGATAACTAATTAGCTTGATAGATAGTTGGATAGCTATTTATTTAGATAGGTAGATAGCTAAACAAAGTTTTAGCTATTGGATAGTTATTTAGCTTCATAGGTAGATAGATGGATAACTATTTAGGTATTAGGTGGCCATTTAGATATATATGTACATATTTGGATAACTATATAGCTATTATGTAGGATAGGGAGATAAGTTGATAACTATTTAGCTGACAAGAACATATTTATGTGAATAGATAGATAGTTAAATAATTGTCTAGCTAACAAGAAGGTATTTAGCTTGACAGGTATCTAGCTTATACTAAAAAAGTGATAAGAATCCACAACTATAGACAAAAAGAAATATTGTTAATATTCTTTGTTACTTAGAAAGAATTAAGAGAGCATAAGTAAAGAGCATTAGGTTAATAATTAAAATCTAGTAACAACACTATATTTAATTAACTCGACAATTTTTCCTTCATCAAATTTCAATGCACCATTAAAGCATCTAGAGAATGTTTTCCACATATGTTTTTGTATTTGAGTACCATATTCACCTAAAACGCTTGCATCTTCAATTTCAATGTACATATCCTCCTACATCTTTCAAAAAAATGTTTTAATAGCTATCACCTACTCCATCTAATACATAGTAGGATATGTTGATGTTTGTGCAATAGTGTAGTTATCAAATGAAAAGTCTCTTGCAAATTGTGCACACAATTCATAGCTTTTTGGTATCTCTTGGTACACCTGTTGATGCAACATTATCATTGCATCCTATAACTATGGCCTAAAAAGTTTCACCTTCAGTTTTCTCATGGTAGGTATGTCTTCCTTTTGCATTTGATGAGATGCCATTCTTGCTCCATTGTCATACATTCATCACTCCATCCATGGCTTAGAAAGTATAATACCCATCAAAGTTTGATTAGAGATGAATTATAATTCCAAGTTTCATTAAAAATCTCTCTATCATGGAGATATTGTGTGCATTCTCTAATCAAATTAAAACAAAAATTCAAGTTGTTTGAAAGGGACCATATAGGAGATACAAGTATCTTTGGTGTAGTTATGTAGTGTCATTAAATATAAAATTATTTTGTAGATTTCTTGTTTTCCCTTTATCTTTTGATGCAAATCATGTTTCTGTTGATGAAATATTAAAGTGATAGAATTCACTTGTTGTCCTCTCTCTAACGCAAGAATAATTGCATAGTTTTCATGTGTAATTTCTTCTAATTTTACAATCAAACAAAATCATTCTAGAACGTAGAATATTTACTATTTTATATCAGAAAAAAGACAATATTGTCTAGTACCAATTGTAGATCCAAATTTATTCTCTAGTTTAGTATCCAAGCCTTTACAAAATAAACTCTACCCATATTGCAATGTTGAAACACTATTTTTATCAATTTGAGTGTAGTATTTCGTGAACAAAAAATATGGCTTTGTGTTGCTCGCATGTGGCACAAAGTGGTCACCAACGATCTAGAAAATTGACTTCATGAAAAATTAGAAAAAATCCACAAATTTAGATGCTTTAACCATTTATCATTATTTAAAGATTGCAAACATAATTCACCTTGAAAATGTGAAAAGGGACCCACCTTTGGTGTTGATGTCATTTCATCTCCCCATCTGTTGATGCATTCCCTATGTAAATGCATATGCTACCTACACTACACTCTACCTCATGAACCTAGGAACTAGTGTTTCACTATCCTACTACATAGATGAAAATTCCTTTATGATAGAGATAATCGACAATATGCACTTCAAATCATAGCAAAAGTATGTTGGAACCCTCTTAGGATCTCACAACTACTACAATGAATGAAAAGAAAATTTTCTCTCCACTCTCTCATAATTAGCATGATAAATTATGCACATATAAACGAGACAATTCAATCTTCCTAATAAGCTATGAGTCACTCTGATTGGATATTTGGAGGTTTGCTAATTATCCCACACAAAAGATACAAACAAGTTTCCAAATAGGGTATGTGTGTCATGTAGACTCACAACCACTTGTATACTTAGAACATGCAAATAATATTGGCGAAATGATGCTATTTATTTACAAAGTCAAGAATTAAAAATACATAAACATACATTAGAAATGGTCCTTATGAAGAAAAATATTGAATGCACTCAATAGGATTGCAACCCAAGTCCCCAAAAAGAAACATGTCAATGGAAAATCTCTACATATAGATTGAAGATGTCTACCTATATGTAGAGATAAGCAAGAGAGTAGGTTAAACAAGAAAAATAGGGGATAACTTGATCTCTACACATACAAAATACAAGCTATTTGGATAATTGAAGAATCCATGAGATCATTACACACACACACACACACATATATATATATATATATATGTTAAAATGCTCTTTTACAGTACAGGCATTTAAAGATCTATCTCGGGTTCTTGGGAGTGGTAAGGGTCTGATAAATCAAAGGCCCTATAACTTGTTTTTCCCAGTTAATTATTCCAAGTTGCAATACGGTAACACTGACAACTCTGCTTATCATGAATCACTAACGCAGAATTCTATTTACTTCTTTCACTGACTGACTGTCTTACTTAGATTAATACCCGTCACAGTACGTAACGCAGAAGTTATTCTCTTCCGTTATACAGACTTATTATCACACTTAATCTTATGGTGTTAATCACAACTTAATGTAATTAAACAGGGACCAAAACGATAATACTCAGAATTGAAGAAACTGCACTACGGCAACCCCACAACCGTAATCGCCCAGACAGACAGTCTGGCAATACTTTGCGTCCTCACCGGAGTGTCCTTTCATTAGTTGATAAAGTGATACAACTCTTCGCAGCGACCTTTCGGTTCGTGCGAAATACGAAAAATAGGAATTATTATGTAAGAAATTACAATATGCCATCGGACCGCTTACACTGGCACGCATGGTGGACTTGAACCCGTAGTGACACAAAATTTATGGTATGTCTACTATACCCTGAATATACATTGTTTGGGCTAACTTAAATGTTCTGGCAATTTTCTGCTTCAGCGAGTCCAACATGTTTTTTAGAATCTCCGGTTCTACGAGCTGAGCATCAGTTCTAACTGAACTTGCGGCAATTACTTGGCTCATCAAAATTTCAGCTTGTGTCTGCAAAAAGGTCTCTTGCAGGTAGAAATCGTTTGCCAGTGCCGCATCTCGTCGTAATCTCATCTCATTGAATTGATCATCTACCCTTGCAAGTCGGTCAGCTTGAACACCTAATTGCTTTTCTCTTCTCTCCAACTCTTCAGACTGAAACTGCATCATTTTGTAGTAAGCATCTATTTCCTTTTTCATGCCTTCTAGTTCCTTCTTCAACTTGAGATATTTTCCCAACTCTTCCTGTAACTCTTGATCACGCTTAAACAAGGTTTCCGTAGTTTTATGCAATTTTGCTTCAGTTTTAAAAACATTACTGGCCAGAGACTACGAAGCTTCTTCTAAAACACTATATGCTTCCCGTGTGCTATGTAGTTCATTCCCTATAGCCGTCATTGCATCTGTTTTATCAATGATTTCCTGTTGCAACATGCTAATCTCGATATCTTTTTGACATAGTAAAGCATCTTTCCATACTAGCTAATCTTGGAGCTGTTGAGTCTAGAAATGTAAACCATGATTTTCTGCTTTCACCGCATCGAATTCTTCCTGTAATGGAGTAATATCTCCTTCAAGGGTATCAACCTTATGCTGCAATTCCTGATGAATATTCTCAGTAACCATTCTGAGTTGCACCGGAAGCTGCTGTGAAATTGGATAAGCATGCATCCTATGGATTCTAATTCTGTGAACATGGGAATCGGAGGAAGTAGAGGAGGAAGTGGCTGGGATGAAGAGGCGGACAAGAGATGAGTGGAATCCGGTGGAGAGTAATTAAGTGAGGAGGATGAAGCGGCAGGTTCTTCAATAGGCTCCACAGGTATAATGGGGTCAACCGGAGGTATGGGTGGAGGAATGGGTATAAGAGTGTTGGATACCAACACTGTTCCGGTAGGTTGCTGCTGAGTTGCTTCAGTGCTGGTAATGAGAGATTCCACCAAGATGATCACTACATCAAGAATTCCTGCAACAATATCTTGTACGTCTTCGTCGGTCTCGTGTTGAGTCTCCTCTCGAGAAGGGCTTTCTTTAGAATCAGCAGTAGACGCACTGTGGTCCTGTTGCTGGATGGGAGAAGACTGGGTAGACGAATCAAGGTGAATTGAGGTGGCAGTGTCATGGAAAATGTCTTCTTCATTTCCTTCTTCTTCATTGCCAGTGGTGAAACCTTGCACTTGACTGTCAGAAGAGCTTATTCGTCTGCGTTTTTGACGAGGGAGTTGGAAGAGATCTTCATCTTCATCCTCATCATTCTCGAGTACTTGAACAGACTCCTCATGGAACAAAATTGGAGCATTTGGCAGCGTTTGCGCTGCTTGGAGGGCCGGAAACAGAAAAGTAAGAATGTGCGGAAGGCGAGAATGCGGAAGGTCTCCCTTGTTAACATGCTTAATAACTCTCACGCACTCACGGTGAATGCACCGAAAATACAATGAAGAAAAATTAACAGGCTCCCGAGAAGCCATGTCAATCATCGAATAGAATGGCCGTGAAATTTCGTAAGTACATTTATGGAAATTCAAGATGGCCACTAAGAATTGTAGGGCGGTCCGTTCAGGATCTGGATGACAGAGAATGGCGTACTCATTCGAGGAGTACCTTGGAAATAATTCTATCATAGTGGCTACCGGAAGAAGAGGACCATTCTCCTGTCCTGCCAAAGAGAGTCGGAACGCTGCAGCGAAGGACTCTAAGGTGATGACTACTCGAGATGGTAAACATGTAATCAGCCATCAGTGCTCCGTAGCACGTGTAGCAGCGATGGCAGCAATAATCTGGGCGTAAAACGGGTGACATTCCACTGAATGCTAAGGCAATTCAGCGAAATTGGACAACCCACGGACACGCAAAAACTCACCCGAGGGAGTCCGTCACGGAAGGCAGCGAAATTGGCTAATGCTTCCATGATGCGTACACAAGAGCACAAAAACACAAATGCACAGTAAACACAGAAATCACAACGCAGAGAGCACATAGACACAATAGCGATTAACAGTGAAAAGAAGAAGATTAAGTAGATACTCGGCAACGGGAGGCGATCGACAAACCTGAATCATCGCGCGGCGTTGAGATGATACCCTTCATAATTACGGCGTGCATGCATGTGCAGAATCGATGACATAGGGTAGCTTTTAATCATAATTAGATATCAAAACGAGGATATTTACAGACGATTATCAATCACAATGCAAAAATAGAAGAAAGGTAAATGCCACGTGGAAAAACGAAGAACACATCAGTGAGGGTCAGGTGCTTGCTTATACGGCCGCAGCTTTGAACCATTGATTACTTTAGGAAGAGGAATTCCGGTCAAGGTAGTCAATCAAAAAGTAGCTCGGCCCACTTGTTCACTAATCCGGTAAGGGCCAAACCACCTGTTGGGGGGGGATTCTTGGACGAGAAGGAGTTTGAGGGTTTGTAGGAGGAAAAGGAAAGAATAAAGAAAGAAATGAGCTGGGAAACTTCACAGAGGAAATAACCTTGGAAGCTTCTGCAGAAGCACACTTTGGAATCTTGAGTTTGATTACAGTAAAACAATTACAATGTTTGAGCACAATCCGAGTCAATACTTCTGTGCGCACTACAGAGGGTGCTTAATTACAAAATACCAATTATCCCGAAGTCTTCTTGCAGTCGGCCTCCTCTGCACCAGTCCTCTACTTGCTTCAAGCTTATCCTTGTGCACACCTTGCACCAAGCTTCCACCAAGATGAAGAATGAGTATCTTCTGTCGGCATGCACATTGCACAGAGACCTTGAGGTCCTTGGGGTCTAGCTTCGCACTTTCTGCCTTCTTCCTTTGCCACCTCCCTTGCACTCTTCACTTCCACCTCTCTGTGTCGTCATACCCCGGTGTCTCTTGCACTTCTCTCTCTTTCTTACCTCCAATGTGTCCCCAAGAATAGCCTTTGTCTCTCTTTCTTGAGTGCGCCGGTTCCGTGCACTCTAACTGTAATACAATCTTGGTGTCCTTTCATTGTCCCAAGATTGTCTTTTGATCTGGCCACCAATGACTCACTACCTTGTCCTGTAGTGACTTTAGACTTAAATCAAAATTTTTGATTGGGCGGCCCTATTTCCACCTTTGCGTACACGGCCGCTTCCCATACCTTGACCTTTTCCTTTTAATTCTTTACTTTTGCACTTAAGACTTTAAATTCACCTTTTGAACCTTAAGAGAAAAAATACTTCTGTGCACTTTGACCCTGGAATTTTGATACTTTACTCTTGCCTATGCATAGCTGTGACCTTGACTTTGTTAGTTTCAACCGGTTAGGGATCAACAGATGCCCACCACCTAAAGTTCTCTCCGTCCCGGAGAGACCACAATGACACAATGTAAGGAGGCTTCAATAACAGAGAGAAAACATCAGAAGAACCACAAAGGAAACAGGTAAGGAAATAGAGAAAGATGGCTATCATTGATGAAGCATAAAAAAAAACAACAGATAAAGAGTGCAACTAGTATTTATTAACCCGGATCATGACAAAAGGAGAAGTATGATGAGATGTGTTGAATTTCTAGAATTGAAGCTGAAGCCCTAAATGCGAAGTGACGTAAATTATTGCGAAGGGGGAGTGGGATCGGCAGCTGAGGGTTGGGGAGATGAGGGCAGTGGAGCCGAAGCTTGCTCAATCGTATGCTGGAGAGAACTAAGGCATTGCCTAAGGTGGTCCCGTTCCCGTTTGATACGACGGCAAGTAGCATTATCACATAACCCTAAGGAAGATCGATTTTGAAGATCGGATAAGTTCTGTAATGCGGATTCGGCCATATCGGGGTATTTGTCGCGCTCATCCTTGAGTAAGCGGGCCGTTTCATTGAGCGAGTGCCATTGAGAGTGAGCTATTCGATTGATGTTGTCTATGGTATCAATGTATTGTTGGTGAATAGAAGCGGCGGCTGATACAGAATCCAAAGACACTTTGGAGGCATGAGCACTGCCAGAAGCAACTGCACTGGCATCGCGGAGCAAATGCAAAAAGGAAGGGGCGGAAGGGAGATCAATTGGAGGGGAGGGTGCAACAGGTGGATCGGGATGATGGAGAGGAGATGCATCAGGATGATGGAGAGGAGATGCAGGCGGATTGGGTCATGTGAATGGAACCGCAGTGGACAGAGTGGTGGCGGAAAGGGGAGGACGAGGTGGTGTACAGGTCGGGTGTCGAGGGTTGAGCTGCGTTTGAATGAGCGGCCGGAAAGCTGGTGTGGAAGAAGGGCCATGTGCCGGAGCAGGATCAGGGGAAGGAATAGGCGCGATATCTGGAGAGGAGGAAAAGATATGCGAAGAAGAGTGTAGAGGGGGGGAAGTGAGATCAGGGGGAGCGGATAGCGGTGTGGAAACGGAGGCCGAGTCGATGGAGAGTGGAGGGGAGGGGGGAGGATTTGAAGTGGAAGGTATGTTAGGCTGCGACGGAAGTAGAGGGGAATTAGGGTCAGAGCGCGATGGTATGTGATAAAGCCAAGCTATGAAAGGACCAAAATATAAGGAGAATGTGCGAGAGCCTCTGGAGACAGCTTCACGAAGGCAACAAGAGTGCAAATTTAAGGAACCATAGATGAGGGCAGCGTAAGGGTATGGGCGGCTATTTAGGAAGCAAAAAAGCGGATCAGCAAGACGAATATCGGACCATGGAAGTGAAGATGTTGGACTACGCAGCAAAAAGAAGAAAATGAATGCATTAAGAATGGACGTCATGCGGATGGAAAATTGGGCATTAGTGTCGAAGCGATATCTACAAAAGGCAATTGTGGTAGAGGCTGACAATCCAGAATATAAGAACCGAGGATTACGGAAATCGACGGGGCAGGAGCCGAGGCTGGCAGCAAGAGCGGAAATGGAGAGAGGACCTGTGCGAAAATTAGGAAAGAGGCGGATAGCTTCATAGACATCACTATAATTGGAGGGATCATTCAGGAAAACGTTGGGCAAGCCCCAGAGACCCGCCTGTTGAAGATTTTCAACAGAGAAAAGGCGACGGAGTTCAATGGTTGGGAGAGATAAATGAATGCGAATCTGCATATCTAAATCAGGCGGACGAAAAAGTCGTATATAATCTCCTGAGGGCGAATTTGGTAGCGAGGAATGAGAAGCGGAAGGAGAAGGAGAAGGAGGGCGAGGGAGTGGAGGTGGAGAATATATATCCGTGGAATCAGATTGAACCGAATAAGTGGGAATATGTAGGATGGCAAGAGGGAGTGAGGAAGGCGATGCATCATTTTGTGGGTCAGTGGAAACGGGCAACGTAGGGAACTGGGAGTGGAGGTCGGTGGTGGGTGTGGTAGACGCAGGAGGAGGGTAATTTGGATTGGGGGTATGCAGTGCTGAAGGAGTGAGCTCCGAGATGTCGTCCGGTGTGGTGGGATCGGCCATAGAGGTCTGCGTAGAAAGGACTCGGTAGAGAGATTGCAAGGAGCTGGAAGCTGATGAACTTTTTGCGTTGAAGGATGTTGCACATCAATGAGATAATTGCGGATGGCGTGGGAACTTGTGATACAAGGAGATAATGGCGGATGGCATGGGAACGAGAACCAGTACCGCCAACCTCCAGTACCCCGAGGCTGCCTGTGTGAACGGCAAGCAGGGATGGAGAAGAGATAGAGGAGGATGAAGGGGGAAAGGAGGGGAGTGTGGAGGGGAATGGATGGAGGGGGGGCGGGGGAGGGTGGTTCGAGTGGGCGGGGAAGGTGGAGCGGGAGTGGAGTGGAGGGGGAGCCGCGGAGTGAGAGGGAGGGTGGCGGGTGGGAGGGTGGGAGGGGATGTGGAGAGGGAGGGTGGGCGGGTGGGTGGGCGGGAGGGGGTGTGGAGGGGGAGGTGGTCGGGTGGGTGGGTGGGCGGGAGGGGGTGTGGAGAGGGAGGGTGGGCGGGTGGGTGGGTGGGAGGGGGTGTGGAGGGGAGGCGGGTGGGCGGGTGGTTGGGTGGGAGGGGGAGTGGAGGGGAGGCGGGTGGGCGGGTGGGTGGGTGGGAGGGGGAGAGGAGGGGAGGCGGGAGTGAGAGGGAGGGTGGGCGTTTGGGAGGGTTGTAGGGTGGGAGAGGGTGGGCGGGTGGGTGGGCGGGAGGGGGTGTGGAGGGGGAGGGTGGGCGGGTGGGTGGGTGGGCGGGAGGGGGTGTGGAGAGGGAGGGTGGACGGGTGGGTGGGTGGGAGGGGGTGTGGAGGGGAGGCGGGTGGGCGGGTGGGCGGGTGGGTGGGTGGGAGGGGGAGTGGAGGGGAGGCGGGTGGGCGGGTGGGTGGGTGGGAGGGGGAGTGGAGGGGAGGCGGGAGTGAGAGGGAGGGTGGACGTTTGGGAGGGTGGGAGGGTGGGCGGGTGGGTGGGTGGGAGGGGGTTGGAGTGGGAGGGCAGCTGCTACTGGAAGGGTTGCTGCACGTATGGCTTGATCAAGATCGGCATAAGCAGCAGAGGAGCGTGGTTCAACAGGTGCGTCTCCACAGAGAAGGGGCAAATTGCATCGGACTCGAAGCTTCTAACTTGCAGAGGCGGGGAACATGCCAATGCCCGCGAGGTGAGGTTGGAGGAGAAGCGTGTGGAGTCTGGAGAGCGGGTGCGGAGGGGGAGGGTGGGCGGGTGGGTGGGAGGGGGTGTGGAGAGGGAGGGTGGGCGGGTGGGTGGGAGGGGGTGTGGAGAGGGAGGGTGGGCGAGAGGGGGTGTGGAGGGGGAGGGTGGGCGGGTGGGTGGGCGGGAGGGGGTGTGGAGGGGGAGGGTGGGCGGGTGGGTGGGCAGGAGGGGGTGTGGAGAGGGGGCGGGTGGGCGGGTGGGTGGGTGGGAGGGGTTGTGGAGAGGGGGTGGGTGGGCGGGTGGGTGGGTGGGAGGGGGTGTGGAGAGGGGGCGGGTGGGTGGGTGGGAGGGGGTGTGGAGGGGAGGCGGGTGGGCGGGTGGGTAGGTGGGAGGGGTGGGCGGGTGGGTGGGAGGGAGGGGGCGTGGAGGGGATGCGGGTGGGCGGATGGGAGGGTGGGAGAGGGTGTGGAGGGGAGGCGGGTGGGCGGGTGGGTGGGTGGGTGGGAGGGGGTGTGGAGAGGGGGCGGGTGGGCGGGTGGGTGGGTGGGAGGGGGTGTGGAGAGGGGGCGGGTGGGTGGGTGGGAGGGGGTGTGGAGGGGAGGCGGGTGGGCGGGTGGGTGGGTGGGAGGGGTGGGCGGGTGGGCGGGTGGGTGGGAGGGAGGGGGCGTGGAGGGGATGCGGGTTGGCGGATGGGAGGGTGGGAGAGGGTGTGGAGGGGAGGCGGGTGGGCGGGTGGGTGGGTGGGAGGGGGTGTGGAGGGGAGGCGGGAGTGAGAGGGAGGGTGGGCGGGTGGGTGGGTGGGAGGGGGTGTGGAGGGGAGGCAGGTGGGCGGGTGGGTGGGTGGGAGGGGGAGTGGAGGGGATGCGGGTAGGCGGATGGGAGGGTGGGAGAGGGTGGGCGGGTGGTCAGGTGGGTGGGTAGGAGGGGGCGTGGAGGATTGAGAGGATGGGAGGGTGGGAGAGGGTGGGCGGGTGGGCTGGTGGGTGGGTGGGTGGAGGATTGAGATATGGTAGAGGATTGAGGTATGGTGGCAGTGGTGTCGGCTATGGTGGCGGCGGTGGAAGTTCAAATGAAGGAATCAGCTTCATCGACAGGGGCTACCAGACTCTTCAGTGCAGCAAGATGGAGCTGAAGGCGGAATGAATGAGGGTTCCCATTATATAGCAAGGAGGATTAAGGGCTCACCTCATAGCAAGGGATGGTTTAGCTTAAAAGAGTGTTCAAAAGAGAGGAGAAGCCAACTTTAATCTCATCCATCCAAGAGATAAACAAAGAAAAGGCTAGCATTAAAAGCTTCTGCTTAGAACTAAGAGCCATTCAACAAAATTTTGCGCCAAAATTTGTGTATTTTTGCAAATTATTAGCAATGATTAAAGGAACACAATAGAAAAACAAACTGACCTAAGAACTATGGAGTGGGATGTTAGAACTTTTATGATAGGCTTTGAGTCTAGAAATATTTACTAGCGGCATGGTGGCTCCATTGAGTGTTTCTAACTGCACAGGACCCCAATGCAACGTCTTCAGAACGCGAAAAGGGCCTTCCCAATGAGGGATCCATTTCCCTTTTGCATTCGTATGAGGGTTAGGTTTATGGAGAAGAACTAACATGCCTGCTTCAATGTTGTTGTTCCACAGATGTCGATCATGTGCCTCCTTCCACTTCATCTGAGTCTCTATCAATTGTTTGGTCGCTAGAAGACGAATCTCCTCCACTTTATGTAGTGCTCCTAGCCTCTGAGAGACATCACAATCCTTCTTTCCCTGCATGAATGCTATCTTAGGCGATCCATGTAAAAATTCAAAGGGCTCGATGGGTAATATGCCATAAACCAGGTGGAATGGGGAATATCCTGTGGCCTCTTTGTAGGCTAACCTGTATGCCCACAGTGTACCTTGATAAGCAATGCCCCAGGAAGTGGGCTGCAACATACACTCCTTTCTTAACATTGTGATTAAAACCTTATTTGTCGATTCAGCCTGTCCATTTGCTCGTGGATAGTAAGCACAAGAGGTCCTATGAAGAATTCTATACCTGTTGAAGATTTCTTGCAGGACTTTATTGACAAAATGGGTACCCTGATCAGTACAAATTTCAAGTGGACAACCAAACCTTCAAATGATGCTACTATAAATGAAATCAGCAACAGTTTGGGCAGTGCAATCGGGGGAGGCAATAGCTTCAGCCCACTTTGTCGCATAATCTGTAGCTATCAAGAGATATTTTTCTCTTTTTGGAAAAGCGGGAGGGTAGATGGGCCCTACAAAATCTCGCCCCCACTTCTCAAATGGTTGCCAGGAAGTGGAAACAACCAAGGGGTTATGTCTCTGCTTTGTTGTCTTAGGTCCACACCTCTGACAAATGTCACATGCCTTTCCCCATTCATCTGCATCCCTAAATAGTGTAGGCCACCATAGACCAGCATCCAGTATCCTCTGACTCATTATATGTCCTCGAAGGTGCCCACCACCTGTTCCTTCATGTGCAGAGTGAAGGACTTCCCTCACTTCTTCTTCTTCCAAACACTTCCTGAACCGGTCATCCCTGCCTTGTTTATACAATTTATCTTCAATGAAGGTATATGGTCTACTCTTGATTAGCAGTCTCTTCTTTTGTACAGCACTAGCCTTTTCTGGATACAACCCAGTTTTAATGAGATTTTTGATGTCGTAATACCAACCTTGAGCTTTTACAGCAAACAGATGAGCATCTGGAAAGTCATCATTGATTCCACTAGATTGATTCATCATATTTATTCTGGATAGGTGATCCGCCATAACATTCTCTTTTCCTGGTTTATGGACTACAGAAAAATCAAACTCTTGGAACAACAATAACCACCTCCATATTCTACCAGTGGCTTGTGGTTTCTTGAGTAGGTATTTTAGTGGTTGGTGATCTGTTATAATAATAAATTTTACCCCCAGTAAGTAATGACAGAATTTTTGGACAGCAAAGACCATTGGTAGGGCTTCCCTTTCGGTAGTACTGTAATTCCTTTCAGCCTTGGTCAAGATTCTACTGGCATATTGAATTGGCCTGTCCACTTTAAATTCGTCACTGGGTTGGGTCAAAACTGCCCCCACTGCATAGGCACTGGCATCGACATGTATATGAAAGAGTTTTGACCACTCTGGTGTGACCAAGATAGGAGCAGACACTAACCTTGACCGTAATGTTTGATATGCCGTTTCCTCATCTTCTTCCCATTTAAAAGGTACTTCCTTGCCTGTAAGTCTAGCCAGAGGTCTAGCTATCTCTGCATACATTTTTATAAACCTTCTATGGTATCCAGTATGCCCCAAGAAACTCTGAATCTCTTTAGGGGATTTAGGTTTAGGCAACTTTAATATAAAAATGATTTTGTCAGGATCTGGGGCCATACCTTTAGCCGACACCACATGTCCTAAGAGGGTTCCTTCTGTCACAAGGAAATGACATTTGTTTGGATTGAGCTTTAACTTAGTCTCCCTGCATCTTTTGAAAATATTTTGAACCTGCCTCAAGTGGTGGTCCAAACAATCCAGATGAGTTTCCTTGTGAGATCCTGAAAACGAAGAAAAGTCATCCATGAAGATTCTAAGTGATTCCAGCAATAGGGGGCCAAAAATGAGATTGACCGTTCTGTGAAAGGTGGCTAGAGCATTTCTGAGCCCAAATGGCATTTTTACATACACATATGTTCCCCAAGGTGTGATAAAAGGAGTCTTTTCACGATCCTCTGGATGTATTGATATTTGGTTATAGCCACTGAATCCATCCATAAAGCTATATAATGCATGTCCAGCCACTTCTTCAATGACCTGTTCTGCAAAAGGCATAGGGAAACCATGTGGAATGGTCACCTTGTTGAGTGCTCTAAAGTCAACAAAAATTCTGATTTTATTAGTATTCTTCTTCGGTACTATAACCATAGGTGAGAGCCACTCTGAGTGTTCAACAGGAATGATGATTCTTGCATCCTCCATCTTTTGGATTTCCACATAGACAGCTTCGGCATATTTTGGATTAAGTCTATAACTCCTTCCTCTGATGGGTTTGGCTCCATCAACCAGAGGGATTCTGTGCTCTCCATAAGTTGCAGGCACTCCTTCTAAGTCTTTATAATGCTAGGCAAAAACATCTACATACTGGGTCAAGAATGATTTTACCTTTTCAAGGAGCCCTGGGTGGCTCCACAACCAAGTTTCCACCAGAACTCGCTGATTATTGTCTTGAGTGCCTAAGTGTATTTCTTGGACAGGATTTCTCGCTACCATATTATCTTCGAGTGCATCTGCTTCCTTGTCTTCTTCTACTAGCTTTTCGTGCATTGCTTCATAAGCAGGTGTATTTTGGACTTCAATGTGTTCCTCCTTGTCCTGCATCCATCCTGCAGGGATTTCTTGAATTGGGAAAGAACATTCAACACCAGAATTTTTTACCTTGCTTTTAGCTTTAGAAACTTCTTTATCTATGGTTGTCACATCCTCCTCCAAGTTGTATTTGAGGGGTATCTTCCTGCCCCTTCTGTGGTCTGTGATGGGCTCTCCCAATCCATCAACCTGGACCTTTTCCTTATCTTCATCATAACCTTCAGTCGTGCAAGGATTATTAAGAAAAATTCCAAAACAAGAGGAAGAGTTGCCTGCTTGGAGCCAATTTAGAATATCCTCTACTTCCTCAAAATCTATTTGGGGTTGATCCTCCGATTCTGTTTCCATGCAAATGCTAACTGTTTGCATCATACTAGTGTTTCCTTGATTGTCTGGGCCTTCTTCTAAATGAATCTGTGTCAGCTCCTGCCCTTTCTTTTGTACCCACATAGTGTCCTTGCCCCAATCATGAATGACACTGGCATGCCTCCGCCAAGGCCTTCCAATTAAGAGAGGAAATCCTCCTTCAACCTGGGGCAAACTTAAAACCACAAAATCCAGAATGAATAGATTACCTTGTACTTCAAGTGGAACTCTTGGGATTACCCCCAAGGGCCTTACTTTGCTCTGATCTGCCAAAGTAACAGTGAAGTTTGCAGGTCTTGAAGGGTGGAATCCAATCTTTTTCATGGTATGTTCAGGCATCAAGTTAATGCCAGAACCACCATCCACAATAACACCTTGAAATTCATGACCCTTGATTGATACTGTAAGCCGAGGACTTTTATAATCCGTAAGGGGTGCTTCCCCGATAATTATCCCTTTATGTAAAATAGCAGTCTTTGCCACTAAGCTTGTAGTAGAAGCCTCATCAATTATCTGCAATAATTCTGACCTGAATTTCCCATCTATCTTTATTAATTCAAAAATACTAACCTCCTTCTTCATGGACTTGAGTAGTTTTGAAGCCTCTGACTCTTGAAGAGAATGAGCTTCATTTGCTTTGCCAAACTCTTCTTGAGCCCTGTTGAAGGCATGCCCAATGGCATCACTGGTGCCTATGAGATATTTCTTTTGGTTTGTGTCTGCACTTGTGGTGGCTTTGTCTTTAGATGCAACTCTGTCTTTGTTGAATTCCCTAATTATTGATTCTTGATTTTCGTCCACTTTTGCCTTCCTCTTGCTTCTTGTCTGTACTGCAAAAGATTCAAGTTCTTCTAATTGTACCACCCTGGTAGACGGTGAGGGTTCATTGACCTGAGGTAATGTTTCCTCCTTGAATACAGAGATCATTTGGAGATGGGGTCCGGAAGTAGAGGCTTGATTCTTAGGACAACAGTTTGTATAGTGATCCTTGGCCTCTAGACAGTTCCTGCAAGGAGGGGCATTTTCTGGGAGAGTGCACCTAGATTGGTAGTGCCCGCACTCTCCACATCTGAAGCAAATGATGGGCCTTCTAGGCCCATTTGCAAAATTATTCCTTGGTCTAGGATTATAGTTGTTACCTTGGTTTGCTGCGGCTGCCATTACATTTGCTGGTGGCAGAGGTCCTCCCTATGTCCAGTATGTCGTTGCAGGCATTCCCCTGGATTGGCATTCATGGGCCTCATGGCCAACTTTCCTGCATAATTGGCAAGTCACGTTTAGCAGAGGACATTCACTTATTATATGCCCTTGCTTGCTGCACATGGAGCACCAGAGTCCACTCTTGATACCGCCTCCTTTGAGTTCATGCAATTCCTACCTCAGCTGAGCTAATTCTTCTGCTTGGGCCTCCTCCTCCTTTTGGAGCTTGAGTGCTTCAATCTCCCTTCTCAGCTGAGCCACAACAGTCTCCTCTTCTGTGTAGGTCTTATTCCTTTTCAAGCCCTCCAGCTCCCTTCTTAACTGGATCATTGGGTCCTCCAGTTCTGCATCATAGGTTGGTTGGGAAGAAGTTGCACCATACTGGTGCCTTATCTGCTCCAAGCGTGTGGCCGTATTGATGAACTCCTCAACAGAGGCAGTTTCTTTTATTTTGCATTGGGTGACCATAGGTAGGGGTTTGGCTAACCACTTCTTGACAAAGAAATCATGCGGTGGATCTGGTAGTTTAGCCATTAGTGCTTTGGCCCTGGTCACAAACTCTGGGAATTTTTCTCCTGGACCCAATCTCAAGTTTTCTAGCTCTTCTATAATGATCTCCGCAGTGTTGACATGCTGAAACTGATTTTTGAAGGCCTCTTTCATCAAATCCCAAGAGGTAAAGTGGTTTTCAGCAAACTGGCTAAACCACTTGTCTGCCAATCCTTCCAATGTGGCCGGGAAGAGTATCAAGAAGGCATCTTCCCTACCCATTAGACCTCTAGTCTTGCTTAATGCCAGAAATCTTCGAATGTGCTCATCTGGATCCTCATGAGCTAAACCTCTGAAAGAGGGAAATTTTATGTTTAATCTGGAGAGTAAGGTTTCTAGGTCCACCTGTCCTGCCATGCTTCTTACCGATGAAGTTGATGAAAGTGGACTCGATGATCTTCTGATCGCCTTTCTTCTTGTCTGCTTGCACATGATCCTCAAGGTTTGTGACCGGGTCGCGGTCATGAGTTGTTCATAGTTCGCTTAATATGAGACACTTGATATAAGTATGTACCTCTTTAGTCAACTGGAGTATTACTGTCGACACTCGAATATTGTTCTCCAAGTGCAATAGATCTTCTCCTATGCTCAATTCTCCTTGGATGTCCCACCGTGCGTGCCAAATTTGTTGGGGGGGGATTCTTGGACGAGAAGGAGTTTGAGGGTTTGTAGGAGAAAAAGGAAAGAATAAAGAAAGAAATGAGCTGGGAAACTTCACAGAGGAAATAACCTTGGAAGCTTTTGCAGAAGCACACCTTGGAATCTTGAGTTTGATTACAGTAAAACAATTACAATGTTTGAGCACAATCCGAGTCAATACTTCTGTGTGCACTACAGAGGGTGCTTAATTACAAAATACCAATTATCCCGAAGTCTTCTTGCAGTCGGCCTCCTCTGCACCAGTCCTCTACTTGCTTCAAGCTTATCCTTGTGCACACCTTGCACCAAGCTTCCACCAAGATGAAGAATGAGTATCTTCTGTCGGCATGCACACTGCACAGAGACCTTGAGGTCCTTGGGGTCTAGCTTTGCACTTTCTGCCTTCTTCCTTAGCCACCTCCCTTGCACTCTTCACTTCCACCTCTCTGTGTCGTCGTACCCCGGTGTCTCTTGCACTTCTCTCTCTTTCTTACCTCCAGTGTGTCCCCAAGAATAGCCTTTGTCTCTCTTTCTTGAGTGAGCCGGTTCCGTGCACTCTAACTGTAATACAATCTTGGTGTCCTTTCATTGTCCCAAGATTGTCTTTTGAACTGGCCACCAACGACTCATTACCTTGTCCTGTAGTGACTTTAGACTTAAATCAAAATTTTGATTGGGCGGCCCTATTTCCACCTTGCGTACACGGCCGCTTCCCATACCTTCACCTTTTCCTTTTAATTCTTTACTTTTGCACTTAAGACTTTAAATTCACCCTTTGAACCTTAAGAGAAAAAATACTTCTGTGCACTTTGACCCTGGAATTTTGATACTTTACTCTTGCCTATGCATAGCTGTGACCTTGACTTTGTTAGTTTCAACCGGTTAGGGATCAATACCACCGTAATTTGAATTTCCGAGCCGCACGATTTGATTTAGCATTATAAAATAACACAAGCTGTCCCACCGTAAAAACTAGAGTTTTAAGAAAGCGATTATGGGTACGTGCTTGCCGCAACTGAACTTCTTGAAGGGTCAGAAAACTCTCCCAACGATGCTCATCCAGGTCTCTAAGTGTGTCCAACCGAAATGGTAAAGACTCTTCGGGTAGCAACTTCTGAGTGATGGCCACGCGTAAACTGGGCACTAAAACTTCCATTGGAGCGATTGCTTCCAGCCCAAAAGCAAGCTTGAAAGGAGTCAGTCCGGTTGCCACTTTTTATGTAGTCTGGTATGCCCATAATACTGCAGGTAGTAGTTGATCCCATCTTTCTGGTGATTCCAAAATTAGTTTACGAAGCATAGTCAACAGCGTTTTGTTTGTACTCTCAGCTAAGCCATTAGCACGAGGATAATACGGTGAACTGAATTTATGCATAATCTGAAAAGTGTGTGTGAGCACTCACATTAAATTATTAGCAAAGTGTGTTCCTTGGTCAGTGACAAGTTCCAAAGGTAGTCCATAACGTGGGAAGACGTCTTTCATCAGGCATTTTGCCACCGAAACCGCTGTAGCGGACCGTAAGGCCCAAGCTTTGGCCCATCTGGTAGCATAATCTGTGCAAGTTAGGATGTAACGATTGTTGCTGAGAGTCGCAGGTGGGGTAATTGGACCAATAAAATCAAGACCCCACTTCTGGAAAGGTTCCAAAGGTAATACAGGTTGGAGAGGGAAGAAGTGACGTTGTAAAGGCTGTCTAGTGCGTTGACAATTGTCACAGTGCTGCACAAACTGAGTTACATCCTTATACATGGTAGGCCACCAAAGCCCACTATGCAGAATTTTCCAATGCGTAAGATCTGCTGCGAAATGTCCACCGGAGGGTATTGAATGTGCGAGAGCAATAACTGAGTTTACTTCATGTGGAGGAATACAGCGAAGCAAAGCACCAGAATGATACATATAGTACAACTCTCTGATAATCAACCGGAATCTGCGACTGTATACTGCAATTTTCCGGTGCAGCGCAAGAGGAGTATGAGTAGGGAGACATCCATCCGTTAGGAAAGTTAATAGCGTATCATAGTAGGTAGGCGGCACAGGAAGTTCTGCAGGTTCATCACATTCAGACTCAGTAGCATAAATTGGTGGTGTGGTGTCATCAACACCCACCGAAGCTTCACCTGAATCTAGGCGAGAAAGAAAATCTGCTACTGCATGTGCTGTGCTCGGTTGATGAATCATGTCATAATTGAATTCTTGTAATAGCAAAATCCATCGGGCCAAGGGGCCACCTAGATGCTGCTGTCGGACCAGATACACGAGTGCAGCATGATCCACATGAAAGGTAAATTTTCGACCTAGCAGATAATGCCGGAATTTCTTCACCGAATACACCAATCCGAGACATTCGCGTTCGGTCACTAAGTAATTCCTTTCTGCAAGAGCGAGTCTTTGACTTGCATAGTAGACCGGCCGGAACCATTTATCTGTTTGCTGCATTAAAACACTGCCAATGGCAATATCTGAAGCATCTACAAAAACATGAAAGGGGCGTTCCCAATCGGGAGGTTGTAGAATTGGAGCCTGCATCAATAATTCTTTTAGTAGCTCGAATGCAATTTGAGATTCCGGAGTCCATTGGAACTGTTGTGGAGTACTCGTCATTAGCTGATTAAGTGGCATTGCTAAATGGGCAATCCACCGTAGATGTCGACCATGCCAACGGATTTGACCCAAGAACCGCATCACTTCTTTCGGCGTGGTAGGCACGGGTGCTTCCAATATTGCCGCAACTTTGTCTAGATCAACTTGTATGCCTTATGCAGATATAATATGTCCAAGGAGTTTACCACATGAAACTGCAAACACTGATTTCGTTGGGTTCATGCAGAGTCGGTATTCACGGCATTTCTCAAAGCAACACCGTAAATGATACAAGTGTGCTACAATCTTGCCGAATAAAGAGAAGTCATCTAAATAGACTTGCATAAAAGAAGTGAGGTAGGGTGAGAAGATTTCCTGCATATAGCGTTGAAAGGTGCTGGGAGCATTCCTTAACCGAAACCACATAACGGTTTCAAGCATAAACACCCCAATTCGTAATAAACACTGTTTTCGGTATGTCTTGTTCGGCCATTCGAGTTTGGTTATAACCATTGTACCTGTCCAAAAAGGAGTACATTTCATGTCCGGCCACTCTGTCAAGCATTGTGTCCAGAAACAGAAGCGGAATTGGATCTGGTATCGTGGCCGCATTCAATTTTCGGTAATCCACGCAGATTCGGAGCTGTTTATTCTTCTTTAGAACAATCACAAGCGGAGATTTCCATTCCGCGTGTTCAATTGGTATGATGAATCTGACCCTTAGTAACCGATCGAGCTCTCCCTTGACCTTCGCTGCATAGTTAGGATTCATCTGGTAGCTGGATTGTTTAATGGGCTTCACCTCAGGTTTGAGCACGACCCGATGCTGATAGATTTGAGGATCCAGACCTTTCATATCAGGATAGTCCCATGCAAAAACATCAGAATACTCATGCAATAGTCGGATCAAATCTGCTTGAAATGCCTCGGCCAATCCAGCCTTGATCTTAACCAGTCGCGGGTTAACTTCATCCCCTAAATTGTAGGTGACTAACTGATCTTCTGGAACATAGAATTGTCGAGGTTTCACCGAATCGTCCGTTGACTGTAAAAGTTGTTGGAGAGTAGCTCCATCTATAGCAGCATTTTCATCTGCTTCTTTATCTCCAGTCACAGGGACAACCATACAGGCTGCCGAACTCCAGTTGTCTGCTAGAGATTGCAGACCTACAATCCCTAAGGAGATCAAATCTTTATTGTTCTTCAAAAATACTTCTTCCTCCTCGTCGGATAAGCCATCGAGCATGTCGACTGGCTCTGCTACGTAAGGTCTAGCATCTGAGGTGGTACATAGTGGGTGGCCGGCTGCCCTGGTTCTTGGATAATAGCGTTTACCACTGCTCGTCCCTGCACCTTGGCATTATACACACACTTTTCGGTGGAATGTCCGGTGGTATTGCAGATAGCGCAATACATTTGGTTCAGGGCACAGGTGGCACTAGTGTGTCCCGGATTTTTGCATCTAGTACAATACATTTCTTTAGTCGGGTCCTCTGTAACGTTCTTGGTAGCCTTTAGCCAATCCAAATCTTCATTGAATCCTCCAACCTTATGTTCAAGTTGCAGGGCCATCGCGATGACAGCATCTAGTGTCATAGCACCCACACAGCGGATGATCATAATTTGCCTTAATTGAGGAATTAAACCGTTAATAAACCATTGGGTTATCACATCATCTGGCAGATTAGCATGTGCCAGAGGTAATTGTCTGAGATGAGTTCTAAATAATGTAGCATACTCTTGAATGGTTTGGTGCGGCTTCTGTCTATTGTTCTGCAAGTAATCGAAAATTTTGACAGGGTTCTTCTTCAGCCGCAACCTCTACAGAAATGCATCCCTTACTGCCTCATAGGTAACGTACTCTGTGAGCCACCTTGCTGCCTCATTAACTAAGGTTGACTGGAAGACGATGACCTTGTATGCCGGATCGGGTGGATGGTTTAGCACTGCATAACTTATTTCAAAGGTGCGTACATGGGCATCAGGATTGTCACCTGGAAATCCACCGAACTTGGTGTAAGTTACCCTTGTCGCGACCGGACGAAGTGGAAGTAGCTATTGTTGTTGCTGCTATTGTTGTTGCTGCTACTACTGTTGTTGACCACTCATGGTGCTAGTAGTGGTATTGTGGTTGTCTCCTGAGTTCTGGGGAGGTGTTTCCGGTCGTTCGGAGTCTGTATGGTCAGGTTGCTCACCTTCCGGCGTGAAAATAGCGTTCAATCGCTTATGGATTTCCAAATCGAAGAGCCTATCCTCAGCTTGGATATCCCAGGTAAGCAAATTTACCCCGAACAGTGGTGTTCGAAATGAAGATTCACCACGAAGTATCACACCTTCACCGGAAAACTGTAAATTCCCTGCAAGTGGAACCGAACTGTCACTGGACTTTGTCGAACTTTCCCCAAAAAAGGGTATTCTTTTATCGACAATGATCTCTTTGGGCAACACAACTTTATCCTCGGAAAGATTCGAATCCTGACCCGACGATGTTGGATGAACCGCACACTGCGTTCCTCTACACTCCGAAGTTACTGTGCCTTCGGCAGCGTGCACCGAAATTTCACCGGAATTTACCGGAATTTCCTCACGTGTCATCGGAATGATATCGGAATCACTGCTAACTAGCTCCGATCCTTCGATTACTGGGCTTCATGAGCCTACCCTTCTGCCTCCTAGGGGTGACCCTAACAGATTCGGTACCGCCCAGGGGTGTTGGTCGCTTCTTTATTTCGGGTACGACTCGCCCGACCGAGTAACCAACATATAGCACCTCTGCACCACTTGCGTACTGTTCCACCTTACTGTTGATTCACTTTCTTTGGCCACTTTCCCACAATCAATTTGCAACCATCTGTTGCCACCTTCCCACAGACGGCGCCAGTGTTAAATGCTCTTTTACAGTACAGGCATTTAAAGATCTATCTCGAGTTCTTGGGAGTGGTAGGGGTCTGCTAAATCAGAGGCCCTGTAACTTGATTTTCCCAGTTAATTATTCCAAGTTGCAATACGGTAACGCTCACAACTCTGCTTATCACGAATCATTAACGCAGAATTCTATTTACTTCTTTCACGGACTGACTGTCTTACTCAGATTAATACCCGTCACAGTACGTAACGCAGAAGTTATTCTCTTCCGTTATACAGACTTATTATCACACTTAATCTTACGGTGTTAATCACAACTTAATGTAATTAAACAGGGACCAGAACGATAATACTCAAAATTGAAGAAACTGCACTACGGCAACCCCACAACCGCAATCGCTGAGACAGACAGTCTGGCGATACTCTGCGTCCTCACGGGAGTGTCCTTTCATTAGTTGATGAAGTGATACAACTCTTCGTAGCAAGCTTTTGGTTCGTGCGGAATACGAAAAATAAGAATTACAATGTAAGAAATTACAATATGCCATACGGCGGCTTACACACATATATATATATATATATATATATATATATATATATATATATATATATATATATATATATATATATATATATATATATATATATGTATATGTATGTATGTATGTGTGTGTGTGTGTGTGTGTTGTGTTATTGGAATCGTTCAATCACCATCAACCTTGCCCTCCAATTTCTTCTTGAAGCTAGTTGAGACTTTAGTTAGCTAGGACTCATTTCATGACTTATTTTGAATCACCCAAACGTGCATAATGATGTGGCAATGCGTGTTAGAGAAATTTCACACATTTGAGATTGCACATTAGCTATAACTAAAACATGGCCCCTCAAGCTCAAGTGAGGTAATTTTTCATTGTCTTTTTGCATATTTACAATGTCTTTGAATTCATCCAACTTGGTTGCGTCCATGATCTCGGTCATAATTTTAGCAACGTGAACCGTATTATTGATGTACTTGATGTCTACCCATCTAGCTAGAACCTTCTTTTTGATGAAGTGATAGTTGAACTCTATGTGCTTATTCATCCCAGGAAACAATGGCTTGCGTGCAAGTTAAATGCTTTTGATGTTACCTACAAACAAGGTGAACTCCTCAAATTGTACATCCAAGTATTTGAAAATCTTCTTAAGCCACATGAAATCGTATGTAGAAAGGGCTAATGCTCTATATTCAACTTTGGTGGAAGATAAAACAATTTTGGATTTCTTCTTAGAACATAAAGAGTTGGCTCTTGAACCTATCATAAACACATAACCAAATGTAATCCTTATCTCCTCCTTTGAGCCAGATCAATCAGCATCATTGATGCCTTAAAGTTGTTATTTGTGCTTCATATTGGTAGAATAGCCCTTGGTTGATTTTATAATTGATGTACCTAAGTACTCTTATTCTCACATTCAAATGAGCACCAATATGTGCATTGCGAATTTGAGATAATAAACCTAAAACATATGCTAAGTCTAGCCTTGTAATTGTAGCATGATTTAAACTTCAAACAATGCTTCTATATGATTTACTTTCTTCAAGTGTTTTTCCTTCACATGCACAAATCTTTGTATTTGGCTCTATAGGCTATGTGATTGGCTTAGAACCACTACTTCCATAATTATACAACAAAACTAATAGATATTATTTTTGTGCTAACTACACACCATTCTTCACATACATTAATACAATACCAAAAGATATATAAAATTTCGAATATTGAAGCCCTTCAAATCCTTTCCAATGTTGGCCTTGGTATACTTTATATTTGCATCAATACTCCTTGTTATGATTAAATCATCCACTTATATGAATATGTACACCACCTTGTTTCCTTCTCTCTTGAGGTATAGAGAAGGATCCCCATTACTTGGTTGATTTTATCACTCGCTAAGGTACTTCATAAGCCTTTGATTCAAAGCCCTAAGGGCTTTCTTGAGACCATATAGAGTTTTCCTAAGATTACACATATTCTAGATGCATGTAGTCTTCAAACTGTAGAGATTGTGTCATGTACAAAGTTTCGTGCGAATCACCATTCAAAAATGCATTCTTCACGTCCAACTGATAGATATGCCAATGCCTTGATTTGGATAATCTAATACTTCTCCTAATATAGTCATTTTTCTAGCAAGCTTCCATATCATTACGAAAACCCTTTTGCCATTAGCCTTGCTTTATACCTAGAAATTCAACTATCAAAGTTTTCTTTTAAGTTTGTATACCCATCTATTACCAATTACCTCAGTTATTCTTCTTTTGGTGAAAGAAACCAAGTTCTTTTGTCCTCCAAAGATTTGAAATCCTCCTCCATAGCCTCTTAGCACTCTTTTATATCTTTTATTGTTTGTAGATGGCTCTTGATCCTTGATAGCCTTAGACATATATTTATAATTCATAGCAATGAAGCTATCACAAATTTACACTTGAAATTGAATGTTTTACCTTAGTTCAGCTCCTTTCTTCACCCTCATTTGGAAAGAAGCTTCTTTTCATTGGAGCTTTGATCTCGCACTTTAATGTAGCTCCTCCTTCAATGATTGGCTACTCATATTGCTCAATGTTATTCCCTTTATCATCCACCTCTACAAGCTTTGCTCTTTCTTTGTGTTGATTGAAATATTCTTATTCATATTTGAAAGTACTCCCACACACATCTTTGAGATTCTAACAGGAAATTACCTCTCTTGCTTGAAGGTTATTGAAAAAGTATTCACTTCCTAACATGTGATTACTACAACCACTTATCTATATACCATACTTCATCATGTGTTCTACCTTCACTACGATGTCTCATGATAAGTAAATGTCCATTTTCAAATGTAATAAATGAGCTAGCATGATTACCTTGCCTTCTCCAGTTGCTTCCTCCTTGCATTTGAAAGAAGTCCTTGGCATAATGGTTAGGATTCTCTAAATTGTAACATCCATTTGAGTTGTAGGTACTATCTTCCTCCGTATTTTCCTCCTCAAACTCTAGGATTAAATATTAGAGTGAAAATCGAAGGCAAAGGACCAATCACACATTAAACCTCCATTCTCAAAGTTCTAAGCATGCAAGGAATCAATGCATACTAACTCACCTTTTGAAGATTCTATAACTCCATTGTCTTGGAAACATGTAGAAGCTCACTTCCAATCTCTTCCAAAATAGTTTGGAGACTATAAAAAGCATCCGAATGTAAGAAGTCAAATACTTTCAAGTTGATCCACTCATCGAAAGGAAAAAATATTAACACATTCATGTACATTCCACAGATGCATCCATAGTTAGCTCATGGAAATATGTAGAGACCAAGACTAACTCTTCATATGTTAAGGAATTTGGATTGCCTTCCATCATTAATCGAAGAGTAGAAGCAAAACTTTGATATGAATCTCGAAGACTGTTAAGAAAACTTTGCACAAGAGAAGTTTCTAGCAAGACTTCATTAGTAGAATCAATTACTCCTTGAAATCCTTGATCTTTTTCAAAATATTGTCCATAGAATCTACTTTATTCATATGCTTACTCTACAACTCTTTTTGGAGCTAAGAAACACGTCCCTTGTTTCTTTTGTGATATAAAGTGGTAAGTGTATCCCAAGCATCCTTTGCTATTTTGTCAAGGTCATTATGATGAATAATGGCAATTTTGATAGAGAAAGCTACCAATACATGTTTTTTAGCATCTTTTCCATCCCAATGAAGTTGCTCTATATTAGGTGCAACAAGAACTACAACATGAAAAAATAATTTGAAGATCATCATCTTCAATTCAATTTCCATCACCGTCAATAAATGTAGTTGTAGGTGTAGTAGAACATTTTTCAACACCCTACACAATATTCCACAACACTTTTGCGTATGAAAGAGGGTGGCATAGTTATGCACACTTTGGTTCACCTTCTACCTGTTGGTTTTCATAAAATCAAATATTTCGGTAGCATTCTTCTTTAATCAAAATCTCTACAAAAATACATCCTTAACATCCTCATATCTCTCTAAATTATTTAGATCGAATTGAGTGAGCCATCTTGCTACTTCATTCACTAATCTAGATTGGAATAAAATGGTCTTGTATTCTGGATCTTCTACGTTATTTAAAATGATGTAGTGGATTTTAAAAGTGCAAACATGTGCATATAGGTCATCCTTTGGGAATCCCCCAAATTTAGCATGTCACTCCTAAAGTCGGATATCTTTGGTAACCTCCTTGTTGTTATGCCTGCTGATCATTTTGTATGTCTGTCATTGTTTTTGCATGTATGTTTACTATTTCCTCAGAATCAAAGGTACTTGCTGGCTCTCGTTTGTTGACAGCACAAAGGTTTTCTAGGAGTTGGATGTTTGATTTCTTAGTTGGGTTCAACTCTTTGGATGGGAGAATCTTTCTATCGCTCAAGAACTTCTGAATTTTTTCTTCACTATAGTGTTCAACAGGGGTACTCCACCCTGCACTATGACCTATTGCCTTCAAAACAGGTTTACTAAGCTTGTTTATATCCATAATAACTTCATCTATTCTTTTCAATCAAAACTGGACTACCATCGAGTTTGGTGTTCACATTGGACACCAAACTAGTACCAAAGGGTACTAGAATAGATTTTGGTATGTTATGCAGACCGAAAAAAATGTTGCAATGTCGACCCACTACTTCTTGCTACACTCCTTCCTTCAGACGTAACACCGTCAATACTAGTCCATCATGGCATTCCCAATGCACTATTCACTCGCACGGGTTGCTTATCACTTCACTACTTTGGGTCCCATCGGAATGCATTACCGACATGTAGAAAATGAACTCCACTCAGAAAAATGTGCTCTAGGCTTTGCTTAGAAACTAAACTCCACTGCCTAGTGGGATCACCAATGTTACCCTCTGTTCCTTATCTTTCCTTGTGTGATAAGAACAAGGGTAGACAGGATAGGTTGTCAAGGTGCTTAGGGTGGTAGAATCCTATAAATACGATCCCTAATATATTTCCCACTTCTCCTACTAAGCTAATGTGTTAAACCAATCAACTTAATTATGATACTACATCCAGCATAATCTTTTGTAGTAATTTTCGTGGAATTATATTCAACCTTAACTCTACGCTTCATAGTACACCAATACTTTGCAATCCTTATAGATTATTACCCAACCTTATCACTACTTCACTTCATAGTTAAATGTTATCACTTCACTATCGTATTCAATTACAGACGATGGCGTGAATAACTTTGCAATCAATTTAACTTTCTGAGTTAATCGGAATACGTCACCAAACTATATTATGTACTTAATCTTTACAACAACTTAACTTTAATCACAACTCTTAATATTGATAAATAACTAGTAGAGAATCAACAAAGCAATTCCAAATAGAATAGTTAAGTGAAAACTCATCAACACTACGATCCTCATACCGCGAATGATCCCTATGGACTTGCCATGCCGGAGTCACACAAATGGGACTCTTCCTTGTATTAACTCATGAAAGGATTACAATGGTTCCCTAATGTGGCACTTCGCCAAAAATATGAATAATTACAAATTTAGCATCGACAGCCTAACAATTAGTTTCTAAGTAATGTTTCCCTCTTATCTAATACTATTTTAGGTCAAAGCTCAAAAGAACCATCATCTTTCAACTTGTAGATGTCCTACAAAACATGAGAAACATTAGGTACATATCAATGAAGTAAGAAAATCTGAAATATAGGATAATTATTTAAATGTTTAGGAAACTCCAACAAGTAAGCAAGGGATCTAATCTTTCTCAAAACATTTAGAGGGGTGACTTGCCTATTGTGCAAAAGTTTTTGATCCTTATCTAGCAACAAATTAAATCTGTGAGGATTGACCTTAAGAAATACCATGTCATCTATTTGAAATTCAAGTGGTCTTCTCTTCAAATCATAGAATTTCTTTTGTCTCTTTTGAGCTTCTTTTATGTGCTATTTAATTTTTCAAAGCTCTCCATCCAACTTCTCAAGCATTTCTTTAGATACTTCTACTTTATTTGAAAATTTTGAAAAAGAAGTGGATTCAAAAAATTATAACCATAGATAGCCTCAAAAAGAGTCATTTTTATAGATGCATGCCATGCACTATTGTATGAAAACTAGATACTTAAGAAGATTTTTACTTTCAAAGGAATCTAAAGACCTTCTCATGGGAAAATAACAACTACTCAGGATTAGCTTCACCTTATTTTTCTACCTCATCAACTTCATAGCTTTTCTAAATTTGTCCAAATTTATAATTCCATCACCATTTCTATCAACCTTTTGAATGTTGCCACAAAACTTTCCAAAGAAGTGGTTATGAGTGTCTGAATAAAGGTGTACTCTTGAAATGAAATCTTCTTATCATTGTTCATATCAAAAATTGGAAAAAAAAGTTTGATGGGTCACATTCAAGTTCTCCAGGGCTCCTTTCACCCACAACATAACGAGTTCAAGTAGCTTTTGACTCTGAAGGTGGTAGAACACAAACAATTGATCACATCAAGTCTCCCGCCCCTGCTTCAATTTCTGCACACTTCAAAAAGAAAAACGCAAAACCCAAAATCAAATTTGCCTCTCCCCTCCCTACAATTAGCATACATAAAAATCCATGAACGTTGAGGGCCACTTGAGCTAAGCAAGCAAAAGAATTGTGGAATCGAGCAATTGGACATCATCCTTCATCTTTCAATGCTGGCAAGAGCCTAATCACCAATACTACATTGGTTATGGTACCACAATTCTTCAACATAGAATAGAAATTCTCTACACCCTGGTTGTTACCATCCACTTTACTTCTCCCAATATAGTTCACTACTTTTTCATTGAACTCTTGATGTGAGTACCAAACAAATAGTGCATTCCATGCTTAAATATTTGAGTAGGCAGAATCAACAGAAGTTGGTTGCACCCTTGCAATCTCACCATATATGATTGTGGCTTATTACGACTAATAAGCATCTCTACTTGAAAAATTAATGCAATCAAACATAGTTTTTCCAAAAGAAGAACATGTTAGTACATAAGAATCATTTTTTTTATTGCATAATGTACCTTCCCTCATTTTTCTATGAATTTGTCCCTTTAAAGCCATCAATCTTGCAAACATAGTTCCAAAATCAAGACAACACATGACCATTTTCCATCGCTCATGTTTGGACATCATAAAAGCCATTGTTCATTTCCACCTATCATTTATTTGAAAGATTGGATCTATTCATAGAACAACATTTAAAACACATACCAATAAATCATTCGAGAAATGATGTCACATCAAGCCACACTTAAACGTATATCATGCCCTCTTCTCATGCACAATCATCATACACATTCTCATTTATTTATTCATATTAGGTCATGAGCTCAATTTCCACAGTTGATAGTAGATCCTAGGAAGTAGGCCTGGGAAACATAGATGGAAGGCACATGGGGTGCTTTCAAAAATGAATTCAATAAATATTAGAGTTTATCTATCAATCCCTAGATCAGATTTAAATGTTTAAGGTTTTGCTAAAAGGATCTCAAAATGAATTTTCCAATGAAAGCACTAGATTGAGAAAGCAGGATACCTAGCGTGGGTGAGAAGTAGGATAAAGATATTGAGGTTAAGAACATGGGCTCAAGAAACTAAGTGTGTACCTAAGCGATGAAGCCTTAGGGACTTGCATCGATGAGACTAAATCTAAATCACCCCACAAGTGTGTATAGTGATGGATCGATACACGTTTAATTATCAATCCGAAGAACCACATGAACCAACTGTATGAGGATGCCTGCGCACATGATGGAAAGTGAATTGGTTATGCTACAATGCATGTGAAAAGACTTTTCTTCCTCTCTAACTCACTAACACTCTGAAAATGCATGCCACGAAACCACTTATAGCAGTAAGCACAAATTTGACCTTTTCTCCTAGCTCAAAACTCTAAATATGGCCAATAGCGTGTTTTTGAAGCTCTTGATAAGGTGCATCTATTGTTAGTATTTTCACTCAAATCTGACAAGCACTCTATAAGTTATGCACAAAATAGTGAATGGCAGGAAACACCAACACTCGCTCTACAACTCGTGGTGGCTCACACACACACACACTACAGTAGTTCGAAAATGGTGGGAAGGGGTAGCTAACAGACTTACACACACATTCCAAGAATCATACACACAGAAAAGATCATAGAGAAGATGGAAATTTGCAGGGAAGAAGCAAATTTGAATTGTTAGCTCTCCTTCTTCACAATGGCAAAAGGTCTTTACAAAGAGTCACAAAGTGACTTATATACATATGACCTAAAAATGGTCCTTTAACGCAAGAGACCGGCACTTTATTGACTAATCTCTAGTTTTATACCATTTTACAAGAATTCTGTTACAAGGATTTGTGGCTTATGCATCTAGAGGACTCCTCTAGTGCATTTACATAGTTTCGAGGGAATTTTCTAGAATTTTGAAGAAGACATTTCATGCCCATTAAATTGAAAATTTTTGTTGCTCCTCTTTTATGCCTTTTTTCTCTCTGCAACACTCTCCCCCTCTTTGTCTCTGTCGTCCCTTGATAGGCTTTGCTTCTTGTCTCTACTTTTGTGCTTGTAATTGATCTAGTTCCTTCTTGACTGATAGCTCCTTTATAGTTGCCCACTGCCGGCTCCTGTGGAAGTTGTAATGATATAGTTTTACTAGTGATCAAGGAACTGATCATAACTTGGGACCTCTTGCATTGGTTTTGGCCTCTTCTTTTCTTTTCTCTGCTCGCAACCCATGGAGATGAACTACAATCGTTTTGTAGTCTAGCTCACCAATAACCTCTTTAACTCTGGGTTGCTGTATTAAGTCGGGCTGCCATGCACACAACTAGTGGAAGGTATGAAGGTTAGGACTTTTAGCCTTTGATTCGACCTTCAGAAGATGAAGAGGTTGAAGCACCTTCCTAGGGCTCAAGATCTGCCAGATATCTTCTTGCACTTCTTCATGGATAATTGCTGGCCTTGATCCGACCTTGCTTGTGGCTTGCTTCCCACTATTGTGTTTTCTAAAGCCTGTTTACTTCTTTTCATTGCACACCTTACTTTGCAGGCCTTTGCTCTCTTCTAAGTTAGTGTTACATTTTAAAGGTCATGTTCTTAAGTCTTCTTTGTCATCCTCTGGGACCCGGCACATTTTTTTACCTGTTCATTTCTTTCCCTCGCATGCACCCGGTGGATGAGGAAGTTGTGTGCAACCTCCCATGAAAAGTCCTGGTTGTTATCTTTCTTTCTTGTCATTCCTCAGGACCTCGTTCTTTGGTCTTGTCGCCTACTGCGTGCCCCTGTGGGGCTTTGGGAAGAAGGTTGTTCTTTTCTTTATGAGCTTTTTCTTCATTGAGCGATTTTAGTCTTTGATCTTCTTCTCCTTCTCTTCATGCTTGATTCTCCCTCCACACGTCCTTCCTCCTGAACTCTGTCATCCCCGACAGGCTTTTTGTGGTGACGTGCATATGTTTGGACGACTTTTGCTCTCTATGGTTAAGCAAATTTTCTTGACATATCATCAATTCCTTCCATTGAGTTGACTTTATGCCATCATCTGGTGCCTGTCTATGGCGGGCAAAAAAGCTTAATTTGTGGGCCACCAGTTGTTCGTTTAAGTTAGAAGATATTTTTGCAAAGATCTCCGAGTCCATTTCAAAAAATCCTATAAAGAATGCTTCTTTGAATGTCTGCATATATGGAGGTGGCAAAAACATAAGTCTGGAGTATATGGCCATGAGTGTTAAGCGACTAGGGATAGTAGATAAATAAAAAAGTAGAGCATCTGATCATTGGTTAATTCTGATGAAGTTTAAAAAGGTATACTAGGCATGTTGAAATACCTTTATTACTGTAAGTACTATAATCAAAATTTTGTTGGTCATCTTGATGGCTATATCCGGTACTGTGGCATATTTGGCGATCCAAAATTCGAAAGTCTTCACCATGTATTCTTTCGTTGGTAAATAGTTACGTGGTGGTCTTGGTAATAATGGATAATTTAGCCATTGGTTATTTAAGCTTCCTTCGCGTTGTGCTTTCCAAAATTGTGTCCAAGAGCATCTTCGAGGTACGAGGCAAAAAGATGGGTTAACTTGAAGCACATACGGTACTGATTCCCAGTGCACTCATAACGTAGGGTTCTTTTCCAAAAACCTATGTCTCCATATAGGATCAGCTTTATCAAATTCCTCTTGTGTATAGGTAAATGTCTGCATGTTGAACTGCAAATTTTTATGTGGTACCTTATTGGTGGTCCTCCTTATATACTAGCATGTTTCTTCTTTGAGTAACCCATAAGGTACATTGAAAGGCTTCATAACCCGTTCTAGATTCTTGCTCTCAATCTTTGCTTCTCTCATTTCTTTGATTACATGTTCTTCAAATTCTTCCGTAAGCTGGGACACGATTAGTGCCCATGCATGTTGGCTTAGTATTGCAATAGCCCGATTATGTCTCTCAATGTGGGTCTCCATTTCCTCCCTTATCTATGAATGATGCATAGGGGGAGAAAGAGGACGTACCTGAGTCTCCTGAGTAGCCGGTGTGGAGCTTGGACCTACTGGTGTCCCCACTGTTACCTGTGGTTCTATTTGAGCTTTTAATTTAGTGATGAGTTCATCCTTCGCTTTGATTTCTATGGTGGCTCAAGTGATTGCGTCCTTGTTCTTCAGGAGTTCCTCTCCTATGGCAGCAAGTTGATTAGTGTCTTCATTGCATTGTACTAGGAATTTATTCTCTTCCATCTTCCACTTTCTCCTAAGTTCATTGGTGTCTTCCATATATGGTTCTTGCTCTTTTTTCAACTGATCTTCATACTTTGCTATTTGATCCTCCAATGTTTTTGTGCTGCTTGCGATCGTTTCATGTGCTTCGATGGGTTGGTTAGATAATATGGCAGTCATAAGCTCTTTATTTCTATTCCTTAAAGTGTTTTCTTCCTCCATATATACTTTGATTTGACTCTCGAGTAGCTTACCTCGTGCATTCATTTTGACCCTCTCAGCTTAACCAATGCCTTTTCTTTGCAGCTTATTAAGTTGATCGTGAAGTTGTTGGTTCTCTATCGCTAACATGGTGTTTTTGCATTTTCCTTCTTTGGCCTCCAATTCCTTGCCCAAGAGTGCCTATTGAGCTTGAATTAATTTTGCAGATAAGCTTTCAGTTATTACCTAGAATTGATTTTTCTCTCTGATGGCCTTATCATAATCTACATCTGCTTCAAGCATTAAGTGTTGAGTATCCATAGCAGTTTGTATCATTTACTGGAGGACCGGCTTTGATTTAGCGACATCCACATTCAGCCATGTTTTGGGGATGCTTGGTTCTTCCCCCGTTCGTATGTCTCTTCCTTGTTTCATTGTACGATTGTCTTATTTGTAAGTGTATCTCTTGGTCTATTTCCTCCTCTTCATTTGTGGTCGATTTGATAGCATTGCCTTGAAAAGTGACATCCAAAGGAGAGGGTTCCTCTACTACCCTTATTGGTGTTAAGGGTTTGGGCTCCTCCCTTGTTTCTTTGATTTTCTAGTCATTTGGATTCCTGACCGATGTTTCTCCTTCTAAGTGAGTCTCTCTGATTTCAATGTTCATTGCTTCATTCATCTTGAGTACATGAATTTCTTCTTTAGGTGATTCGTGCCTTGTGGTGCCTTTGTTAGGATCATCAAGAATGTGATCTATCGTTGTACCTTCCACTCCAAAGTCGTCAGTTACTTTATTCAACTCCTCCCATTGACCATCATCTTTTGAATCACTTTTAATATCCACATTCAACATAGATGGTTCTTGCTCTTCTACTATATCGGATGATGAACTAGAGTTGGCCAACCCCAACTCTTTATATCGATGAGCCTTCGTAACTCTCTTTCTTTGTTCATTTTCTACAATAGTCTTTTGGTAATGATATCCTTGTACCAGTAAGTTTATGTGACCTTCCATGTGTTGATGGGTTGCTTCCATGGCTTTGGTTAATTCTGATTCCGTGATGGGCATAATATCTTCTAGCCTTATTTTCAGAAGTACATGCATCCTTTTTGATGCTCGAACAACCTCTTCTGCCTACATCATCTCTCGTAGTCTTTTGGTACCTCTCATTCTTGGTTGAGAGCTGGTTTCAGCTTCTTCTACTATTTTTACTCCTTTCTTTTTCCTTGGAACTGTGGCAATCTTCGCATACTTAGCCATTTGTTCAGATGAGGGCATCTCTTTCAAATGTTCCCGAATGCCTAGGGCATGATAGATAAGTACTATTAATGCAACGCTTCTGTTCAAAAACTTCTTATGGTTCCACTGTTTGTTTGCTTCAAAAAGGCGTTCTTAAATATATGGTGTCATATTCACTTGGTTCCCAATATGTTTTGATGGCATGGGATAGCATCTGCAATATGATCTTTTGTGGTATGTTATATCAATGCATGTTTAGGAAGCAAAAGTGTTGATGGATCAATCTGACTTCTTCTTTTATGTCAACGTGATTAATGTCCATGAATGTGTGTGTTTTAGTGCCTCGTCTTTCATCTTTCAGAACTGCGTTCCCATCCTTTTCACACCCAAAGGCTTCCTTTATCAACTCATGGGTGAATTGAATGATTAGCCATTCTCCTACAGCATCAAGAACTCTGGCTTCACGTACTAACGAGTCATGTAAAGCTGGTTGCAAGGTATTCATCACCTATTTGCATCACTAGAAGTCCGATTTGTAGATTGGTAATTCAAAGTACTTTTGAATACCTACTTTCTTCATTATTTCTATAGTGGATGGAAGTTCATGCATGACCTTGAAATCTTGGGGCATCACTAGAAACTGATGGTCTGTGTCCATAATCTTGATTGTTACTAAGAACAGATAGTCCCCAATAGGTTGGTCCTCTTGAAACCAATGACCTGTTGCTTTCGTCACACTTTGTAAGGGGAATTCTAGCACCTCTTCTTGAATAGTTGCTTCAGAGTCATCAGATGCCATCTACACTTGTAATAAAGAGAACATCAACTTCTTATAGAAGTTAAGTCATGAGTTATGTGTTTCAGTGACATGTTGCTTGTTGGTACACGTCGAGAACATTACTCCATGCAAAGAACAAAGACGAACTTCGTACTTTTTTTATATTTTAGTAGGAAATTTTTCTTCCTAGTACACTCTGGGCATACCACACTTCCTATAAAGTTTCTATTGGAAGAACCCCTCTCAAATTGATTTATAGACGGGGGTGATCCTTCGAATTGAATTTGTGGTGCCTAGTCCGTGAATTGTAGTCCAAAAGAGATTAGTTTTGGAGGTCTCATTTAATTACCGCATGGATGAACCACGATAGTTAGATGAGCATTTGTATGTATTTTCTCTTATTGCAAGAAGTGAAAAATTGTCAAAAGAAATGGTAGGACCATATGAAGATTTTTTGGCATGGTGATCTTGTGCTGTACTTGAAGAGGAAAATGGGCAAGTTAAAAATATAGAAATTAGTTTCGAGAAATTAAAGAATGAGTGAGAAGACTCTTCGAGCGGTCCAAAAGAGCTGTTAACAAAGTACTGGACTCCAAAATGGGAGTCATGTTTACTTTGTTATTTATCAAAAGCCCCATATTCTTTCCTCGAGAATACACAATATTCACGGTGAAGGTTTTCCTTCAAAGTTTAAAGAAGAGGTCTGCATAACAAAAGCTAATAGAAGGGACTTTGCAAGTCTAGATGCTGAATGTGAAAGATGAAGAAGAGTAGTCTTGAAGGCACCAGGTAGAGGAGAATGAGCGCAAAGAAGCTGAGTGGAATGCGAGAGAGGAAGAAGCTAAGAGGAAGGCAAGAGAGGAAGAGGTAGGATAAAGAGAGGAAGAGGCAAAACAAAAGAGATTACAAGAAGAAGCAAAGAAATAGCACCGTGCTAAAGAGGAAAGGCAATGCAAGTCTGAAGTTCATAAAGAACACCACTCGCTATTGGAGGAGATATTGGACACCTTCCACAGATGACATGGTGTTGCAAATTCCTACTTCACACAAGCCAAAACAGAGTTAAGGAGTGTAAAGTAGACCTCTTGTAAAGTAAACTTTCTATTGTGGTCACTACACCTGCTCAAAGAAATGAACGGTTCTCCCTCTCCACTAATAAATGAACAAAATCATTCTAGGCATATCTAATTAAGGTAGGTAGATAACTTTTGCATGTTGATTCACTAGAAATCATCAACTATGCTTAGTGAATTATGCTTAGTAATTTAGAGATGCATCCAGACATTTTCAAGTATTAACAATATGCAAACCAGTGAGCAATGTTTTGCTCATAACTCGAGAATGACTAAGCGAATTAAAGTGAAACTTTGTAGAAAGAGTGTAGAGAGTCAAATGAATCCATAACAACGTAAATAACAGCAAAGGATCAAGTATACAGAAATAGATCTGAGAGGTTCACTATTCTCAATGGTTGTTGACACAGAAGAAGAGATGAGATATGCAAAATTTATATGTATTAATGCACATAAATTACATTGACATTGGCAATGAATGATTGCAGAATGTGAGGGAAATGATAGAGCCATAGTGTGAGCTCAATATGCCACACAAATTCTTTTGAAATATATACTATATCTCGATACATTTCTCGATGTTAGGATGAAATCCCTTAGGGAAGTGTACATCAAAGTTTTCATGTTCATTCATTTTTGGTTATTGTGTGATGTTTTGACCGACAAAAACTTATAAACTATGCATGTTTTGGTTGACTCAATTGTTTATGAGATATGAAACCATGGCATTTATGTACATTATCCCTATATATTTGTAAATACCCCATTGAAACTAACTTGTGACCCTTGAACCCCTAGGTTTGATCTTTGAAACCCCTTGAAAACCCTTGGGGACCTGAGCTTTCTCTTATGGAAACCAAACTTAGGCCCTTAGGAACCCTTGGAGTTTAGGCCTTAACTATAAATAAACCTTTAATTTGACATGGCTGAACTTAATTGTAGGCAAAACCTAACTTTTCCTAAGTGAAATCCCAGATGAGAACCTTAGAATCACCATTTACCCTAAGTTTAACCCTTTAATTTATTTAATTAAGGACATTAAGTGTGAAACCAAAAACCTTAGTCCAAGAAAAATAAAAAGAGATTCCAAAAATAGAAAGGTTGAGTAAGGAGGTTAGAAGTTTCTACAAGGAGTCCCAAGAAAAGGATGTGGGCAACCTATAAATAGGAGACCAAACCTCATTTGTCCCCCCCCCCCCCCCCCCCCCCCGCCCCTCGTGCACCTCTTTTGTGGAATGCCTCTCCAAGAAAATTTCTTACCCCTCACTTATTCTCATTCATGTTTTGTTTCATGTTCATGCTTTGTCTAAGAGAGAGATGCCACCCCTAGTAGGCCATTTGCTTCTGAAAGGGTTGAGCATGTAGAGTACACCATTTGAATTGTCCCTTCAGCTTATGCTCACATTCGTCGTCATATTACATGAGAGGGAGAGAGACCATTCAACATAGCACTCTATAGAATTCATGATCATCATTCTGCCTCTCTACTTATTTTCTCAGATCCATAATTAATCTATGTTCCATGAAGAGGGTAAGAGACAAACAAAGAAACAACACGTGCAACTGACCACAGACCTCACACTTGAGAGAGAGAGAGAGAGAGATAGAGAGAGATGAAGAGAGAAAGAGGGCTATCCTAGCTTCTTACACGCCATAGAGAGAGACTATCTAGAGACTATCGATGTAGAGAGAGGGAGAGAGAGATGCATAATGTCAGCACAACAATTTGCTACGATGTAGAGAGAGAATCAGATATGGTAGTGAGAGAGAGAGACAGATACTCGAGTTGTCGATGTGCAGAGATAGAGTGACATTCAATGCCAGAGGCTGACGACATCACAGGGGAGAGAGAGAGAGCGAGAGAGAGAGAGAGAGAGAGAGAGAGAGAGAGAGAGAGTCAAAGATCCTATCTCACTGCCTACTATGGACGTGTAGAGGGGAGAGAGAGAGAGAGAGAGAGAGAGAGAGAGAGAGAGAGAGAGTCGATTGCCGACTAGAAAGAAAGAAAGAAAAATAGACAAAAATAAAGAAATAAATAAAGAAAGAAAGAAAGAAAGAAGAAGGAAACATCGAAAGAAAGAAAGACAAAAACAGTAAATAAAATGAAAGAAACAGAGAGCAAAAAAGATAAAGAGAAAAAGAAAGAAAAAGAAGAAGAAGAAAGAAAAAGTAGAAGATGAAGAAGAAGAAGAAGAAGAGAAGGAAGAAGAGAAGAGGGAGGGAAAGAAAGAAGGATAAATAGAAAAGAGAGGAAGAAAGAAGGAGGGAATAGGAGTGTTTGTGTGTAGAGACCATACATATGTTTTTTTTAATGCACATGAATACTTTCCTCCATATGTCTATGTGCATGTACACAATACAATTTCAAAGAGAAAAAGAAATTAATAACAAGCTTAGTATGTTCTTATCATGAGTTCTAATGGTACTAATGATGATCCCCCCCCATGGATCTCTTTTGTGGAATGCCTCTCTAGGCCTAGATTCTCATGATTTGAGGATACTATTCGATGTAGAGTAAAGAAAGTCCCATGATTTGTTGAGAGTCTTAAAGATTGAATATTGAAGACCAAGGACGTGAAGTTTATGAAATTTGAAGACTGAAAGTGAAGAAAATATTTGTCGTGAAGACAAGCTTCATCCGCAAAGAATGAAGGTGAAGCTCATGGGCATCCTCTCGCAGTGTAGTGGAAAGTCTATACTGTATTACTTTATCCGCACTCTAGCAAAGTTTCCATTTTGTATTGTTATCGAGATTGGCCATTTTATAGCATTGTATATTTCACATCCATGATGCTTACGAGCATAGACGACTACTTCCCATGCACACGAGCTTTAGCCTTTCTCTTCCAAGGGTGTGGGTCTACGACGTAGATGATGACCACCATACCAGGGGTGAGACACCCAGCGTGCGGACGCCACTCGTCCGATCAAGGAGAACGACACACCCGGATGGGGCCTAATCCAACCCTTCCTCACTCTCCATTCCTTTAGACCTTCCTTTGCTCCCCGATACCTGAACCTGAGGTGAAGCTAGGCAGTTGCCCGATATCGAGAAGATCGAAGGAGATCAAGTGATAGAAAGAGCTGGCACGAGGTTGGATCAGGCCCCTGTGTGCGTCATTCCCACGTCCGATGAGTGGCATCTGTGCGATGAGCACCTCGCCCTCTCTCTAGTATGGTGATCATCGTAGGCCCCTACCCCTTGGAAGAGACGAGCCAATGTGCATATGCATAAGACCCTAGGCATCGGGAACGAAACAATCAAAATACAATGCTAAAATATGGAAGTCATCAGATCAATGTGTAGACAAAGCTCAATGATACAATGCAAATATAGATGAAGTCATCCAATAAAATCTCAGTAATACAATGATTCCCACTAGATTGTGGGTCGATGATATAGAACGCTGCTATAGCGCGGATCAGCCAAATGTACCTCTTGCTACAGTGCAAGAAGACGCCCACAAGTCTCGGCTTTGGTCTTTGCGGTCCAAGCTTTACTTCCAATCTTTGTGGCAAGATCTTTTCTTCACTTTACTTCCAATCACATAATAACCTAGAGAGTCGTTCCACAAAAGAGGACCACAGGGGGAGGGGGGGGCAGAAAACATGTTAGTACATTAGAACTCATGATACAAATACATTAAGCTTAATGGTATGACATACACACATAGACATATGGAGGAAAATATTCATGTGCAAAAACTTATGCATGACCTCTACACACAAACACCCCTTCCCTTCTCTCCTTCCTTCTTTCTTTGTTCCTTCGTTTCTTCCTTTCTCTTTCTCTCTTTCCTTTCAATTAGAGACTTACAAATGTGATTACGAGCATACCCATCTAGGATACCCACCTGACCATCTTTAAAACAACATGAGATGTAGTATCTATGCATTCACCTAAGGAGGTTAAGTTTGGGCCTATCATTAATTTCAATCCCCCTCCTTTGTTCGCTCTCTCTCTCTCTCTCTCTTTTCTTTTCTTCCCTTCTACTTCTTGCCCCTTTCTCTTGTCCCCTTCTCTTCTTTTCTTCCTCTTCTTTTTCGTTTTCTATTTTTCTTTCTTTCACCACACTAATCACCTCTCTTACCAAGGATATCACTTCTGGTTAACCATCAACATGCGAACAATAAGCAGTATACAAAAAAAAAATACACCACCAGCTTAGAGTTGCAAACCCAGAGATAAGTACATGAGAAACTAAATGCAAAAACCTTGAAAATATCCAAAAAGATCGTATTGCATCGAGTTCACTTTACAACCCCAAAGATCAAGCTATGCCTTACTTAAGAATTGAAATCTCTCTCTCTCTCTCTCTCTCTCTCTGTGTGTGTGTGTCTCTCTCTCTCTCTCTCTGTCTCCCTCTCTCTCTCTCTCTCTATGCTATGCCATTGAGCAACATGTGATCGATCTGTTCGAGTCAACTTAGTGCCTCTCTCTCTCTCCCTCTCTCTCTCTCTCTCTCTCTCTCTCTCTCTCTCCCGACCTCCCCCATTAGTGCATGAGATCCTTCCACTACCGGACTCACCTATCTCTCTACACGGTCCAACCACCATTTTTCTCTACCAACTAGTCTTGTAATGATCTTTTTCTCTCTCTCTGTCTCTCTCTCCATCTCTCTCTCTATCTGTCTCTCTCTCTCTCCATCTCTTTGTCTCCCCTCTGTAGCCACCCAACCACCTCAATGCGTGTTATTTTCCGCCAGCCAGTGCAGCATCTTTCCCTCTCCAAACTCATTTGTCTCTCCCCGATTCCTCTTCTTTGTGCATTTCTACAAGCGAGATTCATTTCCTCTCTCCATCCCCATCACTATCATAGTGCAAAAATTGCTCTCTCTCTCTCTCTCTCTCTCTCTCTCTCTCTCTCTCTCTCTCTCTCTCTCTCTCTCTCTCTCTCTCTCTCTCTCTCTCTCTCTCTCTCTCTCTCTCTCTCTCTCTCTCTCTCCCCTCCGCCTGATGCACCATCATCGTCAGTAGCAAAAACTCTCTCCAGACAAGATGTCCGAATCTGCAACAAGACCAATCCCAGTCTTTCTCCCCTTGCGCATTGGCGGTAGCAATCGATGCATCTCTCTCTCTCACTCTCTCTCTGAACTTGTTGCGATCTGTGTTGGTATTTTTCTCTCTCTTTCACCTCTGCAATACGTAGCCACCCAAGTGCATTATTCTCTTTATCGCTCTCTACCACATAAGCTACGTATTAGTCTCTCTCTCTCTCTCTCTCTCTCTCTCTCTCAAGACCATAACCACCGAACACCGCCTCTGTACTCTACTCCTATCCGAAATTATCTACCACCAATAAGTCCAAGAAACTCTCTCTCTCTCTCTCTCTCTCTCTCTCTCTCGCTATCTACACCATGCAAGTATCTCTCTATGCATCGATGGCCTCCTGATGGTGTGTCCAAAATCTTTCACTCTCTCTATGCGTCGGTGGCACACAAGAACTCCAATTTTTCCCTTTGTCTCTACACACATTTCTGTGCTCTAATCGAATCGAGAAAGATGTATCAAATTCCATCATGGTGTTTTATGTGTGTTGATTCAATATAATCGATCTTATGAATCCTAAGGTATCTCCAGCATCACAACGGAACTATCTTGTAGAAAGAAGCATCTACCATCACTTCTCAATGAGCTAGCATACTTATGCCATGATCCACAAAGACCCACACACTATTCTTATCCATTGAAGTAGTATGATGAAAATTGGAAGCTTTCATGGCATTCCCTCTCTCTTAGAAATGCATGTACGCCACTGCACTTGCTGTGTGTGTCACCAAACCTAAATCTCTCTCTCTCTCTCTCTCTCTCTCTCTCTCTCTCTCTCAACCGTAGTACAGGCAAAAGCTAAGCATGAATGTGAAAAAGAATGAGCAAAAGAGAGGTGTAGAAGTTTACCTGGAGAGGCGTTCCACAAAGGAGGACCACTGGGGAAAGAAATGAGGTTTGATCTTCTATTAATAGGTTCCCCACCTCCTTCTCTTGGGATCCCTTCCAGAAACTTCTAACCTCCTTACTTAAACTTTCTATTGCCAGAATCATCTCGCATGGTCATCTACTGTTTTGGGAACATCTCTTAATTTTATTTTTGATTTTTCTTCTTTTTATTTTTCCAATTCTTCTTTTTCTATTTTCGGTTCTTTTTCCTTTTCCCTTTTTATTTTTCTTGGACTATGGTTCTTGGTTTCACATTGTATCTACAAAATTAAATTAATTAAAGGGTTAGACTTTAGGATAAATGGTAAAATTAAGGGTCCAAGTTAGGGTTTTTGATTTGGGAAATTAGGTTTTGCCTACAATTAATCTTAGACATGTCAGATTAAGGGCTTATTTATAGTATAGCCTAAAATCCTAAGGTTTCGTAAGGTTCAAGTTAGCTTTTCATGGGGTAAAGTTGCATTTTCAATGGGTTTTAAGGGTCAAACCTAGGTTTTTCAAGGGTCTAGAGTTACTTTCATGGGCTATTCACAAATATACAGGTCCAATCTACAAAAGTTGCATAGTTTCGCATCTCATAGTCAATTACATGAACCAAAACATGCTCAAATTATAACTCTCCCTTGGTCAAATCATCACACCAAAACTAGAAATTCATTGAACATTGAAAAAATTTGATGTACACTTTCCTGAGGGATTTCATCCTAACATTTCCCACCACTAAACCTGCACATCATCTCGATGGGCCAACTTCCAAAATCCAACAGAAGGGTATCAGGGTTCTTTTAAAACTCTTTTTACTATTTATGTTTTTCTTCTCAAGAATCAAAACGTGATCTCATGCACTCCATGCAGCTTTATAAACATTAGTATAAATTTTAGAAAATTAAGCAGATGCAAGCTTCACAAATGTCACACTATGTTTCTGCTTAAGAAATTGAAAAAGTAATCATACAAGTAATCCATTGGCTTTCTAGATCTTCTATTTGCTCAACTCGTTTAGATCCAACAACTTATCTGAAGTAATAGCATATACTAAATTTCTACTAACTCAGTTTGTAGAATATGCCCTGTTTTCCCTATTTATCTCCTACTGTCCAATTCTCCATTAGATCTCTTTTCTTTTACTTTCTCATTTTTCTTCTTCTTTTTCTTTTTCTTTTCCTTCTATTTTCACTTCATCTCACTCAGCATTTTTCTTTTTACTTTTATTTCCTAAATCAGCCTATGTCAATATAGGGTGCGACTCATGGACTTGTTTGCCTAGCCAAGTTTACACCACCTGTCTACCAACCCGACATAGTGCATGACATACACAACATCAGCCCTACATGAAATGGACGTCAGCTCATGGCTCTCACCACCCGACCAGAGTGACTCCACCCGCCTACTGATCCATGTAGGTGCATGACAACAGATAGGCTAAGCCTATGACCAAACTAGCGTCAGCTCGTGGCCTTGATCACCTGACCAAGGGAGTTCCACCCACCTACTATCCCATCACACCACACTAACAACATGCACACACATATAAAGTTGGCTTGCGTATGAAGGTTTTTCATAAATCATGATCCATATTGAGGTAAGATCTCACAGGAAACAAATAGTAAGACCTAATGAACACACTCACTCAGTGTTCAAATCAATCAGCATATACACGCACTCATTTTAAGCATGCCATCACATTCCCAACCTTTCACTCCCAAAAGTCTCTAGTCCGCTAGCTGATTCCATTCATATAAATTCTAGTCGTTCATGCTTCATGCAAACCCATAATAAGTGTTTGCTATCTTGTTCCCTACTTGATTTTCTTAAATTCCTATATGCCTTTATCACACACAAAAATGCAATGCAAATGCTCTTTCAGAAAGAAAACAAATTTCAAACCGAAAACATTTCACGTGATCATTTTGCTTCATTTTCATCATTGCTTGATCCAGCTTTTCTTGAATCTCTTCAGCTATTGTTAATCATTAGCATCGTCCTCAATATCATTGGCATCCTCTAGGAGTTCTTGCTCAATCTCATAGTTTGCATCATTTCCTTTCTTGAACAACGTTATCCTCTTTCCTGGAATCAAATACTTCAAAGGAGTATTGTTTAATTCACGAAGCATGTACATTCCATTCTCAAACACAGACGTCACCACATACAGCCCAAACCATCATTTAGTCAATTTCTTCCAAGCATCATACTCAGTATCAAATGTACTATCCTACATTAATAACCAGCCATCTACCTTGATCCTACGTGGTCTTAGTCGATGCGTTTTGTAAAAATAGCCCTTATTCTTTAACCTAGACTCCTTTATTTATGGACTGCCTCTTTCAACCTTTCATTTCCTTGTTCTAACCGCTTTATTCTCAATGATAAAAGTTCCACTCTTGTCATACCATCATTTCACAGGAGTGTCAACCACGTCAGTATCTGAGTCTGGATGGGAAGACTGGCTTTTGACAATTCATCAATTCAGCAGGCATGAATCTTGTGGACCGAGTGTACGTCATCCTATCTACCCATAACGTGAATGGAAGAAATGTAGGCCACTGCTTTATGTCATTGCTGCAAGCCTTAGAGATCGCTTTCACGATGGAAGGGTGACCTCTCTTGATCTTCCCATTTGCCTCTAGGTTATAGGCAATAGTGAGAGACAATCGAATTCCATGGTGATCAAAGAACTCTTTTGTCTCTCTCGCATCCAACTCTTCCCTATCCGCAACCACTTTCTCAACATAACCAAATCTCGAGATGACTTCTTCTAAAATAAATTTGCATACATTATAAGTCGTCTTTGTATGGAGAGCTCGACCTTCCACATGGTTGGTCAAGTCCTCTGTGGAAAGCACAATATATCTCATTTTATCTATCCCTTTGGGCATGGTTACAAGGTCGACCACCCAATTGTAATTGATACAAGGAGGGTAAGTAAGATGTAATGGATCTTTGTGCCTAGCTGATGAATGCACCTGACATGTAGCACAAGTGTCTACAAAACCTCTCATACTCACATAAATCTCTTGCCACCAGTAGGCTTCCCTAATCTTTTTATATGTAGCATAGAATCCTTTGTGACCTGCCCATAAGGTCTCGTGCATCTCTCTCATCACCTTGCTATGAAGAATTCTTGAAGTCAGTATCCTCTTTGGACTCTTTACATTGCCCTTAGTGTGTCACCAAATAAGTCCATCCTTCAAGAAAAAGTTGTAAGAGTTTTTCTTGATGAATCTATACTTATTTGTGGACCACCTTGGGAAAGGTTTTAGCATACCCAGATATCTTCCTATGTCTGTCCACTCGCCATCATACTCACTCTCCTCACATACATATACTCATGGATCATATCTCATCATGTGTGTATCTCTCTCTACCTCATCATCATCATCAGACTCATCATCAATTTTTGCTTTTGAAAGCATATCAGCCGCTGTATTCAACTTCCCAGCTATGTGTACAAATGCAGGATTTATAAACATTATATAAGAGATCCATCTAAGCATAGCAATGTCCGGAGAAGAACAATTCGCTATCATGACAATTAGTGGAAGAAAATTGGTCTCAACTACCACATTCTCCCCAATGAAATATTCTTTATCGGTCTTTAAAGTAGTCAGTAATCCCCATAGCTCTCTATTTATTTGTGGATATATTCTTTAAGTTTCATGTAGAATCTTAGCACCAAAACACATTGCATATCTCTGCCCCTCATCATCATCTTGCCCTATGACCCATCCTATACCAATAGAACTGGTATCAATGATCAAAATGATAGGTCTCTGACTTGATGGTCAACAAGATTTAGAATTGGGGCTTCAATTGGTAGCTGTTTTAGTCTACGCATCGCTCTCAACTATTTCTCTATCCATATAAATTTCTTTTTCTTTCTTAGAAGATCATATAACGGGTTTGCAACGTGAGAGAAGTGAGGAATCCATATCACATAGAATATGCAGGCTCTGAGAAACCTCCTCACTTCACTGACATTAGGACACACCTCAGAAATCCTACTAATGGCCTCAACTTTTTGCGGGTATGGCTTGTGGCCATAATATCCACACAGATGTCCTACAATGAGGACATCATCAACACCAAAAACAGATTTCTCTAAAGAAAGCATTAGCCCCACATCTTTAAATCTCTCAAATATTTTCTTACAGTCAAAAATACGACCACTAACAAACTTTTTGCACCTAGAGGCATCTAAACTCTCATCTTTCACTCTTTCCTCACATCGCTTTATAGGAACATCATCAATAAATGGCATAAACACTGATGGTATAAAGTCTTGTAAAACCAGGATCATGGCATTCATCATGTGAGCCATAGAATTTGTCGCTCCTTGTGAAGAAGTACACATGCCTGCAAGGCCCATTGGAGTCTTCATGGTCGTGATATCTCTTCTCTGAATAGGCAACTCAAAATATTCATACCCTGAATATGGATCGCCCATAGAGTAGCTGGAATGCCCAACAAATGCTTTAGAAGATGCGTCTACTATGGTTCCTATCCCTACATTTCTAATTGTGACTTTATTCATTGGCTAAAGATCTTGAATAAAATGAAGTTTCCCATTTTTCTTAGGCACTCTAAACCATCTATTCGAATATGGAGCCGAGGAGAGTTCCAATATCCGCATGGAAATCTTTTCCTTTAGCAGTCTCATCCGCTCTGGAAAGTGAGCCTTTGAGACTAGTATAGGCCGGATATTCCATGGTATATGTGGCACTGTAAAGATTATCATGTGAGGTACTTGTTCCATGTCCTTGTAGCCTACCTCATGTAGGAAAAGTGCAAATTATATTTTGTGTTATTTGATGACTTCAATGAATATCTTTTTCTCTTCTTCTGAGCTGGCGTGGAGTTGGATCACACCCCTGTGTGCATCGTTCCCACGTCAGACAAGCGGCATCTAGGCATTGGGTGCCCCTCCCTCTCTCTAGTATGGCGATCATCGTAGGCCCCTATCTCTCAGAAGAGACGAGGAAATATGCATATGCATAAGATCATAGTCACTGGGAACGAAAAAATCCAAATACAATGCTAAAATATGGAACTCACCGAATGGATGTGTAGACAAAGCTCAATGATAGAATGGAAATATCGTTGAAGTCGTCCAATAAAATCTCACTAATACAATGATTCCCACCACAGTGCAGGTCAGGGATACAAAAAGCTGTTATAGTGCGGATCAGTCAAATACAATGTAGACCTCCTCCTATAGTGCAAGAAGACGCCCACAAGTTTCGGCTTCGGTCTTTGCTGTCCAAGCTTTACATCAAGTCTTCACGACTAGATCTTTTCTTCACTTTACGTTCAATCACACAATAACCTAGAGAGGCACTCCACAAAAGAGGACCACAGGGGGGGGGCAAAAAACATGTTAGTACATTAGAACTCATGATAAAAACACATTAAGCTTATTGGTATGACATACACACATAGACCTATGGAGGAAAATATTCATGTGCAAAAACTTACGCATGATCTCTACACACAAACACCCGTTCTCTTCTCTCCTTCTTTCTTTCTTTCTTCCTTCTTTTGTTCCTTTCTCTTTCTCTCTTTCCTTTGAATTGGAGACTTACAAATGCTCTTATGAGCATACCCATCTAGGATAGCCATCTGACCATCTTTAAAACACCATGAGAAGTACTATCTATCCCTTCACCTAAGGAGGGTAAGTTTGGGTCTATCATTAATTTAAACTCCCCTTCTTTGTTCGCTTTCTCTCTTTTCTTTTCTTCCCTTCTACTTCTTCCCTCTTTCTCTTATCCCCTTCTCTTCTTTTATTCCTCTTCTTTTTGTTTTTGTCTTTTTCTTTCTTTAGCCACACAAATCACCTCTCTTACCAAGGATATCACTTTTGGTTGTGCCATTCTTAACCATCAACATGCGAACAATCAGCAGTATACAAAAAACAATACACCACCAACTTAGAGTTGCAAACCCAGAGATAAGTACATGAGAAACTAAATGCAAAAGCCGTGAAAATATCCAAAAAGATCGTATTGCATCGAGTTCACTTTACAACCCCAAAGATCAAGCTATGCCTTACTTAAGAATTGAAATCTCTCTCTCTCTACATTCCCCTCTTTTCATCTCTACTATGTGTGCACGTTCTTCAGATCTGCCACGTCTATCTCTCTCTCTCTCTCTCTCTACGCTATGCCATTCAACAACGTGCGATTTATCTATGAGTCAACTTAGAGCCTCTCTCTCTCTCTCGCTCTCTCTCTCGCGCGCGCGCGTCAGTGCTTTAGATCCTTCCACCGCCAGACTCACATGTCTATCTACACAGTCTAGCCACCATTTTTCTCTACCGATCAATCCTGTAATGATCTCTCTCTCTCTTTCTCATTCTCTCTCTCTCTCCTCTGTAGCCGCCGAGTCACCTTATGCGTGTTGTTTGCCGCCAACCAGTGCACCATCTTTCCCTCTCCAAACTCATTTTTCTCTTCGCGATTCCTCTTCCTCGTGCATTTCTACAGGAGATAGTCATCTCCTCTCTCGATCGCGATCACTATCATAGCATGCAAATTTCTCTCTCTCTCTCTCTCTCCTCCGCTCGATGCATCATCGCTGTCAATAGCAGAAACTCTCTCTCTATCTCGGACAGGACATCCGAATCTGCAGTAAGACCAATCCCACTCTTTCTCCCCTTGTGCATCGACGGCAGCAATCGCTTCAACTCTTTCTCATTCTCTCTCTTAACTCCTTGCGAGGTGTGCCGGTATTTTTCTCTCTCTTCTGCCTGTGCAACATGTAGCCAGCCAAGTCCATTATTCTCTATGCCGCTCTTTGTCACATAAGCTACAGATTTCTCTCCCTCTCTCTCTCTCTCTCTCTCTCTCTCTCTCTCTCTCTCTCTCTCGGGACTATAACCACCGAGCACCACCTCTTCACTCTACTCCTGTCCGAAATCGTCTGTCGCCAACAAGTCCAGGCAACTCTCTCTCTCTACAGCTATCTACAGCGTGCAAGTCTCTCTACGCATCGATGGCCTCTCGACGGTGTCTCGAAAATGTTTCACTCTCTCTACGCGTTGGTGGCACAGCAGCTCCAATTTCCCCTCTCTCTCTCGGTGCACATTTCTGTGCTCTACTCAAATCGAGCAAGATGTCTCAGATTCCATCGAGGTGTTTTATGTGTGCTGCTTCAATATAATCTGACTAATGAATCCTAAGGTATCTCCAGCATCACAGCAGAACTATCTTGCAGAAAGAAGCAGCCACCATCACTCCTGAATGAGCTAGCATACTCTATGCCATAATCCACAAAGACCCACATACTATTTTTGTCCATTGAAGTAGTATGATGAAAATTCGAACCTTTCATGGCATTCCCTCTCTCTCTTAGAAACACATGTGCGCCACCGCACTTGCTGTGTGTGTCACCAAACCTGAATCTCTCTCTCTCTCTCACTCGTAGTATTTGCAAAAGCTAAGCATGAATGTGAAAAAGAATGAACAAGAGAGAGGGGTAGAAGTTTAGCTCGAGAGGTGTTCCACAAAAGAGGACCACGCGAAACAAAAATGAGGTTTGATCTCGTATTTATAGGTTCCAGAATCATCTTGCATGTTCATCTGCTATTTTGGGAACATCTGTTAATTCTATTTTTGGTTTTTTGCTTTTTATTTTTTCCAATTCTTTTTTTCTATTTTTGGTTCTTTTTCTTTTTCCCTTTTTATTTTTCTTGGACTATGGTTTTTGGTTTCACACTATATGTACAAAATTAAATTGATTAAAGGGTTAGACTTTAGGATAAATGGTAAAATTAAGGCTCCAAGTTAGGGTTTTTGATTTGGGAAATTAGGGTTTGCCTACAATTAATGTCAAACATGTCAGATTAAGGGCTCATTTATAGTTATAGCCTAAAAAGCTATGGTTTCCTAGGGTTTAGGTTAGGTTTTCATGAGGCAAACTTGCATTTTTAGGGGGTTTCAAGGATCAAACCTAGGTTTTTCAAGCGTCTAAAGTTAGTTTCATGGGCTATTCACAAATATACAGGTCTAATCTACAAAAATCACATGGTTTTGCATCTCATAGTCAATTAAGTCAACGAAAACATGCTCAAATTATAACTTTCTTTCGATCAAAATATCATACCAAAACTTGAAAATCAATGAACATCACTTCCCTGAGGAATTTCATCCTGACACCGGTGATCCTCGACACGCCACTGCACACTTAAACAAAAATATTGATTTGATTGTTTGTGTCTAAGCATTCATGTTTTACACTTGATTAGATCATATGCATGTACACCTTTTTTTATTCCTTTCTTAGATAAAGAATCTATCATTTTCATAGCTTAGGTCATAAGATAAAATGAATAGAATGATTGAAGAACACTTTAGGAAATACGAGGAGTGATTTAAGGAAATGGAAATTAACACGAGTGAATCTATAAAATCAAAGTTTGGTATCATTATGACCCTAATGCAAATGATAAATGCAATATCTGACACTATCCAGCTAATTGGCATAAGTATTAAAGACGTAAAGAATGAAATGGATTCTGAGATTTTTGAACTAAAACATAAGGTTGAGGTCATGACCAGACAAGCTAAGGATCTACAAACATTGAAGTGTGATAATGAACATGAGGTCATAGTTCAAATCATATCTACACATAAACAATCATTAGGTCTTAGAAGATCCACGCCTAGAGTGGTACCTAGGAAATCAAGTTGGGTTGAGAAGAGACCTATACAATGTTTTTGGTGTGATTAGTATGGACATATGTTATGAGATTGTATGGCATATGAAAGTGCATGCAGACATAGACTAATAAGTGAACGTGAAGGAAAAATTTGTAAATACCAAGATAAATCACTCTTGCATTTGATTATAGGAAAAGGTGGGATGAAGGAATATTTTGTAGAGACCAAAACTAGATCAAAGTCAATTCAAAAGATGTGGAAACCAAAAAGAGTTGAGAATAGTCAATCTGATGAACAAACAAGAATGCTATCTATTGAGAGTCAAGAGAAATCTATTGAGGAAACCAGAAGTAGACAGATAAAGGTTGAAAAACAAAACATTGAGCAGATATTAAGAGAAACAAATGGAAATCGATAAAAGAGAATTTGATAGAAAAATTCAACAAAATCCAAAGAAAAACCAAGATGTATATGTTTCTTTTGATACAAAACTTTTGACTAATGAGGATCTATTTGATCAAGAGAAAGATATGAAATTACAATCCCAAATAAACTTTGATAAACAAATTAAACAAGAAAAGAGCAAAGAAGAAACTCAAGGATATATAAAATATGACAAAGAAGTGAATGAACTAGATAAAGAGTTGCTTAATGATATTATTATGAAAATTGAGGGAAATGTAAAGGCAACTTCAAAACCTTCTAAGTGTTTGAAAAAGAAAAAGAGAATTAAAAATTTAACTTTTCAAGATATATTTACAAATATTAAAGGATGCTAGTATGATTGACAAAGACTCATAATGGAAACATATGAGTACGACCAAGAGCTATTGGATGATAATGATAATGATAATGATGATGATTGATGATGTTGAATGATGATGATGATTGATGATGATGATTGATGATGATAATGAATGATGACAGATGATGATGATTGATGGTTTATGATGATTGATGGTTTATGATGATTGATGGTTTATGATGATTGATGGTTTATGATGATTGATGGTTTATGATGATTGATGATGATGAATGATAATGATTGATGGTTTATGATGATTGATAATGATGAAAGATAATGATTGATGTTGAAAATGATTGATGATGATGGTTTATGATCATTGATGATAATGATTGATGATGGTGATGATGCTAGAGGATGCTGATGACACTAAGGCTGATGCTGATGAAGAACAATAAATCAAGGAATTAAAGAAAATTTGGATCGATCAACGATGAAGATGAACCCAATGATCAGGTGAAATGTTTCTAATTTGAAATATATTTTCTTTTTGAAAGAGCATTTGCATTGCATTTTTGTGTGTGATAAAGATATGTACGAATTTAAGAAAGTCATGTAGAATGAAGATAGCAAATATATAGTATGGTTTTGCAAGAAGCATGAACGACTAGGAATGATATGAATGGTATCAGGTGGCGGACTAGAGACTTTTGGGAGTGAAAGCTTGGGATTGTGATGGTATGCTTAGACTGAGTGCATGTATATTTTGATTGAAAATTCTTTGGGTCCTACTATTTATTTCTTGTGAGATCTTACCTCCATACGGATCATGATTCATGAAAAACCTTCATAATCAAGCCAACTGTATATATGTGTGCATGTTGTTACAGCACTACGATGGGCTAATATGTTAGATTTATTTAGACCTCCATGGTCTACCATTGGTCTACCTGCATTTGGTCGAGGACCCTAGCTGGGTCAAGGACCAGAGCTCGGGAGAGCCAAGGCTCTAGCATGGCTCTTCAAGGTTATTCCATCTCCTCAGAGTGGCCATATGAGGAGTGTTTGGACCTTAGAGAAGATTCTAGAGGTGCCAAGGACAAGGGCTATTTAAGGTTGGGAGGAGAGTGGTAGGTAGCTAATTGGGATCTTTTATTTGGTATCAGAGCTGCAGTGAGAAAAGGGAAAGTCTTGGAGAGAAAGCCACTTCATCTTCTTCCTCAAAAATGTTCGTGGGCAAGAAGAGAGAATTTTCGCGCGTGCAAATTGGGGAGAACGTTCGTAGTTTGTTTTCATCTTGAGACACATGCAGACTTGGGTGTTTTGGAAAAGGTTTGGTGGCTGTCGAAGCAACCTCACAAGTTGAGAGGTAAGATAGTTACTCTTTCAGCCAAAGGAGTGCATGCACCTCGCAGGTATTGAACCCCAGACCTCCTAGGAAGGAGACGCATGCCACACCCACTCCACCGCACACTCTTGGTGTCTATATGGTCGATATTTGCCATCGCCTACACATGCTGATGAAAAGAGAAAAAAGAATCGACACCATTTATTTTCTCTTATTTTCACTTCTGAAACACTTACCTAGGTGCACTAAAATGGCCATAGCTTGAGCTAGGAATATCCAAATTCCAAATCTCAAAGTGCTATGGATTCCTTGCTTCAAGATCTTTCTATGGATAGGTTACTTTGATAGTGTTTGAGTAGATATGAACATCTGTACAGAGCTTTGAAGTTGACTGAATAGTATCATGAGGGAGTCTTTAGGCATGAATAAATTCTTATTTCTTTTATAGTTGTTTTTGGACATGGTTTCTTTCCATAGGAGATAATTTCCCTCATAGTTATCTGCATTTAGGGTCATAAAAATCATGTCAAATCTTAAATTTCTTATAGAAAATGATGTAGAAGAAAGGAAGAGGATTCTGTTCATAGCTATTCTATTAGGATGCATGAGATATTGAAATTCCTCATTAATTTATTTTGTTGAATACATTTATGATTGAATAAAGAGTGAATATTCAATTGTACATGGACATTCATTAATGCATTTATTATTCTTCTTCATTTATTCAATTGTATGGACATTCATTTATTATTCTTCTTCATTGAAATTCAATTATGATTGAATAAAGAGTGAATATTCAATTGTACATGGACATTCATTTATTATTCTTCTTCATTGAAATTCAATTGTATGAATTTGAAGATACAACTAATATTACAACTAGTTGTTTACACAAGAGTGAGTGGATGTATGCATTGAAAGAAAAATATGATTTTGGTAATCTATGGACATTAATTTGCATGCACTAACCAAAGAGTTTGTGCTAATAATAAGTTTACATATACATATAGTTCTATTGATTTAAGCATTTACAATTCGCTATATGTGTTTTGTTAGAACTAGAACCAATGCATGGTTTGCTTGTTGTAAATAAATAAATTCATGATAAATGATTTGTTGCATATGAATCTTTTTAATACTCATGGAAACATATTTATGCATATCACTTCATTATATGGTTTTATTATAGGTGAGTTAGATCAAATGCATACAGAAAAGCATGAGAGTATTTTTAATTTGTTGGTTGAGCAACTTGAAATGGTACTACTGCATGTTGTGATAATCATAAAGTCATGTAGGAAGCTACAATTTCCATGAAACTTTGTATGATGGTACTTGATATAGTTGTTAACCTACTAACCAAAGTTTATGTTTTTTGGAGTTATTTTAGTAGGTCAAAGGATTCCAATACTTGAGAGATGTTGTTTCTTGGAACACCCTCTCGAATGTTGACAGGGGTGTCTTGTCAGAGTCATATCTCTTGGTGGAAATATCCATTTGGAGAGTTTTTTATTGGGTTTTTAAGCTTACCTATTTTAGTTGTGATCCTTTAAATTTTGTTACATTTGGATTTTTGAGTTAAGAGAAAATTGAAATTCTCTCTGGTCATTGTGCAAGGAATTTTCTCTAGCACTTTGTTGGAGGTGTGTAGAAACTTGGGTGCTTCTCTCACACCACTTGTCCAAATCGTATGAAATTTATATATGTCTACTACAACACTATGTTGCATCACATATCCAAATTTCATATCATTTGGACAAGTGATGTGAGAGAAGCACCCAAGTTTCTGCACAAGTTTGTGCGCCTAATTCCCAAGAAGGGAAGTTTAGAAAAGAGGTTATTTTTGAGAACCATGATGTACCTTGTGCAGGACATCCTGGTATTGAGAAAACTTTGCAGTTGATCAGACGTACCTTTTGGTGGCCAAAGATGGTCAGAGATGTAAACAATTATGTAAGTCAGTGTTTTAAATGTCAGGTGAATAAAGGAGAGAGAATTAGTTCTCCAGGTCTGCTACAGCCATTGGAGATACCACAATATTGTTGGGATAGTATTTCCATGGACTTCATAATGGGTTTACCTAGAACACCACGACAGAAGAATGCTATTCTTTTAGTGGTTGATCGTTTGAGCAAAATGGCACACTTTATTCGTACAAAGGAATCAGTGGAGGCTCCGCAAGTCGCAGAACTATTTATTCAAAATATTTTTAGACTACATGGTCTACCTAGATCTATAGTTTCAGACAGGGATCCCAAGTTTACACGAAATTTTTGGAAACACGTGTTCAATAAGCTTCAAGTTCAACTTAAGATGAGTAGTGGAGAGCATCCACAGACAGACGGTCAGACCGAAAGAGTTAATCAGATACTGGAAGATATGCTACGGGCATATGTTTCAGAAAAGCAAACAGATTGAGATAGTTTTCTCCCATTAGTTGAATTTTCTTATAATAGTTGGAAGCACAAGACTACTAGGCTTGCACCTTTTGAGGTCATCTATGGATTTATTCCACATAATCCAGCTACCATTGGATTACCTAGGAAATCTCTGAGTGCTTCACAGTTTTTGAAAGATATGCAAGCTAACTTAAAAATAGCTCAGTTCAATCTCCAGCAAGCTATTGAAAGGATGAAAACATTTGTAGATCGACATTGAACACCACGAACATTTCAAGAGGGAGATCGTGTGTTTTTACAGGTCCCATTTGGTTCATCATTGACAGTGGTTTAGAAACCCAAGTTATCCCCTAGATTTTGTGGACCTTGGACAGTAATCAAGAAGATTAATGATGTCGCATATAAATTGCAATTGCGAGAAAATTGTAAAGTTCACCCAGTTTTCCATGTTAGCAAGTTGAGACCATACATTTCTTGAGATGAGAATTGTGTAGATGGTTTAGTTGCTTTAGAAAATAGAGCATCTCAGCCAGATGTTCCATTTCAGGTTCTTGATAAGAGGGAGTGGAAGTTGAGAAATCGCTCCATACCAGAGGATTTAGTAGCATGGACTAGCCGTCCACTCACAGATGCTACTTGGGAATCAGAAGCTCTGATTCGCAAACACTTTCCTTCCTTGATCACTGAGGACAGTGATCTCTAGAAGGGGGAGAGAGTGTTAGATTTATTTAGACCTCCATGGTCTACCATTGGTCTACCTGCATTTGGTCGAGGACCCTAGCCGAGTCAAGGACCAGAGCTTAGGGGAGCCAAGGCTCTAGCACAGATCTTCGAGGTTATTCCATCTCCTCAGAGTGGCCATATGAGGAGTGTTTGGACCTTAGAGAAGATTCTAGAGGTGCCAAGAGCAAGGGCTATTTAAGGTTGGGAGGAGAGTGGCAGGTAGCTAATTGGGATGAAGGCCACGAGCTGATGCTAGTTTCATTGTAGGCCTAACCTATCTATTATGATGTGCCTATATGGATCAGTATGTAGGGGGAGTCACTC
>CM035409.1:112935984-113158484 GCA_020310875.1 Ceratopteris richardii | reverse complement strand
ATGTGAGAAGGTCTCCTCATAATCTACCCCATGGTTTTGAGCAAACACTTTTGCTACTAGCCTCGCTTTATACCTATTTATTGTGACATCTGAATTCTTTTTCACTTTGTAAATCCACTAGGATCCTATAACCTTCATGAATGGTTCATTTGGAACCAAATCCCAAGTGTTGTTTTCTTAAAGTGCTTAAATTTCCTCCTGCATAGCTTCCCTACATTTTTCTTTCTTGTTGGCTTCTTCAAATGAAGAAGGTTCTTTTGACATACAATCCTTAGCCATGTATATAGAATGCTTGGCTACAAGTCATACCTTAGAAGTTTCTTGCTTTTCCTCTGAGATCTTCTAATTGCCTGATTGGATAACTCTGGATTTTCTTCCAATTGATTGAATTCTACTTTGCCCTTGGACTTCCAAGCTGTGAAATGAATTTGCTCTTCATCTTCTAAGTTGACATCCTTTGATGTATGTGGTTCTTCTTTGGTCAGATTTGGAAAATCATTTTCCAAATGATAGGGTAGCTTAATTTTCCTATAATCATCTTCAAACCAAGAGTTATTTTCATCAAATTCCACATCCCTACTTATTGTAAATCCCTTTTTAGTGGGATCATATAACCTATATCCTTACTGATTTTGATCATAGACAATGAATATGCATCTTTCAGCTTTTGAATCTAGCTTTCCCCTAATCTATGAGGGTATGTGTGGATAAGAAATGTAGCCCACATCCTCTGCTATTAATCTATTTCTTCCCTCTTCCACTCCATTCTGTTTATTAGTGTACCTTGTTGTAATCTCTCTGTTTATGCCTCTCTCCTATGAGAAGGAGTCAAACTCATGTGAGAAATACTCACCACCTCACCAGTTATGAGCTTCTTCAAACTTTTACCTATTTCATTCTCAACCAATTCCAAATAATTCTTCAAACAAGTGAAGACTTCATGTTTATGATTCATAAAATAAAGTAATATCCACCTACTATAGTCATCTATGAATGAAACATAATACCTTGACCCTGAAACTGATGGCTCTCTATTGGGACCCCACACATCTATGTGTACAAGCTCCAAGTAGTCTTCATACATGTATCCTCTTTTGTTGAATGTTTGCCTATGTGACATGCCAAACTGGCATGCCCCAGATTTGTAAATCATGTGTTGCTTGGAAACATTTGGGATGCCAAGTACACTTTGATCCCTGCATATTTGCTTCAATGTTCTTTTCCCTATATGATCTAGTCTCTTATGCCATATTTCCAATTCAGATAGGGTTTGGTCATTATAATTGAAGAAAACAATATTTCTTGTATGTTCAACTTCAAAGGTAAAAAGTCTACCAGATTTCTCCCCTTTTCCAATCCTCTTAAAGCCTTCTTGAGGGTCCTCCACATATGCTCCATGCCATGTGAATATAACTTATAAACCCTTCTCAAAAATCTATCCAACACTAATGAGATTCTTGGTTATTGTTTACACATACAAGACCCTGCTTAAAAGATTCATGTTACCATAAGATGCTTTAACATTTCCAATCTTCTTAATTGAGTGCCTAGTGTCACGACTTGTCTGAACTTCATGCTTTCCTTTTGGTTCTTCAAGGTCCAACAATAATGCTACATGGCTTGCTACATGATTGGAGCAACTAGAATCAATATAGAATAGATACTCATCATCTTTACCTTGCTTGGTTGTCATCCTCATGAGTAGTAGGGAATCCTCTTGATCATCTGTATATTTGTTGTAGTCTTGCCTTCCTCTGAAGCCTCATTGATAGTTGTTGTTGTAACTTTGGTTGTAATTGTGATGGTAATTGTTTCTTCCATTGTTGAACATGCCTCTTGATTGTCCATAGCCTCCTCCGTGGAAGCTTCTTCCTCTCTCATCTTTTGTATTCCAAAAGCATTCATCTATGCTATGATTGGTCAAGCCACAAATGCTGCAAGGTGAAGAATTTGGTCTCCCCCTGCTTTCCTTTCCTCCTCTGCCCCTTCCTCTAGTACCTCTTCCTCTATGTGTGAAATTCACTTGGGAGGTACTTCCATCTTCTTCATGTTTCTTACCTTTTCCTTTATCTTTACTCATATTTTTGTCTGTGTAAAGGGTAGTAGATTGATTACCTCTAGAAGTATCTCCATTCCTGTTGAGCTTTGTCTCATGTGTGAAGAGTTGTCCCATGAATGTATTGAGGTCAGGTATCTGCATATCCATATATAGGTCCATTGTTGTGGTAAAAGACTCCCATTTTTCATCAGCCTTAATTCCATTTATGATTTACCTTACTATGTACTCCTCTTCTATTTCTTGTCCAATACTCCCAAGTTGATCAACTACGTTCTTCATCTTGGTCACATAGTGAGCTTCACTTTGCTTTGGTTGCTTCTTCAAGGATGTGAAATCCATCAAAAACTAGTCTTTCTTGCCCTTGTATTTGATGAGAACTATGAAGATAGTACTTCCCAAGTCTCTTGGGAAGTTTTACAATTCCTAATGTGAGGAAACAAGAAATTGGATATTGAATTGAGCATGTAAGACCTAGCTAGAGCATCCTTTGCACACCATAGAGCTAATCTCTCTTGCTCCTCTCTTGTAGGTTGGTGTTTGCTTCTAAAGATTGGCATTTCTTCATCTCTAGATATGTATCCATACAAGTTTCTTCCTTGTAGGTAGCCTTCATCCTTAGCGACTATTGTGGAAGGACTCCATAGCCTTCACACAACTGAACTAAAGACTAACTAGCAAGGCCACACACTAGGAAGAGACATGTCTTTCCACCCAACCAACCCCTCCAATATATAGCTCCAAGACCAAGGGGGTAAGTCCTTCTCAAGAGGACATGTGTACCTTCCATCACATGGGTCCCTAAGGTGTTCAAATGGTTTCCAAGCTTAGCAAATCACATGAAATCACATGGCCTCTAAAAGAAGACTCTCCAAGCTCTCACCTACAAACCAAGTGGCTAGGAGAAGCTTCCAATCAAGCCTAAGGTACTCAACCTTAGAGAATTAGCCCTAAGGTTCGAGACCCATCTAAAAGGGGTAAATAAACCATAAATCCAAAGGGTTTCACACCTAGAAACCCAAGGGTTCTACCCCTTAGACCCGTGTAGTTATACAACATTCTCCCCCCTTAAAAGCATTTTCGTCCTCGGAAATGAGTGGAAATATATACCTTGGGGTATTCCCCCATGCTCCATGATCAATCTCAAGCATCATGGCTTCATCTCTCTAAATCTGCCTCTTAAATCAAAAGGGGAATTCTACCCCGACTGAATCTTAAAAAGAGGAGAATCCATGTGTGGTCTAATTCCCCACCCTAATCATTCAAAGTTCCATCTAGTTTGTATAGGAAAAAGAACTGAGTCGAATGCAAAATATGGAAAGAATGAAAAAGGGTGGAAGAGAACATCCCTACCTAATTGCTTTGTTTAAGCCATGTGTCATCTGTGTCTCAAAAGCTCAAACATGTGGATTAGGTGGAGTCGAAGTGACTTCAGCTAAATTTCTTCCTTGGTCCATCGCCTTTGTACCACTACTCCATGAACCTAGCAAAATAGATGAATGCTTCTTAAGATTTCTTTATCAGATTCATCTCTCAAGTTAGAACCCAACTTGTTCTGAAAGGAAGATGAATTTTTCATAATCCCTCCCCAAATCACTCTTTTTTAGTGAAATGGGTGGATTTCCTTGTTTGCAATTTGTCTCCAATAATTCTAAATAGAGGAGAATTTCATTATATAATCCCTACCTAACCAATAGATAAAGGTGGATTATGTAACATCCTCTTTATCTTCAGAGAGAGCTTACCAAAAAGTGGATGCAATGTTCTTTCAAAACTTTACGTAGTTTTGAGAATCCACTTTTAAGGGACTAGAAATCATAAGGCTTAATCTAACTATTGTAGCCTTTGATTGAAACCTATGTTATTTGTTCTTCCAAAAAGATTAAGATCTTTATAACTACGTCCCAAAATGCGAACTCATAGTGTAAAAGATCATGTTATCTTTAAGGTTATAAGTAGAAAGAGATTATTCCAATCATTTCTTCAATGTTTAACCTTTACGGATTTTTTATTAGATTTCAAACCTTAAGGGTCTTCTTGATCCTTCTAGAGTTCTCTCCCTTATATTCTCAATTTGTTAAAGATGTCCTATGTTGACATCTTTCTTATTCTTCAATTGACTTGAAAGATCAAGTATGCAAAAGATGATCTTTCTAAGCTTTCTTTCAAGCTTGTTCTAAGATCATTTTTATGTTCTTTGAATTTCAAGTCATACTTTGGCATGAAGCTTTTAGAGCTTCATCCTTTGGAGTTTACCTTCAAACTCAAAAAAGTTGATCCTCTCCTTATTTCTCACTCTCTATAAGAGATAGATACTTTAATATCTTGTTGGAAGAATTGTTCTTCCCTTTGAGAGGATAATGGAAGACGATGCCGATTCCTAGACATTGTCTTTCTGATGTATTCCATCGGATCATGAGTCCCTTTTTCTTCTGGCCATCAAAGAAAAAGTACTCCACGGGATTCAGTACCCACTGTCCCATACCAGTGGGTTCCTCATCCAATCCACCTAACTTTGTTTTCTCACGTTTGCTCTCCTTTTAAATTCCCTTCATACTATGGTTCTAGATTATGAGAGAAAGGACTAAGCTTCTTAGATACACCACTACTAATCTTACTTTAAATCTTTGGTTAACCGTTTAATGTGGTGTGACTCATCTTATCAAACTTAAAGTTTGACTTGATCTTTGCCCTATTTGGCCCTTTTGGTTTTCCTTTCTTCTTTAGCCAAAATAAGAGATAAGACTACGTCTTTCCCAAAATAGATCCCTTCATGCTCAACGTTTTACCCATGGGTTTTACTTGGCGATCTAGCTATTATGCTTCATACAAGAAACCATACATATTCCTTAGGTCTATATAATGTATGTTATGTTATCCCCGTGAAGCATTAAGATAGTATTAGGGTTTTGCTTTATCGCTCATCCAACTTCTTTTCCTAACCCACTTAGGATTCGTACAATCCTTATGGTGTATGAAAGTGTTTTCTTGTATTGAGGGTCTTTGAGAGTTCCAAATCTTTGAGAACTTCATTTAGTTGGAAGATGTAATGAAAGATATATGAAGTACTAGAATACGAGGAAGTCTATTCTTGCAATACCCTATTCGTTGTTTTCAAGCCATAAGATACAAGTTCTTGGGGACTTTCTCCCCTCCTTAAGAGTTTTCTTCCTCGAAAACTACCTAAGAGTAAATTGAAAATTGTTCTCTTTCACTGCTGTGGAAGGACTCCATAGCCTTCACACAACTGAACTGAAGACTAACTAGCAAGGCCACACACTAGGAAGAGATATGTCTCTCCATCCAACCAACCCCTCGAATATATAGCTCCAAGACCAAGGGGGTAACTCCTTCTCAAGAGGACATGTGTACCTTCCATCACATGGGTCCCTAAGGTGTTCACATGGTTTCCTCAAAGGGTTTCACACCTAGAAGGCCAAGGGTTCTACCCCTTAGACCCATGTAATTATACAACATTGAATGTTATACTATGGCCTTGCTGATCAGGCATGCCATGGGATTTTATGGAATTTCAAATTCCATAAGAGGGATCTTAAGCTTAAGATATTTTTAGAACTTAGATTTTTAATTTCTAAGTCAAACTTAAAGGAATTAAATGGTTTATAGTGGCCGATTGGCCTTATCACCATTCTTCCTAAAAAGTAATAAAATCAAATCCTACTTAAGCTTATCTTCAAGAACTTAATCTCCCTCTTTACTCAAAAACCCATGTAATATATTCGAAATGCATATTTTAGTGTATGCCAAAACATTTACACCTTTATTGGAAAAGGTGTTGCATGCATAAGGTTCAGAAGTTGAACCCCTCTTTAAAGCATGCAAAAGTTCCAATTCAGAACTTTGTTCATCCAAAGGATGGTGCAAAATTTCCATCAAATTTAGTATATGCAAGTTGCAACAATGCTTTAGAAGAATTCTTCCTAACCACGACCATTTTTATGCACCTCCAATACTTCTTTTTAAAGCAATGAACTTGATGCATAGTGCAACGTATTTCCATGATTGATTGTCGATGTGACCACAAAAACTGGTTGTTGCTGAGGATTCAAGGCACCTATTACATGACAGAGTGCCCTTAATTAAACAATTCAATAAGAAAAGGAAAATGGGAAGAAAATATCTTTCCTATGTTGCAACAACCATCTTTTTTGTCAATGAGGAGCCCGAACCTACACCCATGGACCTACCCCATCTTGTTACTAGGGGTTTTGTAGATGACAAGAAGGAACCCTAGACAGAAGCTCTCAACTTATTAGAAGAGAGTCAAAAATTTCTAGAGAATTTCCACAAGGAGTAGTGGGCAAATTAAAGGAACCAAGTACACACAATAGTCCACCCTCCACCTTAGAGCTTGTGGAATCCATTTTGATTATGCTAATTCTTATGGCTCTATAACTCATGCACCCCCTCCTTTCACGTTGTCGAAAAGTTTTCAACCTTTCCGTTGATGACCAGAGAAAATGAAAACAACTTTATTGGTGATCTCAAACCTTTTATATCACTGTTGATCAGTTGTTTTGGATTTATGTAACTACTTTTGAAGTGTTTTACAGGTACAAGAAATGACGAAGAACATATGTTCATATTAGGGTTTTCCCTAATTTCACATTTAATGAGTGTTTTATATTTATACATTCAAGAATTACGGGTATTCAATCCTAGGGTTTCTTGAAATCATGTGTTGTTTATGAAAATGGGTTACTGCTAGGGTTTATTTCAATGTCAATGAGTTAAGATAGGGTTCAAAAGGATTTTAATGGTTTATCAGGGATTACCAAAGGGTTTCAAGTAAGTTTTCAAGGGTTTTATTGAAATTTAAGGGTTAAAGTAACATGTATTTAATTAAATTAATGTTTAAAATGAATATTTATGTATTAAAAATTAAAATATGAATTAAGTAATTAATTTACTCATGTGTGTGCATTTAAATATTAAGGTTCTAATATATTAATTTCTTAACCTAAGCTTAATTTAAATGCATTATTTAATTAAGAAATTTAGGATAATAGAATTAAAATGATAAATCAAATGGATAAATAACTAGTGGTCTATATGAGTGCTAAGAAAAAGAATGGTATGTAAGTAATATGTAACTAAAGTGAGCTAAGGAGTGGTCTCAATAGAAGATGCACTTAAAGTAGGTTAAAAAAGAACTTTAAATGAACGGTATATATGAAAAAGGTTAAAAGAATGGAGCAACTGTGTTGTGGAAATAAAGTTAATTTAAAGAGTGGTGAAAGTTAGTGGGTAAAAGTGAGGTTGAGAATTTAAAGCAAGCTCAAAAAGGAATGGTAAGCTCTTGACTTTTGTGTGTATAAATATGTGGGTTAAGTTCTGTTCTTTCTTAATGTTTTCCTTGCAGGTACTATTCTTGATTCTCTACATTCTTTCTTTGATTCTATTATTGACCATCTTAGAGAGAGATAGTGATTAGAAAGAGAGAGCATTGTCTCAATTTTCGATCAAAATGAACCTGAAGGATAGGTTATGTATGCTTTACTTAGAGAATGCATAGATGGCTTTTTCCCACCGCAATTTCTCAAGTAGATTCACTGTGTATTCTGATAATAAACAGAGACATTATTGCTACACCATTTTTTTAGAGAAAATCAATCATTTCTGGCAACGCCAGGCACCCTGAGCGCACTCTTAGGGTGAGAGTGAGAGAATGGTGGCTACTAACGGTGTCTGGGCATGCGGAGAAAATGACTCTAGAGGAGTATAGTAAATGAGAGAGAGAGGAAAGTCATCTGATCTCTCCCACAATTCTGGCGGCATTTGCAGCACGCAGAGAGTGTGTAGAGCGTGTGTAGAGTGTGTGTACAGTGGAGCACTGAGAGAAGGTTTTAATGATTTGTTTTTTCCGCCCTCCACGATGGCTTCTACGTGACAGTGAGAGAGTAGAGAGAAGAGAGTATAAGGTTTTTTTTAATTTCCTGTTGTCCCTCCCTCCACGTCGGCTTCTGACAGGCTCTACGTGCGACAGCGAGGAGAAAAATAGGGGAGTTCTGGCGGCGTTGTAGCATGCGTACGACAGAGAGAGAGAGAGAGAGAGAGAGAGAGAGAGAGAGAGAGAGAGAGAGAGAGAGAGAGAGAGAGAGAGAGAGAGAGAGAGAGAGAGAGAGAGAGAGAGAGAGAGAGAGAGAAAGTGAGAGAGAGAGAGAGAGAGATTGGGAGAGACAAAGAGAACGAGAGAGAGAGAGAAAGAAAGAGAGAGAGAGAGAGAGAGAGAGAGAGAGAGAGAGAGAGAGAACATAGCGAGAGAGAAATAAATAAATGGTATTCTGTTATTTTGTTTTTGTTTGGTTTTCTTTTATTTTTATGATGCAATTAGATTAATCAAGTATAAAGGTTAATTATATGCATAGAATATTCACAATGCATGTATGTGTAAGACTATGCATGTATGTATGAGAAAACATGCATGTGAGTGATGTGTGCATATGCATGAGTGATATGTGCATGAGCATGAGTGTACATAAATGCATGTTTCTGAGTGAAGTAGGAATGCATGTATAATTAGTTTGAATGAGTTTATGTTAGTATATGGGAAAATGCATGTATATGGATTGAAGTTTAATATTTACTTATGATTGAATGCATAAGAATGATTGATTGTGAGAATATATGTATGTTAAAGGCAAATTATTATGCATGTTTATGTACAATGGTATGTGACTAATGTCTTTAAAGTTTCTTAATGATTCTTGTAATATTACTAATATACTAATGTTTTCCTTGCACCATGAATATCGCGAATGTTTTGTTTCAGAAACATTCGCAATATTCAATATGTCACTTCACTTCACTTCACTTCACTTCAATCTGTCACTTCACTTTACTTCACTTCACTTCAATCTCTCTTTAATCTTGAATGTTTCTGCAAGGAAAACATTAGTATATTAGTAATATTACAAGAATCATTAAGAAACTTTAAAGACATTAGTCACATACCATTGTACATAAACATGCATAATAATTTGCCTTTAACATACATATATTCTCACAATCAATCATTCTTATGCATTCAATCATAAGTAAACATTAAACTTTAATCCATATACATGCATTTTCACATATACTAACATAAACTCATTCAAATTAATTATACATGCATTCCTACTTCACTCAGAAACATGCATTTATGTACACTCATGCTCATGCACATATCACTCATGCAGATGCACACATCACTCACATGCATGTTTTCTCATACATACATGCATAGACTTACACATACATGCATTCTGAATATTCTATGCATATAATTAACCTTTATACTTGATTAATCTAATTGCATCATAAAAATAAAAGAAAACCAAACAAAAACAAAATAGCAGAATACCATTTATTTATTTCTCTCTCGCTATGTTCTTTCTCTCTCTCTCTCTCACTTTCTTTATCTCTCTCTCTCTCTCTCTCTCTCTCTCTCTCTCTCTCTCTCTCTCTCTCTCTCTCTCTCTCTCTCTCTTTGTCGTACGCATGCTACAACGCCGCCAGAACTCCCCTACTTTTCTCCTCGCTGTCGCGCGTAGAGCCTGTCAGAAGCCGACGTGGAGGGAGGGACAACAGGAAATTAAAAAAAAACCTTATACTCTCTTCTCTCTACTCTCTCACTGTCACGCAGAAGCCATTGTGGAGGGCGGAAGAAACAAATCATTAGAACCTTCTCTCAGCGCTCCACTGTACACACACTCTGCACACGCTCTACACACTCTCTGCGTGCTGCAAATGCCGCCAGAATTGTGGGAGAGATCAGATGACTTTCCTCTCTCTCTCATTTACTATACTCCTCTAGAGTCGTTTTCTGCGCATGCCCAGACACCGTTAATAGCCACCATTCTCTCACTCTCACACTAAGAGTGCGCTCAGGGCGCCTGGCATTGCCAGAAATGATTGATTTTCTCTAAAAAAATGGTGCAGCAATAATGTCTCTGTTTATTATCAGAATAAACAGTGAATCTACTTGAGAAACTGCGGTGGGAAAAAGCCATCTATGCATTCTCTAATTAAAGCATACATAACCCATCCTTCAGGTTCATTTTGATCGAAAATTGAGACAATGCTCTCTCTTTCTAATCACTCTCTCTCTAAGATGGTCAATAATAGAATCAAAGAAAGAATGTAGAGAATCAAGAATAGTACCTGCAAGGAAAACATTAGGAAAGAACAGAACTTAACCCACATATTTATACACACAGAAGTCAAGAGCTTACCATTCCTTTTTGAGCTTGCTTTAAATTCTCAACCTCACTTTTACCCACTAACTTTCACCACTCTTTAAATTAACTTTATTTCCACAACACACTTGCTCCATTCTTTTAACCTTTTTCATATATACCATTCATTTAAAGTTTCTTTTTAACCTACTTTAAGTGCATATTCTATTCAGACCACTCCTTAAATCACTTTAGTTACATATTACTTACATACCATTCTTTTTCCTAGCACTCATATAGACCACTAGTTATTTATCCATTTAATTTATCATTTTAATTCTATTATCCTAAATTTCTTAATTAAATAATGCATTTAAATTAAGCTTAGGTTAAGAAATTAATATATTAGAACCTTAATATTTAAATGCACACACATGAGTAAATTAATTACTTAATTCATATTTTAAGTTTTAATACATAAATATTCATTTTAAACATTAATTTAATTAAATACATGTTACTTTAACCCTTAATTTTCAATAAAACCCTTGAAAACTTACTTGAAACCCTTTGGTAATCCCTGATAACCCATTAAAATCCTTTTGAACCCTATCTTAACTCATTGACATTGACATAAACCCTAACAGTAACCCATTTTCATAAACAACACATGAATTCAAGAAACCCTAGGATTGAGTACCCATAATTCTTGAATGTATAAATATAAAACACTCATTAAATGTGAAATTAAGGAAAACCCTAATATGAACATATGTTCTTCGTCATTTCTTGTACCTATAAAACACTTCAAAAGTAGTTACATCAATCCATAACAACTGATCAACAGTGATATAAAAGGTTTGAGATCACCAGTAAAGTTGTTTTCATTTTCTCTGGTCATCAACGGAAAGGTTGAAAACTTTTCGACATTCGCCCCGACCAATCATGCACATCGTGCTCGATGGGCCAAACCTGCAGATCATAGAAAGCAATATCAAATTCTTTTGAAAATTATTCATGACTCAAATGCGACTAGTCTATTGAAAATGCTTCTATCATTAGTACATCTTCTGATAGCAAAGAAAACTTATAAAATTATGTAAGCTTGAATTTCAACCTTTTCGTTCAATGCATGAGTTGGAAAACAGGTTTTAGAAGGAAACTATAGAAGTCATTCAAATAGTGTTCGTACTAACTCTTCTATTAACTCTGTTCATAAGTAAAGCATATGTTATATAGGCCTTCTATCCTCATCTCCTATCCACTTGCCATTAAGATACAAAAAACTAACTCCCCTCTAGCATACATTCGCCTTATATAGCCCGCTTTTCAATTCAGAAGTGATTTCGAGACCACAACTGATTTATTTGATTTTTCTTTCATCTCTTTTTTCATCATAATTTTGCTTTGTGTCATTTTTTTCCTCTTTTCATATACAGCAACCATTAATGTACTGTTTTCAATTTTTCTTCGCAACTTTTTTGATGAAGGGGAAAGGCTTAACCCCTAATCAGAGCAAAGGATCTAGAGGTAAGCTAAAGCAGGAACTAGGATCTCTTTAGCTAAATGGGTGAGATTTAAGGAAGCTTACCTATATAAAACAAGCCTACTTCTACTAGGAGTTGCAAGTTAAGGGTTCCTTCAACTATCCATATGACAGTCATAGGTCTCTAATCCCTATCTTCTCTTCAAGCACATCCCTACTTCAGCGTAAATTCTACTCTTCATAATTTTAAGAGGTTTCTTAACCTATCTGAAGAATGTACAATTCTAATTATGATAATGCATGAACTTTCATAATAAATTAAAACATAAATCAGGTTTAGAACTTTTTCACCTGATCTATATTGACTCCATCTTTAGATCTCTTTAAGTTCATCAGAACTTTTGGCATAACATCTCCAATTGCTTTGATCAATTCACCTTCAAAACCTGTAAGCAATCATAAAGTAGAAGCTACAAAACAAGTAATCTTCATTATCATTTATCTTTGCAAATATAAATTCATATATTCTATCAGATTCATCTTCATCATGTCACAGTTTTCATCATAAAAAATTCATAGTGGTTATAATTATCATAAATAATGCATTCTTAATTTTTAAAATAGGTTTTTCAGCCTATGAAACAAAGTTCATAATTTTTAGAAAAAATCATAATGTTCATAGTATAATATAACCATCATATTTGTTGTAAACAAATTCATTTTATTCAAAATATTCATCATTTCATTATAACAATGTTCTTCATAATTGTTCATCATAATAGATTTCTTCCTATTTGTGAAAGAAAGAAAATCATAAGTTCATCAAAGCATAATGTAAAATTTTATCATAAGCTAGTTTTTCCAAGCATAAAACTTCATAAAACAAAACAATGTAGGTATATGTTTCTCAACTTTAGGAAAACAACATATATACAACAAGCAATAATAATAATTTGAAAAGTTTTCTCTTCAATAAACAATTCCATCACAATAAAACTATTCTCTTAAATTCTTCTCCTTTTTCTTAACTTTAGATGAGTTTTTAATATTATTTTCAATCTTCCATATGGCTTCTTGTACCCATTTTTCCATCTTCTTGTCATGTTCTAATTGAATTTGAAGATTTTCATCTTCAGATGTTTGTACTATTCTTTTATCAGTTTTATTTTGATCACATTTTTTGTTATTTTCTTTGACTTTAGGTTCTGTTTTATCCACATATATGTCTTCATTTCCATTAGTTGATTGTTCATTTTCATCATCTTTTATCCTGACATCTTCTTCTTTCTTAAACTTTTTCAATGTATCTTGATCCTTAGATATAGTTTGCATATCAATGTTACTCATAGATTTAGGTTTAAGACAGTTTTGATCATTGTCCAAGCATTCACATTTAGTCACAATCTTGGTGTTCATAGAATGTAATTGACATACATTGCTTTTCTCATTATGACTCCTAGGTTTCCATTGTTTTTTAAGTTTGGTTTTAGGACTCAATTTTGTTTGATCAAAATAGTCTATCATCCCCCCTCTACCTAAGTTTAATCTCAAAGGTAATTGTGTTTGATAATCACATATTTTCTGTTCACTTTCTAGTACCAATTGTTGGCTACATGCTTTCACATAGGCCATACAATTTCCATAAGTATGACCTAGTTGGTCACACCAGAAGCATCTTACAGTTCTCTCTGGTCTAGGAACGACTCTTCTATGATCGGGTAAAGGTTTTTGTTCAATAGAATATATAGATCTACTTTGAACTTGTACATGATATTTATCTTTGCATTCACATGTAGCACTTTCTTGTATTTGATTTTTTAACCTTTCAATGTTCTCTTTTAAACTTGCAATGTCATGACCAATAGTTTTGAATGATGAAATTTCTTTTACATGATTTGCTAATATTTCCATATTTTCATTTAAATTCGATAGTTCATAATGAAGAATTCCTTCTAAATTCCTAAACTCATGATCAAATTGAGTATCTATTGACTTAAGTGTTGCATTAAAATCAGATACTATTGTAGTTAAGATTGAAAGAAACGAGTTTAAGGACTCAAACTTGGAATTCAGCTTTAAATCTATAGAGGAAACTAATCGTGATTCCATATCATGCAGAAGGTTCTCTACATTAGATTTCATTTTCGTTTAACTATGTGCAAACCAGGAAAATTCAAATATAAATACCTGGAATTTGGTTCCGGTCGGATGTACCTGAGTCTAGAATAGCTTGGACTGTACCTCTCCCTTGCTTTTCTATCATCATGTTCTTGAACATCACCTCCATCTTACGTTCTTGATAACGCTTCGAATGAAGAAGAAGTTCCCTAATAGCCGGATCTAATTGCTCTCTAAATTGCCTAAATCTATCGCTAGTTGATAAAGCCAAGAATGGCTTTACCCTAGTCCTAGGCTTTACTAATTCTAATCTTCTGTTCCTAAAATATATTTCTTTCTTGTTTTTTATTTCAAAAACCTAAATTTTGACTTATCTTTTAATTACTCTTTTTGAATTTAAGTTTTTTAGAGATTTTAAATGTTTCAGACTTTTTCAATCTTAAAGGGTTTTTTTTAATAAGATAATTTTTATAAAATAGTTTTTCTTGATTAAGTCTTTTAGTTTACGATTAATTTCTTTAAAATTAATTTCTTTGAAAAAATAAAAAACATTAACTATAAGTCAAAAGAAACCTAAATTTACACTATTTTTATGCTATGAGCTTTCTTTTTATGCAATGAAAATAAAGCAATCAATCTTTCTTTTTCAAAACTTAAAATTTTTTTCTTTTTAATGATGATGCAAAAAATAACTTTTCTACAATGCAGATATTTAAATGCTTTAAGTAAAATTTATCTTTCCTAAATACAAAAGAAAGATTTAAATACTTTTTTTTTTACTGCAAATATGAAAGTGCTTAAATTTTAAGTGCAGATGAAAACATTTTTCTTTTTAAGTGATGTGTGTAAACTAAAAAATAAAGAACTTAAAACACCTTACTTGATGATATCTTTGCTGAAGAGGTTCGAAAGTAAATGTTAAAACAATCTTAAACACAAAACTAAAATGACTATGACTATGTCTTGATTCTCTTGAATGTTGATGAGGGGGGTTTGAAGCGACGAAAGTCCACCAGTTGGAAATCCTTCTTCTCTTGGAGGTGCTCACCAAGGAAAAAAAGAGATAGCAAACTCTTCACGTTTTGTCACAACTTCAATCTTCAAGTTTCCTGCATTTAAGAAGAAAAATGAAATTAAAAATTTTAGTTAAAACTAAACATACAACTTAAGTCCTAGGCACACGATCGTCACGCTTCACGTCGGGTTCACCAAAGTTGTCGTAGAGGGGTGTGAAGGTAGGCTGACGTTCATCCAAAAGAATCACGCTAACCTAACCGTGTGACTGCATGCAGGGTGCTTCTAAGTATGCCTAGGGCCTTCGGTTGCTTTTTCAATGTTTTCAATATTACTGTACTCAGACTTTATGGAATAACTCATAAGACATCAAAGAAATCAATGGGAAATAATATTGATGTTAAATCTGCTTGAACAAATGAATTGATAAGCTAATGGCTCAAATCAATAACTCTAATACAAATGTGAGGGTTTAGTAATAGGATAAATGTCTAAACAAATGGGTAATTGACTAAATGAAAATATAAGGTAAATGGATCTTCAATCTCTCACTTCACTTCACTTCGCTTTACTTCAATTGCTCTTTAATCTTCAATGTTTCTGAAACAAAACATTCGCGATATTCAATCTGTCACTTCACTTCACTTCAATCTCTCTTTAATCTTGAATGTTTCTGCAAGGAAAACATTAGGAAAGAACAGAACTTAACCCACATATTTATACACACAGAAGTCAAGAGCTTACCATTCCTTTTTGAGCTTTCTTTAAATTCTCAACCTCACTTTTACCCACTAACTTTCACCACTCTTTAAATTAACTTTATTTCCACAACACACTTGCTCCATTCTTTTAACCTTTTTCATATATACCGTTCATTTAAAGTTTCTTTTTAACCTAATTTAAGTGCATCTTCTATTGAGACCCCTCCTTAAATCACTTTAGTTACATATTACTTACATACCATTCTTTTTCCTAGCACTCATATAGACCACTAGTTATTTATCCATTTAATTTATCATTTTAATTCTATTATCCTAAATTTCTTAATTAAATAATGCATTTAAATTAAGCTTAGATTAAGAAATTAATATATTAGAACCTTAATATTTAAATGCACACACATGAGTAAATTAATTACTTAATTCATATTTTAATTTTTAATACATAAATATTCATTTCAAACATTAATTTAATTAAATACATGTTAATTTAACCCTTAAATTTCAATAAAACCCTTGAAAACTTACTTGAAACCCTTTGGTAATCCCTGATAACCCATTAAAATCCTTTTGAACCCTATCTTAACTCATTGACATTGACATAAACCCTAACAGTAACCCATTTTCATAAACAACACATGAATTCAAGAAACCCTAGGATTGAATACCCATAATTCTTGAATGTATAATTATAAAACACTCATTAAATGTGAAATTAGGGAACACCCTAATATGAACATATGTTCTTCATCATTTCTTGTACCTGTAAAACACTTCAAAAGGAGTTACATCAATCCAAAACAACTGATCAACAGTGATATAAAAGGTTTGAGATCACCAATAACGCTGTTTTCAAAGAGTGGTGAAAGTTAGTGGGTAAAAGTGAGGTTGAGAATTTAAAGAAAGCTCAAAAAGGAATGGTAAGCTCTTGACTTCTGTGTGTATAAATATGTGGGTTAAGTTCTGTTCTTTCCTAATGTTTTCCTTGCAGAAACATTCAAGATTAAAGAGAGATTGAAGTGAAGTGAAGTGAAGTGAAGTGACAGATTGAATATCACGAATGTTTTGTTTCAGAAACATTGAAGATTAAAGATCAATTGGAGTAAAGCAAAGTGAAGTGAAGTGAAGTGACAGATTGAAGATCCATTTACCTTATATTTTCATTTAGTCAATTACCCATTTGTTTAGACATTTATCCTATTACTAAACCCTCACATTTGTATTAGAGTTATTGATTTGAGCCATTAGCTTATCAATTCATTTGTTCAAGCAGATTTAACATCAATATTATTTCCCATTGATTTCTTTGATGTCTTATGAGTTATTCCATAAAGTCTGAGTACAGTAATATTGAAAACATTGAAAAAGCAACCGAAGGCCCTAGGCATACTTAGAAGCACCCTGCGTGCAGTCACACGGTTAGGTTAGCGTGATTCGTTTGGATGAACGTCAGCCTACCTTCACACCCCTCTACGACAACGTCGGGTTCACCAGGTATGTCAAGGGGTTTATGGAAAGGAGGTATAAAGTGCTGAATGTGAGCTAACTAGGAGATGCTTGACATTCCTTCTAGGATAAATGGATTGAGTTCTCTTTTGTGTGAACAACTAAATTCCTTCATGGCATTTGAGGTACTGAAATGACGTTTCCTAGCGTTAAACACAAAGGATCATGTCGTATTTGCATCAGCTCAAGTATAATCATACTTGCCTCTTATGTTTTAATTTTTTAATGAGTTGGTAAGTCTTGAGACATGCGCTTGAGTACTCAAATCAAAAACACATAGGCAAGTTGATTGTGCGTGAACAACTAAACTTAGGCCCACGACTATAAGCACGTGTATTTACTTTTTTTTTTTTTTTGAATAACCGCACATGAATTCTCCTTATAAACGAACAATATGAACTTTATGATTGGACACAACTAATACTCTAAAAAAAACATTCAATCTGTGCTCAAAAATAACCAAACTATGATTGCACTTATATCAGTGATGTGTTTGTGATCTATTCGTTGCATATCACACAGACTGCCTAGGTTTAAATAATTTTGTCTCTTCATTTAATTCTATTAACGATGAAACATCCTTTGCTTGTGAGAGATTGCAATCCACGTAGGCGCGAGACATTAACCGTTTACAACATCGTTGTATCAGATCTTTCTAATGCACTTAGAGTCCACCTTGAAGCTAATGTGAAGATTTTACAATTGGCAAAGAAGCTAGGAACAAATATCATAGTTCATTTTCTTTAAAGCTAGAATCAAACGTACTCTCTGCATAGCAAAGATAGAAGGCCATGAATGTTGTTTGGTAGAAAGGTACAACACTTTCTTCTCTATGATATTCGTACCCCATCAAATCATTGCCTTAACCCAAGTTTATTGAAATGAATAGCGCTCCAGCCCACATTTATCAACGAGTTTGTGTCATCGTTTCTGTATCTTACACCTTTTTGATGTAGATTAAGTGCGGACTCCTTGAAACCTTTACCTTTTTCTTTCTTTAGTTGTTTCTCTGATGGAACTGTAGTAGCCGTGCAACTTAATCCGGCTTGTGCGACTTCGATGGGGAGCTTCCAACGCCCAATGAGTATAATAGTTTCGATGACCCGTTATGATCAAGGTTGTATGCTTCAAGCCTTCCTGAACCTGTTACCAGAATGGAGATGAACCACTACATTTGAGACTTCTTTCAAGCTAGTAAGGATGCTGAGTCAATCACGCTTTTAGTTCTCCATTGATGACTTATATGTAAAGCTTTTGGACTGCCGCGGCCATTTCCAGGCATGATGATTGAGAGAACATGATATCAATGAGTATTTGAGACTTCCACAGAAGCTTCTCACAAGGCAACTGTGGACGGATTTTTCCACCCCATGACATTACATTTGACTTGTATCCCTTGCGAGGTTCGAACAAGTGTTTGATTGCACAATCCTGATATCTCTTTCAACGAAGTGATTTGCTCCAACAGTCCAATATATTCTCAGCTGCATAGAATAGCTTTGCAGAATTGGGAACACTCTGTTCGGGTTCCAGGATCAACAGACAGACATCAAAATACAGGTCAGACACAAGCCTCAAAGCATTATCCCCATCCAGCCAAACCATAAGGGGAATGTCCTTCCGATTCTCATGCATGACTATTTTGTTTTTCTTTCCCCTTTTTAAACATATAAATCCTTGTTCATCACAGAGAACTCGCAGATGTAAAAAAAACCATCAATATGGAGGCGACATCTGATCGCCTATGTTAGAAGACTATCAGAACAGATGGAAGCATGGGTTCAAGCATTGTTTATGTTAGCCTCCATCAAAAGATGATCACACTCGACACAGTATCTCATGAAGTAGATGGGGCTACACTATGTCAGAATTGAACACTATCAGAAAAGACTTATTCTAGCACTAGCACTTATTCTCTAGATCCGATATCCTCCAGTTGTGAACCATTAGCATCCGGGCGCTCAAAGACTCTCTATGTATTCATATATGTGTAGAATCATCAGTTCTAATTATTATGAAGATCATGGATACGTTTCTATTGCAATTAAGAGCATTCTTCAATGTCAAGGGCTCCACTATCTTCTATTGCCTTCTGCTCCTCTTTGAGTGTGCCTTCCCAAGTCCGTCTCTTTTTCCACCTCCTGCCATAATCTCCCCTTCTTCAGGCTTCTATCTCCTCCATTATAATTCCTCCCCAGATCTTTTCTTCTGTGCTTTATATGCTGCGCCCTCTAATGCCCTGTCTTCAGATGGATTCGCATGTTAAAATAACCTCCGCTCTCTTTCCCCATAGACAAAGCCTGTTGATGTCCAATCCTTGTTCTCGAACTCCTAAATTCGAGCTCCTGAATTCAAACTCCTGAATTCGAGCTCCTCAAATTGAACTCCTAAATTCGAGCTCTTGAATTTAAACTCGTGAATTTCCTATAAGCTCCCACAATCGCTATTCTTCCAATCCTTCGATCGTTCGATAGCACCTTGTCTACCGTTGAAGATCTCGACCTTCTAGAGGATGAAGCCTCCTGAAAGCAAAGATAAGAAGCCTTCTATTTGTGGAGTTTCACGATCAGTGAGATACTCCTCCTGTCTCCCGTTTCTAGATATGCTCCCCAATTCTATAAGATCGATGGGCCTTTGGATTCAATCTATTCCACGTATGCCCTCACACGCACTCGTAAAAGCACATATATAAGATATTGCTTTCACGTTTACAGGGAATTGCAAGGAAATGCATAACACAAAACTCAAGTGCAGATATGCAAGCATAGTTTGCTCTCATATGCACATATACACACACATGCATTTATAGGCTCATATGTGCACAAAATTTAACCTACATATATCTACACATGCACGTATGCATTAAGATACACACTTTCACTTGTACATGTTATGCGCATACACAATCATTGTACACATGCTTATTACATCCACGAGCGCACATGTAGAATGCACATGTATATTGATACAGCTCAATACATATTCATCACTGTATAGCTCAATTCGATTGAGTATGCTGGATACAAATAGTCGCAAATGATATATTCAACTCAAATGAATTTAGTCCCTGCAAGATTGCAATCATCATGAAATGGATACATCAAAGTGCAAATAATGTGAAATGACACACAAAAGAGCAACTCAATGATGAAGCAAACCCAACAAACACACATTCACATGCATCCATGCTTTTAAATTTGTACGAGTGCCTCATACACTATTCAAGATGCATGTACGTACATGTGCTTTTCATCTTTTGCACAACCACATACATACTTATCACTCATACAAATACCCATGATCAGCGATCAGCAAAGAACAAAGATCAAATACAAATATAATATATCGAGCAAAAAAAAAACATAAAATAAAATATTCTTCATGGATGGAAATCACCAGGTTCTTTCTCTATTGTTTAGTGTCATATCGATCGGATATCGATGCCTTTGTTGAGATTTTAATCAGTACTTCCTAATGATTTGCAAGCTTGTGAGACAAATCGTGACCACATCCATCCCCTCTAAACTTGTGCATCCTTCAGATGTGCCAACTTGTATACATATCAATACACACAAAAGAGCATCAAGTAGTCATGGCAGATAAACACAACTTAAAAAAAACTTAACTAGATGCATGAAATCTGAAAGTGCATTAAACTTGGCATAAATTAAGAGAAGAAGGTAATAAAAAACATTGCATACAACCTATCAAGATACACTAATGCATTCAGACTAGCCATCACATGAGCAAATTGAAAACTTCTTAGCTCTCTCATTAACTCGACCTGGTCAGATCTAGTAGCCCATCCTAAGCATATGCATATACGAGCACTTACTAACTTGATTTATGAAACTCCTATCTGGGTTCCCTATTGATCTCCCATCGTTCGGACCCCCACAAGACCTTTTCTTATTTTTCTTTTACTTTTATTTTGTTTTTCTTTACTTTAATTCTTCATCCTAGCTCAACCTTCATATTTTTGTTTTTACTTTTATTCATTTATTATTTATGTACACATGTCGGCCTATGCCGAAATCGGATACGACTTGTGGACCTGACCACCTGACCAGGTTTACCCCACCCATCTACTAACTCGACATAGTGCATGATGCACAATGTCACGCTCATATGAAATCAACATTAGCTCGTGCCTCTAACCAACCCAATTAGAGTGATTCCACCCACCTATGGACCCATATGAGCACATGACAACATATACGTTAGGCCATACGACACAAGCATTAGCTCGTGGCCCTCATCGCCCGACTAGGGTAGTTCCACCTGCCTACTAGCTCATCACAGTGCCCAACATCACATATACATACACATTGATAGTCGGCTGGTGTATGAAGTCTTGTCCTGAGATATAATATTTCTGAAGCTGAGATCAGATAAGAGATCAAAAGTAGAAGTCGAAGCGTCTCACTCATCAAGTGTTCATGAACACTAGTATATACAGCTACTTAGTTTAGGGTTTCCCTTCACATTCCTAGGTCTTGATCCTGAAGGTTCTAGTCCACTTTCTAATCCTCCTTGCATAATCTTGATCCTTATACATCACATGTAATCTCAATAGTTGTACGAGATCTTTGGCCTACGAAAACGTCTTATTTATGCATTTCTATATGTATCATATGTTCAAATCATGCAGTCCTTTTTATACACATATATACAAGAGAAAAGGGACTCAAAAAAAAACTATATCACCTTTATAGTTTCAGTAGCCCATCTGAATCTGCATTCTCGATTGTTTTTGTTCCTTCATTTTGACTCATCACTCTTCACTTGTTCATCTAGGTTTCTTGTTTCTTTCTTAAAATCGAAGCCAAAACATAAGTTATATACATGTTTATTGACAAAAAACATTTTTAAGTTTTATGGAGTTTTATTAAATGAGACTCTCCCTTTAGCCTCACCTTCTCTGATACATGCTCACCAAAGAAGCTGTGCTTGAAAAGAAGCAACCTCTGGAGCACATCAATCAAAAAAAGCATTCTTAAATAAGGTAGACATGTGTACATGTCACCTCATTTTCTTATTCCTCTCTCGGTGGCTTAATTGGTATACACAGCTCTTAGAAAATTTGAAAACCCATGTTTCAATCATTTGAGCATAGTTTCCTTTGTTCATGATCCTCTCACATGCATCATATGAAAAGACACATGATAAACGAAGAGCATGTGTATAGGTTTTTAAATTTCAAAGTGTTTAGATCATTATTAAAAATATATTTCGCGTATAGATTTTCATACATGTCATGCTTGAAGTCATTTGGGGAAATCTCTTTATTTTCATCATCTTGCATGAGAGTTGTGTCTTCATTGGAACCACAATTTTCAATTGAATCATTAGATTCCCTCGTCAGGTAGAAGTTCTCATCATCCTCACACAAAAATATATTTTTGTCATTCAATTTATCATGATTTGTTTCTATTCCAATGTCAGCAATTATTGAATCTCCATCTCTGTAATCTCTCCAAGAACTCCTCATCATTGTCTTTTTTATGATCCCAAAATATTTCTCCTTCCATATGAATGGAGTCCATATCCTCATAATCAAGGAAGTCTTGATCTTCAATGTCACTAGAGTCTCTTTTTTTGAGGTCAAAATCATTACAATTTTGACATCTTTTAAGGACTATGCATATAGTTTGATGACAACTCAATTTCTCTATTCAAAATGTTATCATAGAATTCTGCGTTCATCTTCATCGACTCTTGCTCAGAGGATGTACTTAGACCACATTCTTCATAGATCATTGATTCTTGCTCGAATGTCTCATCATATATGAGACTCTAGGCATATACATCCAAATCAACTCGAGCTTCATCAATGCAACCGTTTAATTTTATCTTCTTGTTGATCTTTATTAGGTAATGTACCCATAGCATATTTTTCATGCATTTCATTGAATGTTGCATTCTCCTTTTCATGGGCCATTTCTTTAGCATATAGAGTGCTCATCATAATCTCTATTTTCATCAGAATGTATCTTTTCACAGAGTGTGGTGTCACTCACATACATGTCATTACACTGATGCCCAATCAGCAACTCATTCTTACTCCTATGATCAGGATCACTCTCTTGTACCTCTAATGACTCATTTAATGTGGCATCGCTCAAGAGTATTTCACGATCTTGATCTTGATCTAAACTATCTGTAGGCTTAACATCATGCTTTTCACCATTAACATACATACCATTCTCTAGAAGACTCGTCATTTGCATGTCCTTCTTATTAGCATCATGCTCACTTGCATTCTCTTCATGCAAATCAATCATTTGGCCATAATTCATATTTGAATTATATTCTTGAAGAGATGTTTTGCTCTTAGATGGCATCAAATAATTCCTTAAATATTGCTTGGTTTCATCATTTAAGGAACTATCTTGCTCTTGATCTTCCTGCAGATTCTTTAGAGTCCCTATATGTATTTCATCTCTTATCTCCACTCGGTCACCTTTAAGCCTCCTAAATTTCTCTTTCTTTGTATCTTGAAGTGTTTCTTGATTTGGTTGTTTATACTCCAATGGATCTAAAGACTTTAGCAAAACAACAGAAGCCTCATCTTGTTTTCTTATGGATTTTTGTTGAATTTTGTTTTCTTTCATATTTGATGTTTGTTTCGTTTGATTTTTATTAGCTTCCCCCTGTTCCTTTTCTCCTCGCATCTTTGGGGTTTGTGCATATGTAGCACTTAAAGATGTGACCTCTATGAAAGTATCTACAGGCTCTTCGTATCTTGAACCCTTGGAGATTGTATCTTTCACATTTAGAGGTTCTTTATGTTGATCCTCTTCATAAGCATGTACATGTATTCCATGCATATTTTACTTACGCTCAACTAGGGTCTCTATTATTCTATGAATTTGCAAATTTTTCGTAGTTTTTGAAATGCATGGAATTTGAGCATCTTCTTCATTTGCATGAATTTCAGCTTTCCAGTCATTTAAAAATTTTTCTATCATTTCTTGTTTCTTCACGTATCTCCTCAGAGCTTCATGGACGAGCATCCAATCCTCTATGAGCCCCGAGTTAGATTCTAAATCTCGCAAAAGTAGAATTAGCTCCTCTCTCGCTTTAACATCTATTGCTCGAAGAAACAACGATACTTTTTCATGTCTTAAGCACCTTTTATCGTGCTCAGAAAGATCATCATATTGTCGCTCAAACACTCTTTTAATTTGGAGAATTGGTTGATCTTTGGGCATATGAACCCACCTCAGGAAGGACTTACGAGTCACTTTGTCTAGGTGCTCCAACATGAACTGCTTGAGGATCATCACTTTGTATTGTGACCATGTCATAAAGTTTATTTGCATGAGTTGATCGCGTTCACATGCATAGACAAAGTTTTTGCATAATTCCATATCCATCATTGAAGCGAAACCGACACCTAAAGTATTTTTCCTCAAGTTCGTACTCTTCGCAGAACTTGGATATATTTTTACCATTGAAAAACCCGTACTGCTTTACTAGTTGCTCTTGGAGCTATTGGATGGCTTTTAGACGCCTATCCTCTTGTTGGAAACTTCTGAATTGGGCTAAGAGAACTTGCATTTTGATTATGCTAATTCTTGTGGCTCTATAACTCATGCACCCCCTCCTTTCACGTCAGGTTCACCAGGTATGCCGAAAGGTTCATGGAAAGGAGGGATGAAGTGCCGGATGTGAGCTAACTAGGAGATGCTTGACATTCCTTCCAGGATTGAATGGATTGAGTTCACTTTTATGTGAACAACTAAATTCCTTCACGCCATTTGATGTACTAAAATGACATTTCCTAGCATTAAACACAAAGGATCATGTCGTATTTGCATCAGCTCAAGTATAATCATACTTACCTCTTATGTTTTATTTTTTGAATGAGTTTGTAAGTCTTGAGACATGCGCTTGAGTACTCAAATGAAAAACACATAGACAAGTCGATTATGCATGAACAACTAAACTTAGGTCCATGACTATAAGCACATGTATTTGCTTATTCTTCAATCTCAAGGGCTCCACTATCTTCTATTCCCTTCTACTCCTCTTCGAGAGTGCCTTCCCAAGTCCGTCTCATTTTTCGCCTTTACCATAAGCTCCCCATCTTCAGGCTTCTATCTCCTCCATTATGATTCCTCCCCATATCATTTGTTCTATGCTTTATGTGTTCCGCCCTCTAATGCCCTGTCTTTAGATGGATTCGCATGTTAAAATAACCTCCGCTCTACTTCCCCAGAGTCAACGCCTGTTGGTATCCCATCCCTGTTCTTGAACTCCTGAATTCGAGCTCCTGAATTCGAACTCTTGAATTTGAGCTCCAGAATTGAAACTCCTAAATTCGTTGTAAGGTCCCACATTCGCTATTCTTCCAATGCTTCGAATGTGCTTCCATCCTCTTCCCCATTCTTCCATGCCATATTCGTTTGATAGCAACTTGTCTAACCTTGCAGATCCTGACCTTCCAGAGGATGAAGCCTCCTGAAGGCGAACATAAGAAGCCTTCTATTCGTGGAGTTTCACGATTAGTGAGATACTCCTCCCACCTCCCATTTCTAGATATGCTCCCTAATTCTATTAGATCAATGGACCTTTGGATTCAATCTGTTCCATGTATGCCCTCACAAGAACTCATAAAAGCACATATATAAGAGATTGCTTTCACGTTTACAGGGGAAATGCAAGGAAATGCATAACACAAAATTCAGGTGCAAATATAGAAGCATAGTTTGCTCTCATATGCACATATACACACACATGCATTTATAGGTTCATATGTGCACACACTTTAACCAACATATATCTGCACATGCAAATATGCATTAAGACACACACACACACATTCACTTGTACATATGCGCATACACAATCATTACACACATGATTATTTACATCCATGAGCGCACATGTAGAATGCACATGAATATTGATACACCTCAATACATATTCATAACCGTATAGCTCAATTCGATTGAGTAGGATGGATACAAATAGTTGCAAATGATATATTCAACTCAAACGAATTTAGTCCATGCAAGATTGCCATCATCATGAAATGGATGCATCAAAATGCAACTAATATGAAACGACACACAAAAGAATAACTCAATGATGAAGCGAACCCAACAAACACACATTCACATGCATCCATGCTCTTACATATGTATGAATTCCACCTACACTATTCACGATGCATGCATGTACATGTGCTTTTCATGTTTGGCACAACCACACACATAGTTATCACTCATACAATTACACGTGATTGTCGATCAACATTAAAGAACATAGATCGAATACAAATATAATATCTCCAACAAAAAACATGAAATAAAATATTCTTTATGGATAGAAATCACCAAGGTCTTTCTCTATTTTTTATGGTCGTATTGATCGGATGCCTTTGTTGAGATTTTCATCAGTACTTCCTAATGATTTTCAAGCTCGTGAGCTAAATCTCGACCACAATGCAAATCGAATTGTGACCTGCATTGTCTTGTGCACACACAAGCACATATCTCTATCTCTACACACACACACACACACACTCTCTCTCTCTCTTTAGATCTCACATCTTGGTAAGTGGTGCGTGCACTCTTACCCTTTCTCTTTCTCTATGCTTTATTTTTTAGAATTCTTCTTCTCTTTGATTTTGCAAAAGCTTTTTGGCGTTGATTGTTTGGAATAGGATGATAGAAGACAAACATTACACTTTGACAACAACCATCCAAAAGAGGGACATACTCATAAGTGATTGTTTTATTCTCTATTGATAGAGAGAGATAGAGAGAGAGAGAAAGCGAGAGAGAGAGAGAGAGAAAGAGAGAGAGAAAGAGAGAGAAAGAGAGAGGTAAAGAGACATGAAAGAGAGGAAGATAGAAAAAGAAATAACGAAAGATGAAAGAGAGAAAAATAGAGAGAGAAATAAAGAGCGATGAAAAAGAGAAAGATAGAGAGAGAGCTAAAGAGAGAAAGATAAAGAGAGAGAGAGAGACATAGAAATACATACACACACATACATACATGCATATATACACACATATACACACATGCATACACATACATATGCATACATACATACACACATGCATGCATACATGCACACACATGTACACACATGCATACATACACACACATGCATACATGCACACACACATGTACACATATGTACACACACATATACACATATGCACACATACACACACATATACACACACATATACACACACATATACATACACATACATACACACATATACACACATGCATACATACAGACACATACACATATACACACATGCATACATACACACACACATGCATACATACACACATATACACACATGCATGCATACATATATAGACATATACACACATGCATGCATAGAGACACACATACATACACACACATGCATACATACACACACATATACACACACATACATACACATATACACACATGCATACATGCACACACATACATACACACACATGTATACATACACACACACATGTATACATACACACACACATGTGCACACATGCATACATACACACATACATACACATGCATGCATACATACACACACATAAACACACATGCGTGCATACACACACGCATACATATACACACACATCTACACACATGCATACATACACACACATATACACACATGCATACATGCACACACATTTACACATACATTTACACACATATATACATACACACACATATGCAAACATGCATACATACACACACATACACATATACATACATGCATACATACACACACATATACGCACATGCATACATACACACACGTGTACACATATGCATACAAACATGCATATACACACATGCATGCATACATACACACACATAAACACACATGCATGCATACACACACATGCATACATACACACACATGTACACACATGCACACATACACGCACACACATATACACGCATGCATACATACACACACATATACACACACATACATACACACACATATACACACATGCATACATACACACACATACACATATACACACATGCATACATACACACACATACATACACACATGCACACATATACACACACATACATGATTTCACTATAGATAAGTATATATGAAAATAAGTAGTGTCTTAATTAAATATATAAAATTAGAATTTTAAGGTTTTTTTTTCATATCAAATATATAAAAATAGGATTAGGGTTTTTAGGTTATTTACACATGCATACACATATACACATAAACATATATACGCATGCATACACACATATACATGTTTTAGGTCTAGGTCTTTACGATTAGGGTTTTAGGGAATTTACACATACATAACATATATATACACACATATACGTACACACATAATACATATATACATGCATATACACATGCATACACAAATATACATATTTTAGGTCTAGATCTTTAGGATTAGGGTTTTAGGGTTATTACATACATATAATTCAATTAAATTTATATAAGGAAAAAGTAAAGAAAAAATTAAGAAAAAAATCTGAACATATAAATAGATATATATATATAAAAATAGCATAATTATGTAGATAAATAAATATGAAAAGAGCTAGTGCTTTAAATAAATAAATTAGATCTATATAAACATACATATACACACACACAGGTATATATATATATATATATATATATATATATACACACATAAATATACACATTCATACACACATATACATGTTTTAGGTCTAGGTCTTTACAATTAGGGTTTTAGGGTTTTTACACATGCATAACATATATACAAACATACACATACACATATAGTACATATATACATGTATATACACATGCATACACAAATATACATATTTTAGGTTGAGATCTTTAGGATTAGGGTTAGGGTTTTTACATACATATAATTCAATTAAATTGATATACATAAAAAACTAAGAAAAAAATCTCTCTCTCTCTCTCTCTCTCTCTCTCTCTCTCTCTCTCTCTCTCTCTCTCTCTCTCTCTCTCTCTCTCTCTCTCTATATATATATATATATATATATATATATATATATATATATATATATATATATATATATATATATATATATATATATATATATATATATATATATATATATATATATATATATATATATATATATATATATATATATATATATATATATATATATATATGTATATATATAAAATAGGATAATTGTATAGTAAAAAAAATATGAAAAGAGCTAGTGTTTGAAAAAAATAAATTAAATATATATAATTAAATATATATAAATAGGATTTTAAGGTTTTTTAGAAAATTAAATATATATATACATACTTATATATATACACATATACACATACATATATATATACACATGCATACACACATATATATGTTTTAGGTCTAGGTCTTTAGGATTAGGGTTTAAGGGTTTTTACACATGCATAACATATATACACACATACACATAAAAATATAATACATATATACATGTATATTGTTGGAGCAAGTCTATGAAAAGCCTAAGTATTGGCTTGAGTCTCACAAAGTAATAGAAGAAGCCTGAAATGAAGACAATGTAAAGTTCACTTGTGAACTACCTCTTGTAACTTCATAAGATGATGGCTCTTCAAATGAACAGTCTTTCGAAAGATAAACAAAATGCTTAGTAACTGAGGAAGTGTCATACCCATATCTGATTGGATTCTTGCTCTCCCTTTGTAATCTTCTGATTGCTTGGTTGGATGATTCAGGTATATCTTCCAATTTCATCATCTTTATTTTGCCTTTGGACTTCGATGCCTTGAATTCTTCTAAGTTGATGATGTCTTGATCATCCAAGTTGATGTCTTCAATCTGATTTGGTTCCTCCTTAGTGAGGCTTGGAAATTCCTCTTCCAAGTCATAAGGTAACTTTACTTTCCTACATTCACTTCCAAACTAAGAGTCATTTTCATCAAAGAAAACATCTCCACTAACCATAAATCCTTTTTTGGAAGGATTATTAAACCTTTATCCTTTTTTATTCAAGTCATATCCTATGAAGATGCACTTCTCTGCCTTAGGGTCTAGCTTACCTCTGATTTGAGAAGGGATATGCACATAAGCAGCACATCCAAAGATCCTGCAATGATTAAGTGAAGGTCTTCTACCATGTCATGCTTCATATGGGGTCATTCCATCAAGATATTTGGATGGCAACCTATTTACAAGATAAGTGGTAGTAGATACATTCTCTACCCACAAGTAATTAGGTAACTTTTTCTCATTTAACATTGAGCTAGCTGTTTCAACAATTAGTCTATTTCTCCTCTCCGCCACCCCAATTTGCTGAGGGGTATACCTTGTTGTGATTTCTGTCTTGATTCCTCTATCCTGTACGAATGCATCAAACTCATTTGAGAAGTACTCACCTCCTCCATCTGACCTTAGTCTCCTAAGGCTTCTTCCTCTTTGGTTCTCAACAAGTGCAAGCTACCTTTTAAAGCAACTGAATACTTCATCTTTGTGCTTCATAAAATATAAGATAATCCACCTACTGAAATCATCAATGAAAGATACTTAATTCCTTGATCCAAAAATTGAGGGATCCTTACTTGGGCCCCATACATCTGTATGGACAAGCTCTACATAGTCCTCATGCATGTCGCCTTTCCTTGAGAAGGCTAACCTGTGAGATTTTTAAAACTCACAAGCACCACATTTATATATCATGTGTTGCTTGGATACATTAGGTATCCCAAGCACACATTGATCTCTACATATTTGCTTTAAAGTTCTCTCACCAATATACCCTAATCTCTTATGCCAAATTTCAAGCTCTGATGTTGTTTGGTCTTTGTAACTATAAAGTGCAAGATTCCTTGTATCTTCAAGTTTGAAGGTGAATAATCTACCTGTCTTTTCTCCTTTGGCAATTCTCTTGAATCCATGTTTGGGATCCTCCACAAATGCTCCATATTGGTTGAAACTGACCTGCAAACCCTTTTCCACAATCTGTCCAACACTCGTCAAATTCTTGGTAATTATAGGTGCATATAGAACCCTACTCAACAGATTTCTATTTCCATTAGAGGTCTTAACATTTCCTACTTTAATCATTGAGTGCTTGGTGTCATCACCTATTTGTACCTAATTTTTATCCTTAGGTTCCTCAATGTCAGTGAGAAGAGCTACATTCCCTACCACATGGTTTGAACATCCTGAGTCAATGCAGAAGACATGATTATCATTTATACCCTGTTTTGATGTCATATTCATAATCAGAAGAGAATCCTCTTGCTCCTTTGTATAGTTGTTGTAGTCTTTCCTTGATTTGTAGCCTCCTTGGTAGTTGTTATTGTAGTTGTTGTTGTAGTTGTTATTGTACCCTTGATGGTGATTGAATCTTCCTCTTGATTGTGTATATACACCTCTTTGAAATCCTCTACCTCTGGGATTCTTGAATTTCCTATGAGACTCATCAATAGTATGATTTGACAATCCACAAATATTACATGGTGAGGAGTTATAAGGTCTCCCCCTACCTTGCTTACCTCCTTTGCCCCTTCCTCTTGGGTTTCTACATCTCCTTGCATAGTTGACTTGGAAGGTAGCTCCTTCATCCTCACTCTTCTTGTTCTTTCCTTTCTCTTTAGCCTTACTTTTATCTATGTATAGGGTAGAAGGGCTATTACCTCTTCATGAATCTCCATTCCTGTTGAGCTTGGCTTCATGGGTGAAGATTTGCCCCATGAGTGTGGTAAGGTCTGGAATCTGCATGTCCATGTACAAGTCCATGGCAATTGTGAAGCTCTCCCATTGGTCATCTGCTTTAGTATGATTGATTATTTGTCTTACAATCTGCTCCTCTTCAATTTCTTCTCCTATGATTGCCAATTGATCAGCTATATCCTTTACTTTGGACACATGCTCTGAGATGCCTTGCTTAGGTTGCTTTCTTTGAGTGGTAAACGCAATTCACAATTTGTTCTTCCTAGCCCTTGTGTTCAAAGAGAAATAGGAGGACAATGTTTCCCAAGTCTCGTGGGATGTCTTACACTTCCTAATGTGTGGAAGAAGAAAATCAGAAATTGAGTTAAGTAAGTATGACCTTGCTAATGCATCCTTGGCACACCATGTATTGAGTCGTTCATGCTCCTCTCTTGTAGGTTGTCCTTTGCTTTTGAAAATGGGCATCACCTCATCTCCTAAGATGTATCCATAGAGACTCCTTCCTTGCAAGTATGCCTTCATCCTCAAGGACCATGCTTGGTAGTTGTTCCTATCCAATTTATCAATGAAAGAAGGAAAACCCTCTCCCATTTTACCTTAGCTTGCTTTGATAACACTATTGGGGAAGATGGATGGACACTCCAAGAAATGAGTAGGTATTACCAATCCATACTTTTTACTAGCCCCATTTTTCTTTAGATTTGAGTTGTATGCCCTCTTGGCTTTCCAATGACACTAAGCAAGTGCCTATGTACTTTGGAAATGACATGAGAGATGATTGATTCAAAACAGACTACGTCCAAGTTGAACGATCAATAAAAACCTTCTATTTTTGTTCACACACCTACTACTTGTTATGCTCAATGCTTCCACTACAATAGGAATTAGAAACATTCCTTTTGAAGATATCAAATCAGCTTAATGAGCTAATGATTCCAAGTGGAATCACTAAACTTTATGCACTATACAGAGAGCAATCAATTTAGCAATCAAATCATTACCCCCCCTCCACATTTTTTAGGAGCTCTCCAAATTATGAGCAGTAGGTACTTCCATGTGCTTTTCTCAAAAATTTCTAAATGGATTATCTTCACAATTTGTGAGCATGTAGAGGACGTTGAGCTCATTCCAAGAAGCGATAGAACATTGAAAATGGTGAAGAAATGACTGGGATATGAGCAATACAAAATGACTATTCTGAGTAGCTATGACAAAGAGACCATAGATGAAAGTATTGATCTATTGTATTAGAGGGCAATGTTGTACAAGATCATTGGCATGATAATCAATGCTTAATAATAATGATTAGTGTAGGCTATGAAATGAGCCTCACTCTCTTACAAAGTAATCAATAAGAACTCCGAATTGAACTGGTCTATACCGCACGTTTTTTCAGTCATCTTTTATAGATGAGTCATTTTACTTTTGAGTTTGAATTCTTCATTGGTTATCACTAAAAGTGATCCTGAAATCTAGAAGATATTCTCTCCAAGTAAAGTCGTGGATTTTCCATCCAAAAAACTCCATGAGTTTAGCGGTAGTTACAAACATTCCTCCAAGTCAAATAGAATTTTACAAGTGGTAGAAGGTAAAAGTTTTCATAGCAATGGTTCCCATGAAACTTCAATTCGTTGCACATAAACTCTAGCCAAATGTGTAGGCTTGGTATTTGCACCAACATTCATCAATTGACGAATTGGATAGAGGTAACTACTCAGCCTAGTCATGAAGGATGGAAGCTTATCTCACGGAAGGAATTAATATGGTTATATACCTAGAGATGAAGTTATGCCAAGTTTCAGGAACAAAAGTCAACCAACACAAGAAGAGCAAGAAAAGATTGAGCACATGGTGCTCCAAGGATGGACTTGCAAGGTGTTATCTCCTCAACTCTAGCTCATATTCTTTGTTGCCTCACATTAGAAGATTTAAAACATCTCTCGAAGTGTGGAATGCACTTGAAGCCTTCTTCTCTTCAAGTACAAAGGCTAGGAATCATCAACTATGGCTAGACTTCACAACTCTCAAGAAAGCTCTCAAACAAAATGTGATTGAATTTTTTCACAAAGCTCAAGGACATACCAGATCAGTTGGGAAGCATTCGAGAGGTAATGGATGAAGAACAAATTGTAAGGTAGGTCATCAATGGCTTGAAGGCAGATGACAAGTCCGAAGCATTCACCACAACTATGGATGTATACATGGATATGCATGTACCAGATTTCAACACACTCATTGGACAAATACTTACTCAAGAGACCAAGCTTATCAAGAATGGAGAAATCTCCAAAGGTAATCAATCTTCGGCTTTGTATACTGATAGAAGCAAGTCCAAAGGAAACAAAGGAAGAGGGAAGAAAGTGGATGATGAAGCAGGTACACATCAAGTTAACTATGCAGGTAGAGGAAGACATGGTAGAGGTAGAGGCAAAGGAGGAAGACAATGCAGGGGGAGATCCAAAGAGTCTAATTCAAGCTCTAGTTGTGGATTACCTGATCATACAACTGAAAATTGCTTTAGGAATTCTAGGAATCAAAGAGGTAGAGGTTACAATAGAGGAAGTTATGGCTACTGAAGAGGAAGGTTCAACAATTACCATGGCAACCACAACAATTACAAGCATTCAAACTATCAAGGAGGCAATAGGGGAAGAAGAGAATTCAATAACTACAAAGAAGAGTCAAATTAAGAGGACTCATTGCTAATCATGAATATGGCCATGCCACAAGGTAAATTTGATGAGTATGTTTTCTACATAGATTCAGGTTGTTCAAATCATGTGGCAGGAAATGTGGCCCTTCTATCAGATTTAGAAGATCCAAGGAACACGCTATCGTCGAGATTTTCTCTCCTCTCTCACTTATGAAGGCCTACAAAAAACATATTTGGTGAAGGTAGCCGGAATTCCCCGAGAAGTCGAGGATGCATCAAGGATGTCAAAGGAGGCTCACATACAAAGTTTCAAAGAAATCAAGAAAGTCCATGGTAGCGGTCAAAGCTGGTCAAAGTTGGGAAATTAGGGCAAAAATTTCATTGTCACCAAATTAGATGAAAATCCATATACTTGTAAAGATTATCAAAGGCAGTCTATAGCCCAAATTTCAGCAGAAAATGGATTTTGTAGCACATTGATATGCTATGTTCATTTTGTAAAAATGTAATTTTTCTAGTTTGACCCTACAAATTCTTGTATAGAAATTTATGTTAGCCATATGGTTTGGCATGTATAAAGATCATATGTGGCTACATATTTGTACAAATTTTCAAGGCCATCAGAGCTTCCTAGAGACCTTAATGCCACCTTGCAAGCTTCCAAATGTAGTCAAACTTGTACAAGGGAGATTCAGATGGGAGTTATTTTTGCATATTTCTGAAGGAGATCTTTGGAAACATAGTCCTACAAAGTTTCATCTTCATCAAAGCCTATTTGGAGGGTCAAAGAGCACAAAGTCCAGTTTTCAGGATCACCACAGTTTTCTAGTTTAAGCAAATTGAAGGGTTGAAGGGCCACCACATGGCGAAAGATGATTGAGCCATGTTGTACGATCAAGATGAGCTCATATTCAAGGGTGGGGATGCACTTATGCTTAAAGCAAGGAGGATCCACGAGTTTTTCCATAAAAGAAGATAATTTTTGACAATCAAAGATCAATAATGCAGCTTTTCTCCAAAAATAGTGGCTTATCTTATCCGAGTTGATGTCAGCACTGATCCGACGGTCTAGATCATCCCTAGATCCAATGGTGGAGAATGAGGGCGCCTAAATTTCACTCCTTTACACTAGATTTGATAGAAAGAATAATTCCAAGCCATTGATTTGATTAATCAAATGGTTGTAATCAAAAGTAGTGATCCTAGAGTTGAGAGTTGATTTCTCTAGATCTAAGGGCCCAAATTCATTCAAACAACTATATAAACCCCCCTCCAAACTCCTAGAGGATCATTGTTAGGCATCCATAGGGCTCATGCTAGCTTACGGTTTCCTTGAGACGATCACCCTCGGTTGAGCGAGTGAGGATCCAAGGTGAGCTAGTATGAGTATAGAACCTAGTTTCAAATTTAAGTTAGAATTCCAATCTAGGATAGGCTCTTGAAACCAGCATCTCTATCTTGACTCACCCTCGGTGGAGCGTGTGAGTGAGTTAGAGCTGATTTTAATGAGTCTTAGACTTCTTTAGTTAGACATTACGAGCCTAGACAGACATAGGGTCACTAGAGTGGAACTCACCTTCTTACGTGTGACATTCGGTTGAACTGTCATGGTTTGAGGGTCGGAACGACCTTTGATCAGTAGACTGCCTAGCTTGACATACCACGACGATCTTATACATGTATCTTAATTCAAATCCTTTTAATTCATGTCACTTGTCACTTGTCTCTTGTCTCCTCTCTTAGTCTCTTAAGTATTTTTACATGTCTTCTATTTCTTCTATGTGTGAGAAGGCTCCGCAGTATTGCGTTGAACCAGTGAGGATGTTTCTTTGAGCTTGTGAGTAAACTCTATTATCATAATTCACTTGCATGCATATAATCCATACATACCCATACATATTGATTAGTTTCTGAAAGTGTATAAGAAGCTCCAATATTGGACCATTCTTCCTTTCGAAACTGGTTTACGTGTAAGGATTCCATCTATTCACGTCATGCATACATATCATCCAAAGAAGACTATGCATATGAATTAGAATTAGGAAGTGTTTAAGAAGCTCCTTCAATGGACCATTCTTCCTTCCAAATTTGATTCGTGTGTATGGTTCTCTTTCATTCTTATCATTCATGTTCATAAATCTAAATTGCACTCCTACTTTCCCATTCCCATAATCATTTCAACATCTCTCTCCTCTCCATACTCAACATTAATTTCACTTTCATGTCCTTAAACCATCCAACATTCATTAGCTTCATACACCCTGTGTGTGCCACGACCGGACCCGATCCACCCGGATTGCGATCACCTCCACAACGCATGAGGTACAAACCGTAGATGATACAAAACACCTTGTGGAGAAAATAGGAAATGTCAAAGCACCTTATGGAAACATCAACTTACTCAGTCATGTACTCTATGTCCCTACCATTACAAAAGTTTGATAAGTGTTGGGCAGATAGTAGAGAAAGGGTTGTGAGTTAGGTTCACAAAAGCATGAGAATTTATTGAAGATTCAATTCAAGGATTCAAGAGAATTGCAAAAGGTGAAAAGACAAGTAGATTGTTCACATTAGAATTACAAGACACTAGGAACATTGTTGTCTTTAACTATGGTAGTTAGACACTCACAGAATTGGAAGTATGGCACAAAAGGTTAGCACATATTGGTGAAAGACTCCCTAACTTGTCAAAACAACACATGATTTATAAGTATAGTGCATATCAATTTGGAAAGTCTCACAGGTCATCATTCATGCAGAAAGGATATATGCATGGAGATCTCTTGGAGATTGGTTCGTATAGATGTATGGGGACCTAGCAAGGATGCTTCAATATCTGGATCAGGTATTATGTCTCCTTCATTGATGATTGTAGTAGGTGGACTATATTATACTTTATGAAACACAAAGATGAAGTCTTTTCATGCTTCAAAAGATATTTGGCTGTTGTGGAGAATCAAACAAGTAAAACACTAAAAAGGCTAAGGTCAGATGTAGGGGGAGAGTACTTCTCCAATGAATTTGACTCCTTTCTTCAAGAAAGAGGAATCAAAAGAGAGATCACTAGAAGGTACACTGCTGAGCAAAATGGAGTGGTAGAAAGAAGGAATATGACAATTCTTGAAGTTGCAAGGTCTATGTTAAATGAAAAGCACTTACCTAATTACTTATGGGCTAAGGTTGTATCCACAACCACTTATTTGATTAATAGGTTACCTTCAAAATCACTTGATGACATGAAACCATATGAGGCTTGGAATGGAAGAAAACCAAGCTTGGATCATTGTAAGATTTTTGGATGTGTTGCTTTTGTTCATGTTCCTTCAGAGGTTAGAGGCAAGATGGATCCCAAAGCAGAAAGGTGTGTATTCATTGGATATGACAACAATCAAAAGGGCTATAGATTATACCACCCAACAACCAAATGCTTCTTGGTGAGTAGAGATGTAGTATTTGATGAGAATAGTTCTTGGTATGAAGATTCATGTAGAAAGGTCAACCTACCTTATGATGTTGAAGAAGATTTTCCAAAACTTGTTAAGGATAATTCTTCTAAAGTTGAAGAGCAGGATACCTCAGAAGATGATGAAGCAATGCAATATGAAAAAATCAAAATGTGGAGGTCTAAAGGTAAAGCGAAAATGTAGGAACTTGTACAAGAGGCAGAATCATCGCATCATGGCCTAAGAAGGTCCATGAGGGAGAAAAGAAAGCCAAAAAGGTATGGGTTTGATACTTCTCTAGTCACTAAATATTCAATCAATCTAGCACATGACATAAATAAAGAGGAATCTTCAACATTTGAGGAAGCAAAGAAGACATCAGAATGGAGACAAGCAATGGAAGACGAAATTCAAGCTCTTGAGGAGAATAACACTTGGGAATTGGTTCCCAAGTCTCCATCAATGAAAGTGATGGGCTCAAGGTGGATCTACAAATTGAAAAAGAACTCAGATGGCTCCATTTACAGGTATAAGGCAAGGCTTGTGGCAAAAGGCTTTGCACAAAGTCGGGGAATTGATTATGAGGAGACCTTCTCTCTTGTGGCAAAGATGCCTACTATTAGGGTTTTGCTTAATATTGCCTCTTCCAAGAATTGGAAGATACTTCAATTGGATGTAAAAAATGCCTTTCGTAATGGATGGATAACAGAAGAGGTATGTATGGCACAACCACCTGGTTTTGAGAATCACATATATCCTGATTATGTGTGTAAACTTAATAAAGCTTTATATGGACTCGAACAAGCCCAAAGGGCTTGGAATCAGAGGTTTGTCTCATTCTTATAGGACAAAGGATTTCAATTTAGCAAGGTAGATCCATCACTATTCATAAGGAGGAGCAATTCTTGTTTATATATTTAGGTAGTAATGTGTGTGAACACACTAGGACCACCGGGGCATTTTCTTCCCTCTTTAGGAGGTTTTTTTTCCTCGGCTTGTATATACGCTTATTGCCCTAATGGGCTACTTATCTTTTTACATTCTCTAGTAATACATATAGTATTGTGTGTTGTGCTCCAAGCTTCTTCTTCTTCCTTGTGTTGTTCGCGTGCTTCTGCAGACGTCTAACTCCAACAATTGGAATCACAACAGGTCATCGCTTCATCTAGGGCACCGTCAACACTCCTTCGTTGGCTATCTCAGAATCACACGAATCTTGGTGAGCATACTCAGCATGCTTTCGAGATCAAGACCGCTTCGCTCTATGGTGCCAAAATTGGGATTTGAGCTCGTTTCGGCATCTGAATGCATTATCACAGTGCTTCTGTAGGCTATTTCATATTTTTGTGCCAAAGGTTTATATCAGTTTCTGTTTGCTAGTATAAGTGTCTCAAAGTCTGCTACAGGTGTAGCAGAATTTGTCTGGGAACTTTTGTTCAACTTTTTGAGATACAGTCAATTTTCTGCATCAAGGTATTTTAGTCACGGACCATGGCTGAAAGCAGTGTTGTATTTTGTCTGTTGGTTGTCGAGGATAAGTTGGATGGTACCAACAACCCATTATGGGCTTATATGATGTGACATGTGCTAGTTGCAAAAGGACTGTGGAACATTGTGCAGGGTGTCAAAAAACGTCCCATCACACCTACAACTATTACAACTGCAAGTACTAAAGCTGATGCAGAAGGTGTCGAGGATGGTGATATTCTACATATTCTTGTTTCTGCTCTGGTTTTTGCTGCACCTACTATAAAGCAGATTCGTTGGGATGGTAGAGATGCCCAAGCACATGCATTGATAGCTTTGTCTATCAAACGTGCCATTCCTCATATTCGCTCTTGGAGAGTAGCTAAGGATGCTTGGGATACCCTTACCACATTGTACCAAGCTAGGAATGAGGCTCCTGTTGCTTACCTCCGAAAAGAGTTGGAGAGTGAGCACATTAATGAAGGCGATTCTATGGACAATTTCCTAACAAAGATCAAAGACTTGAAGGGATAGTTGATTTCTACCGATGAGGTTATGCTAGATAGCTCACTTGTGTAGACCGTTCTGAATGGTCTTCCTGATTCATATCAGAGTTTTGATTCTACTCTTCAGTTGATGATGAAGGGCAATCCAAATGCCTTGTCATTTGAGGAGTTAGTCTCTGTTTTGTTGCACAAAGATGAGTCTGGGCAGAACAGGTGCATTATGTGTGTTGCAGATCAAGCTTTCCTCGCTAGTTAGAAGGGCAAAGGAAAATGGAGCTCTTCTACTAGTAAGCAGAAATCTGCAAATGCTGCACATTCGAAGAACCAAGACAAAGATGAGAAAAAATTTTTTTGTAAGTATTGTAAAGGGAATGATCATATCATAAAGAGCTGTCCAAATTGGCTGCTAAAGAGGCAAAGAAGAAAGAGGCTAGAATGGTTGTTGCAGAGGCCTCTACACCGAAAATAGAGTCTGCTAATCTTGTGTAGGAAGAGGAGTGGGTGTTTACTACTGTCTGCAGTTTTGATCCATCTTCTCTTGAGTACTGCATGTCTGTAGTACACTCAGATGTTTGGTATTTTGATAGTGGGGCGACCAAACATATTACCTTGCAGCATAGTTTCCTCTCTTCACTCCAGCCTGCCCCTATAGGGAATACTATTACATGTGCCAACAACTCCTCTTATCATGTTATGGGAGTTGGTAAGATCACGACGAAGGAGATAAGGAAGAGAGCTCACACACACACTATCATGTTTTGACTACTGCTGATGGTAGTTCTTTCACTTCCTCACATGCTCTATTTGTCACGAGGAAGGAGATAAGGAAGAGAGCTCACACACACACTCTCACTCTCAAGGAGAAGCACACACACAGATTGAGGCAAGGAAGAAGTATCTTCTTCTTCTTCTTCTATTACATAAAAGGAATGTACAAGAATGACCTAAAAAACAAGAATGCAACCAGTGCAATATATAAAGACCAGTACATAAGGAAAAACCTAATGTCCGCGAATGAGTGAGCTGGCAAGAAACAAATGTGCCATCACTCTCGGTAGATAAATCTAATAAAGCTCAATAAAGTATCCCTGACATATACCGGCGTGACCACTATACATGTAAGAGAAACGAAAAACTGGTATGTGTCATCCTAGATCATCACATGTTGAGCTTAATATCTCAACACTCCCCCTCAAGCTTAATGCCATATCCTGTAATCCAAGCATCTTCCGAAACTTCTTCAACTTCTCTGCTCCAAGTGCTTTGGTGAAAATATCAGCAACTTGCTCATCTGTTCTCACATAAACAAGATCAATATCACCTGCTAATACCTTCTCTCTGATGAAGTGATAATGTACCTCGATATGCTTTGTTCTAGCATGGAAAACACGGTTCCGTGCTAATTGTATGCTGCTAAGATTATCACAATAGATAGTGATAGGCTTTTGCACTTCCACACCTAAATCTGCAAGTAACATCTCCAGCCATGATGCCTCACATGCTGCCATTGCAGCACCTCTATACTCAGCCTCTGTACTCAACAAAGCAACAGTGGGTTGCTTCTTACTGCTCCATGTAATAGCTGCACCTCCAAGTGAGAAAAGAAAGCCACTAGTAGATCTTCTATCTGGACTACTACCAGCCCAATCTGCATCGGTGTATCCATGAACCTGCAAATCTACACCAGCTTCATAAAACAATGCATAATCCAAAGTAGCATTCACATAACGTAGAGTGCGCCTTAGAGCATCCAAATGTGGCTTCGTGGGAACCTGCATAAACTGACTTTCAAGTCCAACAGTGTAGCTTCAATCAGGCCTTGTAATTGTAAGATATATAAGACTTCCCACAATTTTCCTGTACATAGTAGCATTTTCCAATGCTTTACCTGATGTAGTATCCAATTTCAAATTCTGAACTAAAGGCATAGAAATTGGCTTACAATCAGCCATACCATACTTTTGCAGCATATTCAAGGCATATTGCCTTTGCGACATCCATATATCTGTTTCTGTATGTATAAACTCAATGCCCAAGAAATAGCGCAGCACACCAAGATCTTTCATGTAAAATTCTTGCATAAGAAGTTTCTTTACCTCTTTGATGCTTTCTTCATTACCACCACCTACAATCAGATCATCAACCTAAATAGCCACAATAGTGATGCCATCATCAGCCTTCCTTGCATATAGTGAGTGATCTACATCACACATAGAAAACCCAATGCTGGTTAAGTAATCAGCAATCCTTGCATGCCATGCACGCGGAGCCTACTTCAGCCCATACAAAGCCTTTTGCAACCTGCAAACATATTCTGGATGCTTTGAATCTTCATATCCTTGTGGTTGGTCCATATATACTTCTTCCTGTAACTCAGCATGTAGGAAAGCATTCTTCACATCCATTTGATGCAAAGTCCATCCTTTTGCTGTAGCTAATGCAACAAGTGTTCTAACAGTAGATATTTTAGCTACATGGCTGAATGTTTCCTCATAATCAATGCCATATGTCTGTGCATAACCTTTAGCTACCAATCGTGCTTTATACCTGCTTATGCTACCATCAGCATTATGCTTTACCTTGTAAACCCATTTGCAGCCTATGGATTTCTTTCCTTGCGGCAATGGAACCAGCTTCCATGTATCATTTCCATAAAGTGCAGCCATCTCCTCATCCATAGCTTTTTCCCAATTTGCATTACCACTTGCATCTTCAAAACAAGAAGGTTCAGCATCTTGTATTACCTTTGTCATGTAGGCACAATCGCGAGCCATGTAACTATCATATGTCAATCGTTGCACTGAATTACGCATCCTCCCAGATCTTCTTGGTCTTGGGTCACTTCTTGTATCATCTGCATGTGCCCTTCTTACTCCTGGAGTCTTCAGAGAGGGCAATCTAAGTTCCTCATCAAGACTCTTTTCTGAATCGCTTGAATCTCCATCAACGTCTTCAAAACCTGCACCTGTTTTACTACCAGCAGAAAGCTTTTCTTTACCTTTCTTGGATGTATTTGATGAATTTGTTGGGCTGAAATTTCCACGCAATCTTCCATTCCATGGATTTGAGTTGGAACTATTGCTTGGTGATGCATCTGGTCTACTCAAAACTTGAGATTCTGCACTAGATTTTTCAGCATTTTCTTTGTCATTTGGTTCAAGATTCAGTCCTTCTTTGGCATCTGCATAAAAGCTTGACATTTCATCAAATACCACATCTCTGCTCACCTTCACCTGTCGTGTGAGTGGGTTATAACATTTGTACCCCTTTTGCTCAAGGGAATATCCGATGAAGACACATTTTTCTACTTTCGGATCAAGCTTCGTTCTCAACTCATCTGGAACATGTACATATGCAATACAGCCAAAAACTTTCAGATGTGATAAGTTTGGCTTTTTACCTCTAAACTTCTCTTCAGGTGTAACTTGATGTACAGCAGCAGTCGGAGTTCTATTCATGATGTATACAACAGTATGCACAGCTTCTGCCCAATAACAATGAGGCATATTCTTCTCAGCCATCAAGGCTCTTGCTATTTCTGCAATATGTCTATTTTTGCGTTCAGCAACACCATTCTGTTGTGGTATGTACCTGCATGAAAACTGACGCCGAATTCCATGATTTTTTAGAAAACTATTGAACTCATTTGACATGTATTCACCTCCTCCATCAGATCTTAATGTTTGAATGTACTTCCCTGTCTGCTTTTCCACCATAACTTTAAAATTTTGGAAGTGAGTAAACACCTCGCTCTTCTCTTTCATGAAATATACCCATACTTTGCGTGTATGGTCATCAATGAAAGTAACATAAAACCTACAACCGCCCATAGATGTGGTCTTTGCTGGACCCCAAAGATCTGTATGTACTACTTCTAGTACATTCGTACTAACATGCTTGTCATGTGGAAATGATGCTCTTGATTGTTTACCAAATTGACATGTTGCACATACCTTTTGCATTTCTGCAACATCGAAATTTGGTAGTCCATGGACAATCTCCTTTGACTACATCAGTTTCAGCCTTTGCAAGATTGCATGTCCAATCCGTTTGTGCCATATCTCTATATCTGCAATAACTCCTGCACCTTTCGCAAACATGGATGCATTCATTTCAGGAATCTTCACATTTAAGCTGAACATCCTACCCATTTTGTTTCCTTTGGCAACCAATCCTCCATCCTGCTTGTACTCTTCTACATATAATCCATCAGCATTGAACCTGACTTGTAATCCTTGGTCAACCATTTGTCCAACAGAAACTAGATTCTTTGTTATATTTGGAACATGCAGCACATCAGCGAGATGTTTTACCTTTCCATCCTCCATAGACAATGCTATGTTTCCTGTATGCTCAATAGGATGCGATGTGTCATCACCTGTTTCAACATATCCAGGAACTGGCATTTTCTGCAAACTACTAAACCATTCTGCATGACTGGTCATGTGATTTGAAGCACCTGAATCAACGTACCAGACATTATCATTCAAATTTGAAACACCAGCAGACATCGTATTCATCATGTGATGTTGAACCAAAAACAGCTTCTCAGAATCATCTGCACTTGTGGATGCATAGTTGTTTTGTTGCCTTTTGTTATTTTGATTCTTTAACCTGCAATCACGTTCAAAGTGTCCAGGTTTACCACAATTTCAGCATCCTTTACTATCATTACCTGAATCATTTCTTTGGAAATTTATGCGACCTCTTTGGCTCCCCCTGCCTTATCATCATCATCTACATTCACGCCAATAGATGCAAGTGACTCACATATGCTTTTGATTTTTAGAGTGTAGTCACTTACCGACATGCTCTTTTTCTCCAATGTATGCAGCTCGTTCTTGAGTTGCAATTTCCGTGCCTTTGTATTGGTATCATACAAAGTGACCAAACTGTTCCAAGCCTCTTTTGGAGTCTTGCCATCCTGTATGTGTCCAATCATGCTATCATGTATGCTAATAGATAGCCAATACATTACCTTTCCCGCTCCTTGATTCCATTCCTCATATGCTCTTAACTGTTCTGCAGTCCAATTCCTTTCTGGTAACTGCGAAGCATTTTCATTCTCTCCTTCGATGTACTTCCAGTAGCCTTTTCCCATCAGGAAATTCGTCATTCTGAATCTCCAAGCATGGAAGTTGTTCTAGTCCAGCTTATCGCTCATAAGCTGACTCATTCCATCTGCGTTTGCCATTTCTGCAACAATTCACAACACCACAACACACTACAAGCAGCACTTCTGCTTGAACACTGTCGCACTATAACGTGACAGTTCGATCTCGGAAAAACACAGTTTTCGTGTATCAACAGTACATGAAATCCCTTGAAATTCTGAATCTAGAATATATGAGTGTCGCCAAACACAACGCAAGTTACAGTTTCTGAAATTGACCTAGTTTTTCTGTGGGCCCCACCTTGCGGGCTCGAAACAGAGGTCGAGATGGCTCCGAAACCTTGATCCGAAAATATTTTGAAGTCTTCTACCTTCACAACGATTTTTGTAGCAAACAGAGGCCGTTTGTGAAATCGTGTTTTCTCCATGCCTTGCCGCGTAGTCTTCACCGTCGCCTTCTCCACGAGCTTTCTACAGCCACGCTGGCTCTGATACCATGTCACAAGGAAGGAGATAAGGAAGAGAGCTCACACACACACTCTCACTCTCAAGGAGAAGCACACACACAGATTGAGACAAGGAAGAAGTATCTTCTTCTTCTTCTTCTATTACATAAAAGGAATGTACAAGAATGACCTAAAAAACAAGAATGCAACCAGTGCAATATATAAAGACCAGTACATAAGGAAAAACCTAATGTCCGCAAATGAGTGAGCTGGCAAGAAACAAATGTGCCATCACTCTTGGTAGATAAATCTAATAAAGCTCAATAAAGTATCCCTGACATATACCAGCGTGACCACTATACATGTCAGAGAAACGAAAAACTGGTACGTGTCATCCTGGATCATCACATGTTGAGCTTGATATCTCAACACTATTTGTGCCAGGGATCAAGAAGAACCTACTATTAGTTTCTACATTAGGCAAGATTAGCTTGGTTGTGAAATTTGTTGATGACAGGTGTATAGTTCATGATCTGTCAAATGGCGATGTGATTATTGCTTCTGGCATTTTATGTCATGGGATGTATAAGCTCATAGACTATGAAAGATCTATGAGCGATTCGGCATGTGCAGTACATGATTCTCACGCTATCTCAGATACAAAGCTTTGGCATGCACGCTTTGGTCATCTTAATTTTGCTAGTTTGTTATGCCTGTAGAAATCTGAAATGGTGTCCTCTTTGCCCAAACTTGATGCACCTGGAAAACATTTTTGTGAAGGTTGTATTTTGGGCAAACTGCAGGGTTCGTCCTTTCCAAAAGATGGTTCAGTTTGGGCTACTCAGAAATTGCAAATTGTACATAGTGATGTCTGTGGTCCTATGAAGACACCTTCTTTTGGGAATTATCTTTACTTCGTGTCTTTCGTTGATGATTTTTCTAGGCATGCATGGGTATATCCATTGAAGGAAAAGTCCAAAGTGTTCATGTGCTTCAACAGATTTTGGTTTTGGTTGAGCATCTGTCAGCATGTAAAATGGGCACCCTCCATTCTGATCAAGAAGGGGAATATATGTCTACTGATTTTAATGCATTTTTGGCTGAATGTGGGATAAAACACGAGTGTACAGTGCCGTATACACCTCAACAGAATGGAGTTGCTAAACGAAATAATAGGTCACTAATGGAGATGGCAAGGTGTATGGTCAAAAGCCAGACTTTACCACATAGTTTCTGGCTTGAGGTTGTCATGTGTGCAGCATATGTGGTGAACATGTGTCTCAATAAAGCATTAAACTCTATCACTCCATATGAGGCTTGGCATGATGGCAAGCCATCTATTGTTCATCTGCGTGTTTTTGGTTGTTTGGCATATGCATTAGTGCGTGAACAACATTGCAAAAAATTGGATGATAAAGTAGTAAAATGTACTTTTTTTGGGTACAGTTCTAAAAGTAAAGGCTATCGTTTGTATCATCTACAAACTAAATGCATTCTGGTTAGCCATGATGTTGTTTTTTTGGAAGATGCTATGCAGCCATTGCTTTCATGTACTATGGAGACATCTGTTAGCTCCAAAGACATGTATGATACTTTGTTGCCTCTTTTTACAAGTGGACAGGCTAGTATTGATCCCAATGAGGCAACTTTTCAACCTTTGGAGGTTTCATGTGATGATGCAGATCATTCCATTTCCGATGTAGATTTACATGATGCACTAGTTGATGAGAGGGCTGATATTGAGCAAGCAAAAACTATGCCAAAATGGCTAGTGCAGACTTTGCGTGACAACAAATTAGATGCACCTCTAGCATATCGTACTTGTTCAGGCTCTCAAAGTGCCTCTTTTGCATCAGATTGCTATGATATGGCTGTATCTAGTCTTTGTGATGAATATGAGCCTGTTTTGTTTGATGAAGCACAAAATTCAAAAAATTGGATGGCTGCTATGTAATTTGAATATGATGCCATAATGAAGAATGGTACTTGATATTTATGTGACTTTCCTCCAAGCAAGAAGACCATTGGCAATAAGAGCATATACAAGCTAAAGCATAAACCAGATGGTAGAGTTGACAGGTATAAGGCTAGACTTGTTGCAAAGGGTTATGCACAGGAAAGAGGCATTGATTTTGATGAGACCTTTGCACCTACATGCCGTATGACTACTATTCCGAGCATCTATGCACTTGCAGCTCATCATGGTTGGAATATACATCAATTGGACATTAAAACAGCATTTCTAAATGGTAACTTGCTTGAAGAAGTGTATGTTTTTCAGCTCTATGATGTTGTGCAGAAGGGGCATTAAAACAAGGTGTGCAGGTTACAGAAGGCATTATGTGGTTTAAAGCAAGCACCACGTGCTTGGTATGTGAAGATACATGCCTATCTAATTGCACATGGTTTTGAGAACAGTCCAACTAAAAGCACCTTATATGTTAAGCGTGCTAATGATGTGCTTCTGATCATTGTTGTCTATGTTGATGACGTGCTACTCACTAGTCTTATTGAGAAGCATATTGCTGATTTTAGGGCTAATTTGCATGCCTCATTTGAGATGTCTGATTTGGGGCATTCGTATCACTATTTGGGCATTCAGTTTATGCAAGTTGATGGTGTAATGGCTTTGTTTCAAACGAAATATATTGACACATTATTGCAGTGTTTTGGCCTTGAAGACTCTAAGCCTATTCCCACTCCTATAGAGACAGGTTTACGATTGAGTCTTTATGATGCTAGAGATGCATTTGATGTTGTTCTCTATCAGCAGGCTGTTGGATGCTTGATTTACTTATGCATTGCTCGGCTAGATATTCAGTTTGCTATCTCACAGAAGAGCAGGTTTATGCATTGCCCAGGAGTCAAGCATTGGCAGGCAGTTATGCGCATCTTTCGCTATTTGCGTGGTACTCGGCTACTTGGGTTCTTTTATCCCATGGGGCGATCGCTATCGCCAGATTTGCATGCTTTTTGTGACTCTGAATGGGCTGGTTTCTATGACACTCGTGTGTCCACTAGTGGCTTTTGCTTCATGCTTCGTAGCTCATGTATATCTTGGTTGAGCAAGAAGCAACCTACTCTGGCCACTTCCAGTTGTGAGGCTGAGTATAGGGCAGCTTTCATAGTGACTCTTGAGTGTTTGTGGCTCAGATGCCTTATGGCTGATTTGGGTGTTGGTCAGACTTCTGTCACCACCATCTTCATTGACAGTCAGAGTACATTGTCAGTTGCGAGGAACCCTATGTTCCATGCTCGCACTAAGCAAATTCAGGTGCATTATCACTATGTCAGGGAGAGGTTCTCTGCTGGGGAGATGAGCTTGGCATATCATGTGCCCACGCAAGAGAACATTGCAGAACTTTTCATGAAGGCTCTACCTAGGGAGAAGTTTGAAGCTTTTCGAAAAGCTTTGGGCTTACTTCCTTTTGTGGAGTGATTTCCACATAGCTTGGCACTTCCTTATACATGAGTGCCACCTCCTTGTTCACTGCATCACTCCCGAGGGGGATTTGTTGATATATTTATGTAGTGATGTGTGTGAACACACTAATATTGGAACATCAAGCTTACACTATGCTTGATGTGGATTTGATCTACATCAAAGGCTATCGTGTTGAAAGAATATCCGTTGGAGAGTTCTTTTTCTTATGCTCATTTATTCTATTTTTTTGAGATATTTTTATGGTTCATTTATCGTTGTAAAAGCCTTGAGCTTTACACATGTAAAGGTAGAAAGATAGAGCCCAAATCGCACAAATTTGTGGTGGTTGAAGTTGCATTCAATCAAGCAGTCAATCACCTAAAAGTAGATCAAACTAGATCTTCACTTTTCCTAGATTGTAGGGGAGTGAATTGATTCCCTCCAACAACCATTCCCACCTTCATTTGAATTCAAAATCCACTTGTAAAAGTCGTGGAACACTCCTAGAGTCTATATAAAGAGCTGAAATCACTTGTACATTACATGGAAGCAATATACATACACTTGATTGTCTTGCTCCTTCAATTCTCTCCATCATCTTCTTCGATAACAATAATCTTGAGGAGGCTGCTGCTCTCTCTCCAAAGCTTCAAATTGAGTGAAAGATGGCTCATTGGGAATATATTAGTGTCTAGGTTATGCTTATAAATGATCATAGCATTTGATTCAGTACATTGGGAGCAAGTTGAGTTTTTCTATCTCGGGATCAATCTCTGCATATTCCTAAAAAATAGGAAGTACCACCTGTGAATGTCACATTCATTCCTATAGCATATTTCACTTATTCCTTATAATTTTGTGCATTCTATACACTCAACCCTATCTATATCACTCCCATAAAAGGATTTTTTCTAATTGTAGTCACGCTGGTCGCTATGGGCATTTGAAGTTCATTGTCTCTTCCATAGATAGTAAGTTTTTTGAGCTTGTGGACCCACGAACCTATCTATTTTGTATCGACTCATTCTCCTTGATGCTCCAAAGTACATAGTGCATTTCTTTGCACTTATCGCATGCCTATAAGGTCTATTTAAGTCTCCATAAGCTCAAGGGTTGGTCTTGTTCCAGTTGGCTTGACCAAACTTCGTCGCTTTGAAATGCACTTTTCTACCTTCTAAAAGCTTCTCCAAGTTCTTTCAGTGGTATCAGAGCTAGATCAAGATGGGTGACAGCTTTCCCTCAATGATGAAGAAGCTTGATCGACACAACTACGTAGCTTGCCAAATCAGAATGGAGGTCTATTTGCAAGGTAGAAATCTTTATGGAATTGTAGCAGGTGATGAAGCTATGCCTATTCCTAGATCCAAAGGAGGATCACCACAAGAGGAGACACATAAGCTCACACTTTGGTGCCCAATGGATGCTCAAGCAAGGTCGTACATATTAAACTCTATCTCTGAGTTCCTATTACCACATATTAGAGGATGCAAGACATCTCAAGAGACTTGGGATGCCCTCGAGACTTTCTTTTCTGCTAGTATCAAAGCAAGAAAGAATCATCTTTGGAACGAGTTCCACCAATGAAGAAGACACCTAAACAAACCATCACAGAGTTTGTTACCAAGGTGAAGGAGGTTGCAGATCAGTTAGCATCCATTGGAGAGCTGATTGAAGAAGGGTCATCATGAGGCAAATTCTCAATGGCATTCGAAGTGATAAGCAATGGAAATCCTTCACGACGGCTTATGATCTCATCATGGATGTGAAAAATCCAGACTTCATCTTTCTTGGACAAGTCTTCAATCAAGAAGCCAACAATAGCATAAAGGAAGGTACCTCTTATCATTGTAATTCAACTAGTGCTCTATATGCAGATAAGAAGGATAAGTAGTAGAAAGGCAAGAAGAAGGAAGAAAATGAAGAATAGACTTCTCAAGCCAACTTTGCAAGCAAGAGCAAGTGGAAAGGGAAGAAGGAAGGACCAAAGCAAGACAAAATGTCACATGATGTATATATGGGAGTCTTGTAGAACATGTCACATGGTATCATGTTGGATGGACTCCACATTCAAGGTAGAGGCAAGAAAGAAGATACTCTATGATTATCATTCGATAAGAAAAGAGTGGAGAGTTCGGGCGCGGCGGGGAGGAGAACAGAAGCATACTCTGTGTGTGACGACGGTCGCTCGCAAGAAGCCATGGCGATGTCGGGATTGCAAAAGGGATGTATCATTGGTATCAGAGCTTTCGTTTTCTGGGCGTTTTCGCGCTGCTGGAGTGGGAATCGAACCCAGGTCACAGATATAGAAGGCGCGTGCCATATCCAAGGCCCCTATACTTGTTTGATGTACACTATACAGAGAGGTCAAGATGAGGCTGACACACAGCCATTTCATGGCTCACGGGCGAAGCAATCAAGCATTACATACTGCCCACATGCTCATCGCCATGATAAGAGCGTACATAGGCTGTCACCGACATTCATGGCTGCTCGTTCTTGAGGTTAGAGGATGCTACATCAGTTCCCAGCGTTCTCCTCTTCTCAAGATGAAGTATATGTCGACGTAGTTCTAGAGAAGCACAAGATGCAACAGGAAAGAACTTGGTGGCTTCATTCACACACGGATGTCAGAAGACGATACAAATAAGATGATCAAAATTTGAAGATAAAGGGAGACCTCTTCCTCTCTATATCTCCCAAGAAAAGTACTTGAGCTCATGGCTTCAAAAATTCATAGTGTCGTCTATTTTGGAAAGGAGAATAGACAGGACAGATGTAGATGGGATGCACCTGCTGCATATGAAGAGTCTACGAACGAAGAGCATATACTCCAGGACTTGTCCAAGGTCTTGATTTCAAATTTACAGGCATGGAGCTTCATGTTAATCACAGGTATTATTATTTCAATTTTGAGAGGTTTGCATTTTCGAGAAGCACCATGAACTGTTAGGAGGCCAAGATCCGGGAGGGAAATCACATGTACGGAGAGTATGAGGTATATATATTCTCATCTAGGATTAAAGATTCCCTCCAAATACAAGAAGGCCAAGTTTAGAGTATCTCTAAAATACTCTATTTTTATGATTTTCACATAAATTTCAGGAGCTATTCTGATAAATAGCCATTTTGGGAAGGGAAAAAGAAGAGGTATTTTTCATAAATTTATGAAAAAAACCATACACACCTATAGTCTAGCATATTGACTTCCATGCAAGATCAAGAAATCCAAAAGATACCTCAGTTTGATGGGAGTTTGAAGCTCCACAAAACCCCCTTCCATCACAGTTTGACAAAAATTTCAGCACCTCAATCTATGAAATTCCCATTTCGGAAGAGGGAAAAATAGGTGCGATAACTATGGATGGATGGGAAAAAAGTATATTTACTGAGAGTATGGTGTATGGACTTCTTAGGCGAATCATTAGATTCATCAAAATGATAAGTGAAGGAGGAATTTTACTTCCTCAAAGACCCCCTTCCCGCACTTTTTGGAAAAATTTCAGAAATTAATCTTTTGCCAAACTCCACTTCTTGGAGTAAGAAAAAGATCATTTAGAGGCTTCCCATGGATTATTGTATATAATCCAAGAGAAATCCACATTTAGAGTGGATTAGAAGCTTGCTAAGAGCTCCCATTTAAGTTTTTGCATAAAAGCAAAATCTTGATTTAGGCCTCTTTTGGGGAGCAAATTAGCATGCACGAAGGGAGGATTTGGAAAGGTAAAAAATGGCTCAAGCATCTTCATATATCACTCTGTGAGGTTATGGAGAGAATTTTAGGATTTGCTTGATGGAAGAATGCTTTTGGGCACCCCAAAAATCACATTTTTACATTTGGGCACCCCAAAAATCACATTTTTACACTTTTTCCAGCCCCTCCAACAGTCCACTAGTTTGACATGTCCCACTTGGAATGGCCATATCTTGGGCTAGGAAACTCCAAATTGGACGTGCTACGGCTCGTTTCGAAGAGCACAAGGTCTACTTTTAGTTTATGAGAAAAAATTTTGGAAAGTAAAAATTTTTGCAGGTGTGAACAGGTCTGCAAAGTCTGAACAGATTTTGGCAATTACCTTCCGGGAGCCATATCTTTCAAACCGGGAAGGCGATTTGAGTAATTTCACTTAGACCTATTTGCACATGCGTTATATTTCAGTTGATGAAAAATTGCAGGTCCTAAAGTGGTTTTTGCAGGTCTAAAGAAGGATTACTAATGCATTTTTGAACTAAATTTGCATTATTTTTGTAATCACCTGACCATGTTTTATGTTTGAGGAGTGCTCCGATATTCTCGGACACTTCAAAGTGTATTTTAGGACCTGAGGAGGAAGGTGCAGAGGTCTCGAAGCTTGTCGAGAGCGATTGGATGCATGCAATTCCAAAATCAGACTACTCAGGGATGTATATTTTATGCTTTCTGGCATTTTATTTATGTTATGGCATGTCTGTATCTACATGCATGAATGGGATTGCATACATCAAGTGTTGATCATTGTTTAAGCTCTTAAAAGTATGGATCAGCATGTAGGAAGTATACTTCTTGATTGTTTGCAGGAAAGAAGATTACAGAAACCATATGGCTATGCAACACCGGGAATGGTTGCTAGCAAATACTTTTGTGTTTTTGCAGTCATGGAATCCATATATAAGTTTATGGCGTGCATGCCATGGGCCTGTCAAGCCCTATGTTTTTGGGTGGCCTGAGTGCCACTGAGCTATGGTTTAAATTTTTTTGGGATTCCATTTCCTGGGGAAATGCTGTCCAAATTTTTCCTACCGCATGGCGTTATATACGCACTTGCCTTTAGGTAGGAATGTTATGGCATCATAGCATGCCCTTTCTGCAAACATCAATAAGTTTTAGGCATGCTTATAAGCATGTATTTGATGGACTTAGGACCATCAGAGTATTATATATAAGGCAACTTCGGTAGTAGCAGGATCCCTATATATAATCCTTATGGATTTAGACCATAGGATTGCTAACGGAAGGAGCTACACCTTCACCATTAGTAGTTGTGCACAAGCAATCCTATAGGTTCAGGAAGTTGCATTCAGGCTCGGGAGATGCATTTTGGATAATCTCCAAGTTAGTGAAGATTTGTTTATCTTCACAAGAGTCTCACATGATGTATAGGAGACTTTAGGGTATCATGATGAATACCCAAAGAGTGACTAGTTTCACTCACGCACATCACTTGACCAAGTAGTGAAGCATTTTTGCTACACTACTAAGGAAACCAAATGGATGGGATCATAAAGATGGGTTTCATAAAATAACATCGACGGGTGTTTATGTGATTCGAGTGATGGTTAGGAAGGTCATAGGCATGACACTAGCTCTATGGTATAGAGCATAGATCCCTTAGTCAGGAATAGTTGGGGTACCCAATACATACATATGTATCTTGGGATCTACAGAGAGGTACTTAGACTCAGTCTTTGTACCTAGGAACAAGTTGGTTTGGAACAGAAAGGGATATCCATTGTCACACATTGACTAGAACCAAACTAACTAGTTCAAGGACATGGGACTCATTTCAGTCCACTGATATGATTTTAGTGTATGGGATTCATTGGAGTCCACCTACATATTCCATTATATGGAATAGATATTCGGTTTAGTGTAGGTATGACACCATGAATTGGAAGAAGTTTTCACTGGTATGGGACGGTGGAAACGACTTCCCTTTGAGCACTCTTCTTCTATGGCCAGGAAGAAAAGGACTCATCATTCATGGCGTCATGTCTCACTAGATCAGAGGAGAGCTCTTAGTAGACATCTCCTACTAGGATTGGGAGTTATCCTTCAGAGTATGGGGAAGATTTATTCTTCCAGTAGAGAATGTGATAGGTGATTTTATCACCATTGGTATCACATACTCATTTTTTGATTTTCAAGAAGGATAATTCCATCACTTTGATTGGATCGTATAGATCCATGCACAGAGTATGGTTGGCAGAGATAGTTCTTCACTATGGATACACATATGTTTACGGTATCATGTCACATCATTGCTGACCATTTTAGTAAAGGGCTTTGACCCTTATCACGAATTTATTTTCTCCACTCTTCACTACATACACCTTCATCAGTTACGGGAGATCTGTTCTCCATCTTCATAAGAATCTGTGTAATGAGGGATTATGTATTAGTTATGGAAGAGAGGACTAAATAAATTCATGAGTTTCTCTTTTAAGGAAAGGAGAAAGTGGGGATCAGCTAAGAGATCCATGAGAAATCTCACTTTAGTTCAGTGGTCTCACTTTAGCTCCTACTCTTTGAGAGAGAAAGAAGGAAAGGAAAGCATGATTTCTTCATAGGAGAAGAATACAGTATGTTTTCCTTTATTCAGAAGAGGTGTTTGCAAAACACTCTTAGTCTTTATTTTAGAAGGAATTCATTTACTCTACTTTTCAGTATAATTTTCCTTCACATGGGAGTTTCTTTCTCCACTACTTTGGAAGGAAAAACATGGAGAACTTATGTGCATGTTCTCAGTCATGGATGAGTAGAGCTAACCGATTCAACAGAATATCTTTCAAAGGGAAAGGGAAAGTGGAATAGTTTCCACTGCTAGAGCTCTTTTCCTTGGAAGAGATTACAGAGATAGACATGGAGAGAGTTTCACTTTCTCATTTAGGTTGTCTAGATAGTAGTGGCACTCTTCTATCAAAGGCAAGAGGGAGATCAGTTAATCATGATGGTTAGATTGAGTCTCACTTGTAAAATCTAGAGAGAAGTAGTTATGTTTATTTCCAGTGATGGTCCTTGACTAGATGAGATGATCTAGTTATTGACATTAGTGAGACTGGAAGTAGAGATATGACTCTTCTCTTTATACTTTCTAGGAGATAGAGATATATCTAACCTATTATGGTACCAAACTCTTAGTTGGAGTTACATCATGAGTATGATGAGTAAACATCAGTTAGGAGCATAGGTACTTAGGGATTATCTGAATCTCAAAAGGGAATGCTTTTGCATTCATATGGCAAACTAGACGGAAGAGAAATATTAGAGTTTGCACTAGTGCCAATTGATGCTCTTCCATTAGAACTTAGTCCAATGGTAAAGGATGACAAACCACAGACTTCTTGGTTGGTGGAATGTACAGAATTCATTTCCACTACTAAGAAATTCTTATATATGAGTTACAGGATGGAATTGCATAGTCACAAGGTAGTTAGAAGAAACTATTACTTGTGAGCACACTCAAGGTTAAGAAGACCTGGAGTGTTATGAGGGCAATCTATCATTTAGTCTTAGACGGGTTTGGAGTCACTTGTTATGGGACTTTGTTCTATATTTCATAGGATTCTATGGTTTATTATCTCCATTATAATATGGTCGAGCCTATAAGCTTGGCACCTTACACTGGCTTTTTATCTTATTACTCCATAGAGGATACATCATATGGACTTAGGTCATTTTGGTGATGTTATATGATATGGGAGTGATAATTTGGAAGCCGAGTGTATATGGGAGATAGTAGGCACCATTCAGACGGTTTCCCACCTTTGAGATGATCTCATATGAGATCTCTTAAGGGGAAGGATATGGGGAAACAACACACAGAGATGACCATGTACATAGAGTACATGGGGTTCAGGGGAGTCCGAGCACTTTCTTCTACCATTACGGACATTTCATCTACATTTTCGAGGACGAAAATGCTTTCAAGGGGAAGAAAATGTCACATGATGTATATATGGGAGTCTTGTAGAACATGTCACATGGTATCATGTTGGATGGACTCCACATTCAAGGTAGAGGCAAGAAAGAAGATACTCTATGATTATCATTCGATAAGAAAAGAGTGGAGAGTTCGGGCGCGGCGGGGAGGAGAACAGAAGCATACTCTGTGTGTGATGACGGTCGCTCGCAAGAAGCCATGGCGATGTCAGGATTGCAAAAGGGATGTATCACAAAACGAAAGGTGAGAATGTTCAACCTTGTGCCATAGGCGATAAGACGAACCACACCACTCAGAATTGGTGGTTGAATGGGAAGACCCAGAAAGGAAGTGGAAGAGGTGGATATGGCAGCAATAGAGGTAGAGGTGGACACAATTTGAACAATAAAAATAGAATCTATAATAGAAGGGACTACAACAATTATTTAGAAGATCAACCACATGAAGACTCATTGCTTCTTATGAATCTAAGCCACAAAGAAGGTAAAGAAGATGATCATTTGTTCTACATAGATTCACGATGTTCGAATCATGTTGCAAGCAACATTGCTCTTCTATCTGATTTGGAAAGTCCAAAGCATAGACATGAAGTGCAAACTGGGGATGACACAAAGCACAATGTGAAGAAGATTGGTAATGTCAAAGCTTCCAATGGCAGGACAAACATTCTAAGTAAGGTTCTCTATGTACACACTATCACTAAAAACCTAATAAGTGTAGGCCAAATAGTTGAAAAAGGCTCGCAAGTTAGGTTCACCCAACATGGAGCTTTTGTGGAAGATCCATGTCAAGGCTTCAAGAAGATAGCTTGAGGTGAGAAGCATGGTAGGCTCTTTACTTTTGAAGTAGGAGAAACGAGGGACATAGCTCTATTCAACTTTGGGTCTCAAACCCTAAGTGAGCTTGAAGTGTGGCATAAGAGACTTGCTCATGTGAATGAAAGAACCTTGAAGGATATATGCAGGGATCAGCGTGTTCTAAGACTGCCGAACATATCAAAGCAACACACGATCAACAAGTGTGATGCATGTCAAATTAGGAAGGCACAAAGAAAACCATTCAACCACAAAGGCTACATGCACAACAACATATTGGACTTAGTACATATAGATGTATGGGGACCAAGTCAAGAACCTTCATTGGCACGATCAAGGTATTATGTCTCATTTATTGAGGACCATAGTAGATGGACTGTTCTATACTTTATCAAGAGTAAGAATGAAGTGTTTGATTGCTTCAAGAAGTATCTTGCACATATGGAGAATCATACAGGTAGATTACTAAAGAAGCTCAAATCTAATGGAGAGGGAGAATACATCTCCAAAGAGTTTGATGGTTCTTGCAGGAAAAAGGTATCAAAAGGGAAGTGACTACTAGGTACTCTCCTCAACTGAATTGAATTGTAGAGAGGAGAAACAAGATACTGGTTCGATCAGCCCGAACAATGCTTCAAGAGAAGAAGTTACCACATAATCTATGGGTAGAAGCTATTTCAACTATTGTGTACCTTGTCAATAGACTACCATCCAAATCACTTCAAGGTATGACTCCTTATGAAGCATGGCATGAAAGAAAACCTAGTCTTCGACAATGCAAAGTTTTTGGTTGTTTAGCTTATGTTCATGTACCATCACAAATAAGAGGTAAGCTAGATAAAAGGGCAACAAAGGCAGTGTTTATTGGATATGATTCAACTCAGATGGGTTACAAATTCTTCAATCCTTCAACCAAGCAATTCACTACAAGAAGATATGTTGTGTTTGATGAACACAGGTCTTGGTATGATGAAGACAAACAAAAGGTAACACTACCATATGATCTTGATTCTGACTCTCATCAATTAGGAAGCAAGTATGATACACAGGTCCAGGATCCAAGAAGTGATACAGACGATGACCAAGATGAAAGAGAAAAGGATTACAAGCTATGGAAGTCAAGAGGCAAAGCAAAGATGCAAGAGGTTGGAGAATGCTCCAAAAAAGCACCCAGGAGATCAGCAAGAGAGAAGAAACAACGAGAAAGGTATGGATATGATTCCACATTTGTTACAAAGCATTCAATATACTTGGCAAAAGACTCTATTTCAGAGGAACCCTCAACCTATGAAGAGGCAAAGGGAAACCCTAATTGGGAAAAGGCCATGAAAGAAGAGATAGATGCATTGAAAGAAATGGACACTTGGGATTTGGTTCCAATGTCTTCGAATCAAAAGGTAATTGGTTGCACATGGGTATATAAAATTAAAAGAAACTCAGATGGATCAGTTTGCAGGTACAAGGAAAGACTAGTTGCCAAAGGATGCTCACAAACTCATGGTATAAACTATGAGGAAACATTCTCACCAGTTGCAAAGATGACTACAATCAGGACATTGATAAGTGTAGTTGCTCCAAGGAATTGGAGACTCCTCTAACTTGATGTGAAAAATGCATGCTCAAATGGTTGGATAAGTGAAGAGGTATACATGTCACAACCACGAGGTTTTGAAAACCATAATCATCCATCTTATGTTTGCGGACTTAAGAAAGCATAATATGGATTGAAACAAGCTCCAAGAGCTTGGAATTACAGGTCGGTTACATATCTTCAAGATCAAGGGTTCAAAGCTAGCAACTCAGATCCTTCTCTAATCATCAAAAGGGATCACAATGAGGTTATTTATCTATGTGTATATGTAGATGATATTATTGTGATAGTTGATGATCTAAATGGCATTCAAAGGATCAAGAGACACATGCAAGAGCAGTTCAAAATCAGTGACCTAGGTGAGCTCACATATTTCCTAGGTATGCAGGTGATATATACAAATGAAGGAATGTATTTGACTCAAAGAAGATACATTCACGATCTTCTTCTCAAGTTCAAAATGGAGAACACTAAACCTACAGGTACACCTTTGGAGATGAATCATAAACTTAGTGTTTATGAAGGTGAGAAAATTGAAGATATTAAAAAGTATCAAATCTTGGTTGATAGCTTTATATATGCTACTCATACAAGGGTAGACATCTCATATAGTGTGGGAGTTCTTAGTCAGTTCATGCACTCATCGAGAAGACCACACATGGATGCAGCTAAGAGAGTACTTAAGTATCTCAAAGGTAGAATCAACAAAGGTATATTCTATCCTTACTCTTCAGATTTGGATATCAAGGTCTATTCAGATGTAGAATTGGACAAGAGCTAAGGATGTTAGAAAAAGTACATCTGGTTACTTAGCATATGCAGGCTCAAAGCTAGTGTCATGGAGTTCCAAGAAGCAACCAACAGTTGCTTTATCCTCAACTGAAGCAGAGTACAGAGGCTTGACCATAGCAATGCAAGAGGAAATATGGTTAAAAGCATTCTATATAGATTTGGGACTTGTGAGTTCCAAACCTCACATATTTGGAGAAAATGTAAGTTCCATGCATCTAGCGGCAAATCCTATTTTCCATGCGAGAACCAAGCACATAGAATTCCATTACCACTTTATCAGGGAGAAGCTCATGGCAAAGGAGATTGACATTTCTTTTGTTCCAACTGAAAAGCAAGTAGGAGATATCATGACGAAGGCACTTGATGGAGTAAAGCTTTGTAGATTCAAAGCTATGGCAGGTAATTAACCTATCAGAGAATGAAGACTCAATCATACTTTAGCTTGAGGGGGAGCTATTGGAACATCAAGCTTACACTATGCTTGAGGTGGATGTGATCTACATCAAAGGCTATCGTGTTGAAAGAATATCCGTTGGAGAGTTCTTTTTCTTATGCTCATTTATTGTATTTTTTTGAGAGATTTTTGATGGTTCATTTACCATTGTAAAAGCCTTGACCTTTACACATGTAAAGGTAGAGACATAGAGCCCAAATCCCACGAATTTGTGGTGGTTGAAGTTGCATTCAGTCAGGCAATCAATCACCTAAAAGTAGATCAAACTAGATCTTCACTTTTCCTAGATTGTAGGGAAGTGAATTGATTCCCTCCAACAATTATTCCCACCTTGATTTGAATTAAAACTCCACTTGTAGAAGTCATGGAACACTCCTAGAGTCTATATAAATACTTGAAATCACTTGTACATTACATGCAAGCAATATACATGCACTTGTGACCATCATTGTCTTGCTCCTTCAATTCTCTTCATCATCTTCTTCGCCAACGGTAATTTTGCAGAGGCTGCTGCTCTCTTTGGAGAGTTCTAAATTGAGTGCAAGATAGCTCATTTGAAAGATAGTAGTGTCTAGTTTATGCCTAAAAATGTTCATAGCATTTGAGTCAATATATTGGGAGAAATCAAAGTTTATCTATGTCGGGGTCAATCTCTGCGTATTCCTGAAAAATAGGACGTACCACCGGTGAATGTCACATTCATTCCTATAGCATATTTTGCTTATTCCTTATAATTTTGTGCATTCTATACACTCAACCCTATGTGTATCACTCTCATAAAAGGATTGTTTCTAATTGTAATCACGTGGGTCGCTATGGGCATTTGAAGTTCATTGTCTCTTCCATAGATAGTAAGTTTTTTGAGATAGTCGATCCACGAACCTATCTATTTTGTATCGACTCATTCTCCTTGATGCTCCAAAGTACATAGTGCATTTCTTTGCACTTATCGCATGCCTATAAGTTCTATTTAAGTCTTCATAAGCTCAAGGGCTGGTCTTGTGCTGGTTGGCTTGAGCAAACTTCGTCGCTTTGAAACGCACTTTTCTACCTTCTACAAGCTTCTCCAAGTTCTTTCAACTAGGACCGCCAAGGCACTTTTTTCCCTCTTTAGGAAGTTTTTTCCCCGGGCTTGTATATATGCCTATTGCCCTAATGGGATACTTATCTTCGTACATTCTCTAGTAATACATACAGTATTGTGTGTTGTGCTCCAAGCTTCTTCTTCTTCCTTGTGCTGTTTGCATGCTTCCGCAGATATCTAACTCCAACAATTCTGAAGTCATCTATTTGTGTGTGTATGTAGATGATATTATACTTACAAGAAATGATATAGATGGCATGAAGAGAATCAAATAATAGATGAGAGAAGAATTCAAGATAACTGATTTGGGTTCACTTACCTACTTCCTAGGATTGGAAGTTGTCTACAAAGATCATGGTTTGTTTCTTACTCAAAGAAAGTACATTAAGGACATGTTGGAAAAATTCAAGATGCAAGACTGCAAGATTGTACGTACTCCAATGGAGGTTAATCATAAATTGAGCTCACATGAAGGTGAACTCATAGAAGATGTGACAAGTTATCAAAGCCTTGTAGGTAGTTTAAACTATGCCACACTGACAAGGGTTCATATATGTTATAGTGTGAGTATGCTAAGTCAATTTATGCACACACCCAGGAAAACTCACATGGAGGCTGCCAAGAGAATACTTAGATATCTGAAAGGGACCATGAATGAGGGGTTATATTACCCTTATGTATCTTATTTAAGTTTGAAATTGTTCTCTGATGCAGATTGGGTTTGCTCCAAGGAAGACAGAAGGAGCACCTTAGGTTATCTTACCTTTGAAGGTTTAGAACTTGTTTCCTAGTCATCCAAGAAGCAACCCATAGTTGCTCTCTCTTCTACTAAAGCTGAATATAGAGGTCTTGCCATAGCTACTCAAGACGTTATGTGGATGAAGACACTATTCATAGATCTTGGTTTGGAGATTGGAACTCCAAATATTTTCTGTGACAATATGAGCTCTATTCACTTAGCTGCTAATCTAATTTTTCATGCAAGGACTAAACATATTTAAGTTCATTATCACTATGTAAGAGAGAATATAGTGAGCAAGGAGATTCAAATATCATATGTTTCCACTCATCAACATTGTGCAGATATTCTAACCAAAGCATTGGATGGTACAAAGCTTTGAAAATTCAAAGCCATGATTGGTTTGGAGGTAATCTTTGAAGATTGAAGACCTCAAGCATACTTTGCTTGAGGGGGAGCTGTTGGGTTAAGTCTATGACAAGCCTAAGTATTGGCTTGAGTCTTACAAAGTGATAGAAGAAGCTTTAAATGAAGACAATGTAAAGTTCACTTATGAACTACCTCTTGTAACTTTTGAAGCCTTTAGTTGATGTAAAAGTGAAAGAATCTAAAATGGTTGAGTCCACTTGATCAAGAGAGGAAAGAGAGGCCACCAATTCATGATTGAAGGTAGTTGGGGAATGAAATTAATCACTAAAATATTGGAGAGTGATTGTAGGAAGTTAGGCTCCCAAGATCAACTATAAATACATGGCATTTTTAGCCTTGGTTAAGAGAAGACCTCCAAGAGCTGATCTTTATGCCATATCAAGGTGTGGTTTCAAGGCACACATATGTATCTGTAAGTCCATTGTATTGTAAAATCAATGTACTTTCATTTTCATGATCATTTGAGTTCATATTTTCATGTTCTTGTGAAGTGTACTGTTCACTACCATATCTCTTAGTTTTCTCAATGAGATTGTCGAGATGATTTCTCTCAGCTTGGCACATCTTTTTTAGTGATTCAACTTGATAACATTAGATGTTTAAGTCTACTATTATATGATCACGAATTTGGATTGCATTTGTATGTTTCAATCTTCAGTTATAATCATTTGACGTCAACTCTGTCACCTCATTTTCTTCTTCTCTATTAGCACTCTCTCAACACAATGATTCTGTGAAAGTTGTTTCTCAATGCGTACTTCGTCATTGTCCATGATTTAAAGCTTATTAGAATCCTCATCATGTCTAGAATATGCTTACAAATTGGCATCAGCATTGCATTCTTTAATCGTGAGATATCTCCATTGTACTGCGCACAGTTTTGAGTACTATTGTAGCCCGGGAAAATCGGGGTCATCCTATCACTTGCTAAACTTCTTTCTCCTTTTGTAGTCCATCATTTTTGTTGAGATGACTCTTGATTGTTAGCTTACTAAGCTAATAAGAGTTCCCCAAAAGGCATTAAGTTAATTACTGCTATGGCCAAAGAATTGTTCAAAACTTTGGATAGGTGTATGAACATAAATAGCAAGTTTTTGGCTCTTGAATCTACTCCAACTTATCTGTCTTGATTCAACCTTTTGAGAGTGATCTTCCAAGGTAAATAGGGTGTCAAATACATACTTTTGCAAGCTAAAAGGGCCCATCATCTTCTTTACATTCTTTATGACTCAAATTCATTAGGAGTAGTGAATCTTCATGTGATTGATCCTCTAAATAGTTGTTGTAGTCCCTTTTCTTGTGATTTATATTACTATTGTTGTAGTTTTATCCACCTCTACATCTTGTGTTTCCAAATTCATCTCTTCTTCCTCCTTTCTATGTTCTTCCATTGAACCATTAGTTTTGTTTTGTTTTATTTTCTTGTCCTTTTTTTTTGTCATGCTTTCCTTCTTTCTTCTTCCCTTTCTACTTGACATAAATGGCTTGGGAAATTTCTTCATCATCATCCTCCTTCTTTTTCCCTTTCCATGGTAAGATCATACATAGTTGTAAATGATTTCCATTGTTTGTGAGTCGTGGTGCCATTTAGGATCTACCTCATGCTGGCTTCTTACTTAATGAATTCTCTAATTAAAAATAATTGATCTACAACCTCCTTAAGTTTAGTGACAAACTTGATAATTTTTTGCTTTGGTGTCTTCTTCATTTTCTTGAAATCATTCCATAAGTGATTCTTCCGAGCTTCGCAACTAGCCGAGAAGAATGTTTCAAGTGCATCCTAGGTTTCTTGTTATGTTTTGAAACTTCTAATATGTGAAAGCATTAAATCAAATATAAAATTGGCTAGAGAATCTCTTGCATGCCATAGTGTGAGCTTCTCAGTCTCTTCTTGTGTAGGTCCTCCTCTAGATCTTGGAATAGGCATGACTTCATCACCTAGTACAATTCCATAAAGATTCCTACCTTGTAAGTAAGCTTCCACTCTGATTTTCCAAGAAGCATAGTTGTTCCTATCAAGCTTCTCAATCAATGAAGGAAAATCATCTCCCATCTTGATGTAGCTATGATACCATAGAAAATACTTGGAGATGTGTGAATAGCTGAAATATGATTTAGGAGATGTTGAAGTTTGATCCTGCTATCTAGCACATAACCTACCCTTTCACTATTGAAGACTATGTTTTGCCACATAAGCCTCAAGTTGATGCAATAAAAAACCCTATGTACATTGGAAAATCATTCAAAAACAAGTTATCCATAACATATTTTTTTTCTCAAGAGCTTGTGCATGGAGCTTGCAATTGATGGTTGAAACATGCAACTTCAAAAGTTTAGTTCACCCAACTTGATTAAAATTGTTTAAATTCTTGTTAAAGGATTTCTTCTTATAGGGTTAAGAAGATAATATGCACAATAATTGGATATATCAACAAGCCATGATCTAATTAAAAGTTTACCATTGAGAGGATGTCAACCTAAATTTTCAAGAATGTGTAGAGAATGACCTAGAGAGCCTAAATGACTTGTAATTCACAATGTATGAAAACGAGTGATACAAAACATTATACACACAAACTAGACTCTAAATGAGCCCTTATTCCCAATCACTAGACTTCTAAGGAGTGAGAACTACCCTTTACAAGTCTATTGACTTTGGAGACGATGATGTATGAAAGTGAGCAAAAAGAAAGATGAAGATGAAACTGAATGTATATTCATCCAACATATTGTAAAAGTTATTTAGAGTCTTTATATAGACTCCATGTGAATTCTACATCTTCTTTACAATTAGTTGGAATTCAAAATAGCTCACGGGATAAGTTATTGTGACGAAGATGTCTTTTCCTATAGTCCAAGAAATGTATAATCATCAAAAAGTAATTTAGGTAGTTGGTTTAATACCTAACTCATGAATCATGTACTTTGGGTCCCCCATATTTTTCCTTTGATACAAATAGAGATCTAGAATCCATAAATACTTATGGAGCTTTACAAGGTTGAACATCATATGATATAGCATAACACTATGGTTCACTTCATGAATGAATTTTGGTTTAGAATAGGTCCTTTTCAAGCATGATGTGAGCTTATTGTTCTCTTAGTTGTTAGGGAACGACTTGGAGTTGGGGATTGGCAAGGTTATGACATTGTGAAATATCAACATTAGTGAGGATCATTCAAAGGACCACCCATTAGGATTAGCATCATCCATGTTTTCTTCATTCTTTTTTCCCAAAACCTCCTACTTCCTCCTTCTCGAAGTCTGAGGTTACAAGATTCTCACAAGGATCTATGGAAAAATTCAAGGCTAAGAACAAGCATATGCTTTTTTTTTCACTATGGCTAGGGAAAATTATTTTATGCATATCTTTACATTTACGCTAGGCTTGTAACAACTATATCTCTCTAACATATTCCATAATTAGAGTATTCAACAAATTCAGAGGCAAGAGTAGTTGATATTTCACTCATTGTTCCTGTAGTCAATGCTTAATAGTAATAAAACTATATCCATGTCTAATTTCTTTCTTGCTACTCATAAAAATTGTCCTGTATAGTTAGTTTCAAGTTTTTCAATTTTAATTTAGCGATTACTGGACACAATGAAATAGTGCATTTTCATGTAGAAGTTCAAGTACATCATGATTTCATTAAGTTTAGAGTTCTATTCTAGTTCTTCCTACCACATTAGCTCTAACCATATTCAAACATTCAGTAGGATTACCAACTTGTGATCATGTATGGAAGAACTACTGAAATAGTATCTGCTTCGTACAATTCTAGAACAAGATGTACAATGGGTGTACGTGCAATCTTAACATTCTTAAATTCGACCTTGGCTAGCATATCCTTAATGTACTTAATCTCAGATCAAATTTCACCCTTGAAAGCATATCAGCCGTTGTACTCAACTTCCTGGCTATGTGTACAAATGCAGGATTTGTGAACTTTATATAAGAGATCCATCTAAGCATAACAATGTCGAGAGAAGAACAATTCGCTATCATGCCAATCAGTGGAAGAAAATCGGTCTCAACTACCACATTCGCCCCATTGAAATATTCTTTATCGATCTTTAAAGCAGTCACTAATTCCCATAGCTCTCTCTTTATTTGTGGATATTTTCTTTGAGTGTCATGCAAAATCTTAGCACCAAAACGTAGTGCATATCTCTACCCCTCATCATCATCTTGCCCTATGACCCATCCTATACCAATAGGACTGGTATCAACGGTCAAAATGATAGGTCTCTGACCTAAATAGTCAACACACTTCACAGTTCGGGCTTCAATTAGCAGCTGCTTCAGTCTACACATCGCTCTTAACTATTTTTCTATCCATATAAATTTCTTTCTCTTTTGAGTTTTTCTAATTGTAATCATGGTGGTCGCTATGGGCATTTGAAGTTCATTGTCTCTTCCATAGATAGTAAGTTTTTTGAGCTAGTCGACCCACAAACCTATCTGTTTTGTATCGACACATTCTCCTTGATGCTCCAAAGTACATAGTGCATTTCTTTGCAGTTATAGCATGCCTATAACATCTATTTGAGTCTCCATAAGCTCAAGGGCTGGTCTTGTGCCGGTTGGCTTGACCAAACTTCGTCGCTTTGAAACGCACTTTTCTACCTTCTAAAAGCTTCTCCAAGTTCTTTCAGTGGTATCAGAGCTAGATCAAGATGGGTGATGGCTTTCCCTCAATGATCGAGAAGCTTGATCGACACAACTATGTGGCTTGGCAAATCAGAATGGAGGCCTATTTGGAAGGTAGAAATCTTTATGGAATTGTAGCATGTGATGAAGCTATGCCTATTCCAAGATCCAAAACAGGACCTACACAAGAGGAGAAAGATAAGCTCACACTTTGGTGTACAAGGGATGCTCAAGAAAGTTCGTACATACTAAACTCTATCTCTCACTTTCTATTACCACATATTAGAGGATGCAAAACATCTCAAGAGACTTGGGATGCCCTCGAGACTTTCTTTTCTGCTAGTACCAAAGCAAGAAAGAATCATCTTTGGAACGAGTTCAACCAAATGAAGACGACACCTAAACAAACCATCACAGAGTTTTTTACCAAGGTCAAGGAGGTTGCGGATCAGTTAGCATCCATTGGAGAGATCATTGAAGAAGAGGTCATCATGAGGCAAGTTCTCAACGGCATTCGAAGTGATAAGCAATGGCAATCGTTCACGACAGCTTATGATCTCATCATGGATGTGCAAACTCCAGACTTCAATATTTTTCTTGGACAACTCTTCAATCAAGAAGCCAACAATAGCATAAAGGAAGGTAGCTCTTATCATGGTAACTCAACTAGTGCTCTATATGCAGATAAGAAAGATAAGAAGCAGAAAGGCAAGAAGAAGGAAGAAGATGAAGAAGAGACTTCTCAAGCCAACTTTGCAAGCAAGAGCAAGTGGAAAGGGAAGAAGAAAGGACCAAAGCAAGACAAAGCCAAAGGTCAGAATGTTCAACCTTGTGCCATATACGATAAGACCAACCACACCATTCAGAATTGCTGGTTCAATGGGAAGACCCAGACCCAGAAAGGAAGTGGAAGAGGCAACATTGCTCTTCTCTCTGATTTGGAAAGTCCAAAGCATAGACATGAAGTGCAAACAGGGGATGACACAAAGCACAATGTGGAGAAGATTGGTAATGTCAAAGCTTCCAATGGCAGGAAAAACATTCTAATTAAGGTTCTCTATGTACCCAATATCACTAAAAACCTAATAAGTGTAGGCCAAATAATTGAAAAAGGCTTGCAAGTTAGGTTCACCCAACATGGAGCTTTTGTGGAAGATCTATGTCAAGACTTCAAGAAGATAGCCTGATGTGAGAAGCATGGTAGGCTCCTTACTTTTGAAGTAGGAGAAACCAGGAACATAGCTCTATTCAACTTTGGGTGTCAAACCCTAAGTGAGCTTGAAGTGTGGCATAAGAGACTTGCAATGAGAGAACCTTGAAGGATATATGCAAGGATCAAAGTGTTCTAGGACTACCGGACATATCAAAGCAACACATGATCAACAGGTGTGATCCATGTCAGATTGGGAAGGCACAAAGACAACCATTCAACCACAAAGGCTATATCCACAACAACTTATTGAACTTAGTACATACAGATGTATGGGGACCAAGTCAAGAACCTTCATTGGTAGGATCAAGGTATTGTGTCTCATTTATTGGCGACCATAGTAGATGGACTGTTGTATACTTTATCAAGAGTAAGAATGAAGTGTTTGATTGCTTCAGGAAGTATCTTGCACATGTGGAGAATCATATAGGTAGATCACTAATGAAGCTCAGATCTGATGGAGGGGGAGAATACTTCTCTAGAGATTTTGATGTGTTGTTGCAGGAAAAAGGTATCAGAAGGGAAGTGACTACTAGGTACTCTCCTCAACTAAATGGAATTGCAGAGAGGAGAAACAAGACATTGGTTGGATCTGCCCGAACAATGCTTGAAGAGAAGAAGTTGCCACATTATCTATGTGAGAAGTGGAGAATGACATGTCTGGGACTCACCTCCGAGCCTATCTATAGCCCTTCCCTAGTCACCATCTAGAGTTCTCTCTAAGGTCCCTCTACCCATCTGGCCATCATGAGTAGGTACCTTGTATGAACTCTCTGGCGTTTGGCCTTGGCTATCCCCCGAGCAAGGAACTTCTCGTTCCTCCAAGCATGTACATCTCTGGAATATAACACCCCCTTCTAAAGATCATTGTCCTCAATGATATAGAAGGAGCTATAAACTTGGGAATCAAAATATGTGATTCCACATAATAAAAGTAGAGTGTGGTAGGTGTTTGAAATACTCGATGCTCAAAAAGTAGACAACTAGTCTCTATGCTTTATATCTAGCATTTCCACCAACAAATAGTAGTCCTTGCCTTGGGCATAGTGTAGGAATCCCTCTCTAGCCCAATGAGTCCATATGTGTGCAACATAAGTACTCGGAATATCCTCAGACTCCCTATGCTTAGACCTTGACCACTAACTTGTGACAGCCCCTTGTCTCCTTGAAATATGCACTGACAGCTTTTCATATGGTATACTCATGAAAAATCACTTACTCCACTAGAGTAATGAAAAAAAATACTATGCTCATTCAAAACAATGTGACTATATCCCAACTCTCTATGGAAGAAAATACTAAAGATAAATGGAAATATTTTCCAAATAGTGTTTTATCTCTAAGCTCAAGTAAATCTGCTTGATTTACTCACCATAATGAAATAAAACTAAAGAAAATCTCATCGTGATCCAAACTGTGAATTCAGTTTTAATCTTATAAATAAAATTTATAATAAAGCTTTTATCGTGAGGACCAAGCAACAAAGTTGGCGTCATGGACCAAGATATCAATATGTCAATGATGCAAACTATGGACCAAAATATATATCTCTCACATCCAAACTATGGACTAAGATCTCAATCAGTCACATCCCAAACATGGACTAAGATCTCAATCAATCACATCCAAACTATGGATCCAAATCTCAATCTATCATATCTAATAATCCAAACTATGGATCAAAATATTTTCATACAAAGTAAATCCTAATCCACTCTTTGGAACCAATTCCATCATGCCACGTGAAGACGTGCTAAGAAAAAATAGCAACTAGTGGAACTACCACCGCCTTCTCAATAATAACATGTAAGATGTTCCAAGTGGATGATATTTGCTTTATCCATGACCACCATCTGATCATCACTGTGATCAAATCATTCCTAACTAGGAATGAGGTGTCTCAAGAAAACTACTCTAATAATCTGGCACTCCTGGATATAATGAGGACCATAGTGCACCAAATACACTGAAAAAATGGTAAATCGATGTGTGCACACTCATAGCCCACTAGGCAAAGCATCTAGCTCACCTCATACACACTATGTATGAACCATGGCCAATTCTCAGGCATATCAAATAAACTAGTACGTACTCTATAAATTTCTTCTCAATGCGATTGCCTATTCATAGTTCTTATGTGCAAACCTTGCCTTTCCGCTTCTAGGCCACTTGCCTACGGACTTTCCTGATTATTTGAATGAACTCCAAATCATATAAAAAATACCATCGCAGAGACTTCTCTCCCATACCATATGTCCTACACCTAGGTAGAATACAAAGTTTGATGTCCCATACCACCAACTTTATACTCCACATAGATGCGTGTATGAGATTAAAGTCGAAAACTTCTCTCAAAAATGATAAGAATAACTCGGTGAATACTCACAACCATAAATAATATAATGAAATCAAGAAGTGTTCCTGAAGTGTTTCCTTCCCTCGATGGAAAGAATAGAGTCATTCCTATGACTCCATCACTCATAAGTATCTGTAACATCAACTCATCTTGAGTTGAGAACTGAGAAACTATTTAGTAAATCAACTTAACTAGAGTTGTGAAGGATGTGGCTTGCATCAAATATCAACTCATGCATCTTGAATCAAATATTTAATCATAATAAATTGAAATTTATACAACTTGTATGAATCCAAGTATTTGAAATGAGAACAACTAGCAAAGTTCTCCTGTTCCATGCTCTCATTGCACTATATATATTCTTGAAAATTGCGATAGAGTCTCCTCTCTCCTACTAAGAATGTTCACCAAAAACCAATGCTCAATAAACACAAATCTAGGGCATAGCTAGCCAATGGTGATCACACCATCTCAAAAGAATATCATCAAAAACTTGTGAAAAGTCTTTTCCTTTCAATAATGTCTCATGCATAAAAAATTTCCAACAGCAGCATATGAAATCTTAATTTTAACTAACTTTTTCAAGCTTATGTAGCTTTGCTCAAGCTTTCATTAGGCACAAAAATCACTTGATTTGGATATTTTCTCAGAGTTTTATGACCATTTTACTAGAAGGGTCGAACACTTGATGACCAAGTCTCAGAATCTACACGATCATCTTCTTGAAGCCCTTAGACTGATCAAACAAATTCCAAATTTCATTTTCTTTGTGCCCAAATCTAGCGCAACATATCTAGTTTGGTCTCACAAAATCTCAATTCAAAATGAAATCCAATACTCATTCAAAAGTATAATTCTATCTCTGCTACACCTGCGCTTAGGTGAACCTAGAAACACTACTACGACACTTTTATAATATCTTTTAACTATGACAATAACTTCCAAAATCCTTGCCTTTTGGTTATACCATAGCTTCTATACTGGAGTAGCTTCTCCAACAAAAACTTTTGAAATTAGAGTTTCCAATAGGAAAATATAATGTGCTCATCAGACACATGTATCACTCTTTGGAAAATCCTCGCCAGAGATTGGTATAAGAAGAATAGATCCTTTGACCTATCAAATGATGTCCAATTTCTTCCACATTTTAACAGCTGCACAATTTGAACTTCCAAATTCAAATGATATAATGTTCATAGTATTTGGACATTTTGATCTTTCACAATGACCAAAATACTAAGCCTCTATACTTGCACAGATTTAAAAATTTATAGAGGCTAACTTTTACTCTTTTCTTTACATCTCCTAAATTGCGAACCATTTCATCTCGACATTTTATACACACTATCTGGAGGGGTTTAGCTAATATTGAAACAAAAAGCATTCAATTTTAACAAATGAGCTAAGATAACCAATCACCTCTAAGTGACATGGTCTCTCTTCATTTCACAAATTTCAGAGGCTGCACTTTCATGTGTAGAGATTATTTGAATTTTCACATGATCTCTAAAAATAATGAAAATTAGTATGCATAAAGTGCATCTATCGAGATTTCATTTCCAACAAGAATCATTTCATTTGTATCTACCAAGCAAGATAAATGCCCTTTGTAACAGGCCTATGTCACTTGTTTCAGGCCTCTACTTCTACTAGCATCACTTTTAGTGCAGAGGTCATTTGACCTATCTAAAAGTCTCAAAATTACTTGAAACTTAGCGAGCATAAAGAAAAGCCTAAGAGCTCCTTCCCGTATAAATTTCAATAAATTCGAGCATTCCCTCAAAGAGTAGCATCCAAATCTCTATGAGGCTGCTACCTCACTAACTATTTGCTCGATCATTTTTTTCAAACTTAAAAATTACGAGACATGTTAATCCTTATGATTAAACAAAATCATTCATTATCTTGGATGGATTATGACATGGATATGTATCCATGCATATAATGATCTTCTAGATCAATGCAAATCAATTAACCATCCAAATCGTCTCGTTGAAAAATCAACTCTTTACATAGTATCCACCTTTTAGTGAAAGTGAATATCTATGGACGTCATTCTATTCATTGTGCTTCTCGCACATTCATTAATCCCATGACAACCAATCATATACAAGCACTTAATACTTGTATTGATGATCATAACCATAGCACACTTGTGCACACTCGAGATAAACTTCTATATTAAGTACATAGATTCACATGAAGAACAACTCATATGTTCATCATGGCATTACTAGATGCAAACACATTTTAGTTTACTTGATGCATATACCTTGTCATTTACTTTTTTAAAGGCAAAATTAGCCCGCACATAGTACTTGCATCACATATCTCATGCTCACCCTAACTCATCGTGGTGACACATAAAAGTGATCTTCTAGAGATAAACCATGCATCATGCACTTCAACTTTCAAACATTAATCATATCAACTATGCATACATGCATTCACGCATGCATTTTATTATCTACTTCAATAAAATTATATGCTTTTCGCTCTGCTGACAGAAGACTTCCTTGTTGATATATTTAGGTAGTGATGTGTGTGAACACACTAGGACTGCCGGGGCACTTTTTTCCCTCTTTAGGAGGTTTTTTTCCCCCAGCTTGTATATACGCCTATTGCCCTAATGGGCTACTTATCTTTGTACATTCTCTAGTAATAGATTTAGTATTGTGTGTTTGTGCTCCAAGCTTCTTCTTCTTCCTTGTGCTGTTCACGTGCTTCTGCAGATGTCTAACTCCAACAATTGGTATCAGAGCAGGTCGTCGCTTCATCTAGGGTGCCGTCGACACTCCATCGTTTGCAGTCTCAGAATTGCACTATCCCAGCGCTTGTGCAGGCTATTTCGTCTTTTTGTGCCAAAGGTATATACCAGTTTTTGTTTGCCAATTTAAACGTCTCAAAGTCTGCTACAGGTCAAACAGAACTCGTATGGGCAGTTCTGTTCAACTTTTTGAGATACAGTCAATTTTCTGCATCAAGGTATTTTAGTCACCGGCCATGGCTGAAAGTAGTGATGTATTTCGTATGTTGGCTGTTGAGGATAAGTTGGATGGTACCAACTACCCATTATGGGCTTATATGATGCGACATGTTTTGGTTGCAAAAGGATTGTGGAACATTGTGCAGGGTGTTGAAAGACGTCCTGTTACATCTGTAATGACAGGTACTGCAAATACAGGTGCTGGAGCTGATGAAGATGGTGTCGAAGATGATATTCCACAGATTCCTGTTCGTGCTGCTGTTTCTATTGCACCTACTACAGAGCAAATTCGTTGGGATGGTAGAGATGCCCAAGCACATGCATTGATAGCTTTGTCTGTCAAATGTGCCATTATTCCTCATATTCGCTCTTGTAGAGTAGCTAGGGATGCTTGGGATACACTTACCACATTGTACCAAGCTAGGAATGAGGCTCGTGTTGCTTACCTCCGAAAACAGTTGGAGAATGAGCACATGAATGAAGGTGATTCTATGGATAGTTTCCTAACGAAGATCAAAGATTTGAAGGAACAGTTGATTTCTGCTGATGAGGTTATACCAGATAGCTCACTTGTGCAGACCGTTCTGAATGGTATTCCTGATTCATATCAGAGTTTTTCTTCTACTCTTTAGTTGATGATGAAAGGCAATCCGAATGCCTTATCATTTGAGGAGTTAGTCTCTGTTCTGTTGCAGCAAGATCAGTCGAGGCAGAATAGGTCCATTATGCGTGTTGCAGATCAAGCTTTCCTGGCTAGTCAAAAGGGCAAAGGAAAATGGAGCTCTTCTACTACTAAGCAGAAATCTCCAAATGCTGCACATTCGAAGAACCAGGATAAAGATGAGAAGAAATCAGAAAAGCAGAAATTGTTTTGCAAGTACTGTAAAGGGAATGATCATATCATAAAGAACTGTCCAAAATTGGCTGCAAAAGAGGCAAAGAAAAAGGAGGCTGGAATGGTTGTTGCAGAAGCCTCTACACCAAAAAAAGAGTCTGCTAATCTTGTGTAGGAAGAAGAATGGGCGTTTACTACTGTTTGCAGTTTTGATCCATCTTCTCATGAGTAGTGCATGTCTGTAGTGGACTCAGATGTTTGGTACTTTGACAGTGAGGCGACCAAACATATTACCTTGCAGCGCAGTTTCTTCTCTTCACTCGAGCCTGCCCCTACAGGGAATACTGTCACATGCGCCAACAACTCCTCTTATCCTGTTATGGGAGTTGGTAAGATCATTCAGACTACTGCTGATGGTAGTTTTTTCACCTTGTCAGATGCTTTATTTATGCCAGGGATCAAGAAGAATCTATTATTAGTTTCTGCATTAGCAAGGATCGGCTTGGTTGTGAGATTCATTGATGACAGGTGTACAGTTCATGATCTATCAAATGGCGATGTGATTATTGCTTCTGGCATTTTATGTCGTGGGCTGTATAAGCTCATAGACTATGAAAGATCTGTGAATGATTCGGCATGTGCAATTCATGATTCTCAGGCTATGTCAGATGCAAAGCTTTGGCATGCACGCTTTGGTCATCTGAATTTTGGTAATTTGCTACGCCTACAGAAATCTGATATGGTGTCTTCTTTGCCCAACAAGCTTTAGGCACCTGGAAAACATCTATGTGAAGGCTGTATTTTGGGCAAAATGCAGGGTTCCTCCTTTCCAAAAGATGGTTCAGTTCGGGCTATGCAGAAATTGCAGCTTGTACATAGTGATGTATGTGGTCCTATGCAGACACCCTCTTTTGGGAATTATCTTTACTTCGTGACTTTCATTGATGATTTTTCCAGGCATGCATGGGTATATCCACTCAAAGCAAAGTCCGAAGTGTTCATGTGCTTTAAACAGTTTTTGGTTTTGGCTGAAAATCTGTCAACATGTAAAATGGGCACCCTCCGTTCTGATCGAGGGGGGGAATATATGTCTTCTGACTTTAATGCATTTCTGGGTGATCGTGGGATAAAACACCAGTGTATAGTGCCGTATACACCTCAATAGAATGGAGTTGCTGAACGAAAGAACAGGTCACTCATGGAGATGGCGAGGTGCATGGTCAAGAGTCAGGCTTTACCACATAGTTTCTGGCTTGAGGCTGTCATGTGTGCAGCATATGTACTGAACAGGTGTCCCACTAAAGCGCTGCAGTCTATGAGGCTTGGCATGACCAGAAGTCATCTGTTGCTCATCTGCGTGTTTTTGGTTGTTTGGCATATGCATTAGTGCCTGAACAACATCGCAGAAAATTGGATGATAAGGCAGTAAAATGTATTTTTGTTGGGTATAGTTCTGAAAGTAAAGGCTATCGTCTGTATCATCCACAGACTAAACGCATTCTGGTTAGCCGTGATGTTGTCTTTGTGGAAGATGCTATTCAGCCATTGCTTTCATGTACTAAGGAGACATTTGTTAGCTCCAAAGACATGTATGATACGTTGATGCCTCTTTTTACAGGTGGACAGTCTAGTGCTGGTCCTAATGAGGCAACTTCTCAGCCTTTGCAGGTTTCATATGATGATGCAGATCATTCTATTTCTGATGTAGATTTACATGATGCACTTGTTGATGAGAGAGCTGATATTGAGCAGGCAAAAACTATGCCAAAATGGCTGGTGCAGACTTTGCGTGATAGCAAATTAGATGCACCTTTGTCATATCGTACTCGTTCAGGCTCTCATAGTGCCTCCTTTGCATCAGATTGCTATGCTATGGCTGCGTCTAGTCTCTGTGATGAGAATGAGCTTGTTTCTTTTGATGAAGCACAGAATTCAGAAAATTGGATGGCTGCCATGCAATCAGAATATGATGCTATAATGAAGAATGGTACATGGTCTTTATGTGACTTGCCTCCTGGAAAGAAGGCCATTGGCACTAAATGGTCCTAATGCGGCAACTTCTCAGCCTTTGTAGGTTTCATATGATGATGCAGATCATTCTATTTCTGATGTAGATTTACATGATGCACTTGTTGATGAGAGAGCTAATATTGAGCAGGCAAAAACTATGCCAAAATGGCTGGTGCAGACTTTGCGTGACAGCAAATTAGATGCACCTTTGTCATATCGTACTCATTCAGGCTCTCATAGTGCCTCCTTTGCATCAGATTGCTATGCTATGGCTGCGTCTAGTCTCTGTGATGAGAATGATCTTGTTTCTTTTGATGAAGCACATAATTCAGAAAATTGGATGGCTGCCATGCAATCAGAATATGATGCTATAATGAAGAATGATACATGGTCTTTATGTGACTTGCCTCCTGGAAAGAAGGCCATTGGCACTAAATGGGTATACAAGCTGAAGCGTAAACCTGATGCTACAATTCACTGGTATAAGGCTAGGCTTGTTGCAAAGGGTTATGCGTAGGAAAGAGGCATTGATTTTGATGAGACCTTTGCACCTACATGCCGTATGACTACTGTTCGGAGCATTTATGCACTTGCAGCCCATCATGGTTGGAATATACATCAGTTGGACATTCAAACAGCATTTCTGAATGGTGACTTGCATGAAGAAGTGTATGTTTTTCAGCCCCATGGCTTTATGCACAAAGAACATGAAAACCAGGTGTGTAGGTTAAAGAAGGCATTATATGGTTTAAAGCAAGCACCACGTGCTTGGTATGAGATGATACATGCCTATCTGGTTACACATGGTTTTGTGAACAGTCCAACTGAAAGCACCTTATATGTTAAACGTGCTAATGATGTGCTTGTGATATTGACATGGTGCTCACTGGTCCTATTGAGAAGCATATTGCTGATTTCAAGGCTGATTTGCATGCCTCATTTGAGATGTCTGATTTGGGGCATTTGCATCACTATTTGGGCATTCAGTTTATGCAAGTTGATGGTGGAATGGCTTTGTCTCAAACGAAATATATTGACACATTATTGCAGCATTTTGGCCTTGAAGACTGTAAGCCTATTGCCACTCCTATGGAGACAGGTTTATGCTTGAGTCTTCATGATGCTGGAGATGCATTCGATGTTGTTCTCTATCAGCAGGCTATTGGATACTTGATTTACTTATGCATTACTCTGCCAGATATTCAATTTGCTGTCTCACAGATGAGCAGGTTTATGCTTGCCCAGGAGTCACGCATTGGAAGGTGGTTAAGCGCATCTTTCGCTACTTGAGTGGTACTCGGCTACTTGGGTTGTTTTATCCCAAGGGGGGATCACTACTGCCAGATTTGCATGCTTTTTCTGACTGAGATTGGGCTGGTTGCTATGATAGTCATGTGTCCACGAGTGGTTTTTGCTTCATGCTTGGTAGCTCATGTATATCTTGGTTGAGCAAGAAGCAGCCTACTGTGGCCACTTCCAGTTGTGAGGCTGAGTATAGGGCAGCTTTCACACTGACTGTTGAGTGTATATGGCTCAGACCCCTTATGGCTGATTTGGGTGTTGGCCAATCTTTTGCCACCACCATCTTCACTAACAGTTAGAGTGCATTGACAGTTGCGAGGAACCCTCTGTTCCATGCTCGCACTAAGCACATTGAGGTGCATTATCACTATGTCAGGGAGAGGTTCTCTGCTGGGGAGATCAGCTTGGGATATGTGCCCAGACAGGAGAACATTGCAGACCTTTTCACGAAGGCTCTACCTAGGGAGAAGTTTGAAGCTTTCTGCAAAGCTTTGGGCTTACTTCCTTTTGTGGAGTGATTTCCACATAGCTTGGCACTTCCTTATACATGAGTGCCAGCTCCTTGTTCACCGCATCACTCCTAGGGGGGATTTGTTGATATATTTAGGTAGTGATGTGTGTGAACACACTAGGACTGCCGAGGCACTTTTTCCCTCTTTAGGAGGTTTTTTCCCCCCGGCTTGTATATATGCCTATTGCCCTAATGTGCTACTTATCTTTGTACATTCTTTAGTAATACATTCAGTATTGTGTGTTTGTGCTCCAAGCTTCTTCTTCTTCCTTGTGTTGTTCACGTGCTTCTGCAGACGTCTAACTCCAACATTCCTTTCTCACACAACACAACATCACTTTAGTTCTCACATGGCATATAACACCATGTGGTTACAAACTTTCCGGCAGCATTTCGCCAGGAAAATGGAGCCTGAGAAAAAATAATAATAGTCTTTACAATGATAGGCATCAGCTTTGTGATTGGCAAACCACTTTCTTTACTGTAGAGACCTGCAAGTAAAAAACTTTTCCACAATGTGTTGTTGGGCACTACACTCCCTCATTACAATGTCTTTCTCTGCCTTCAATACCTGCAAAAGATTCTAAAAACATAACGAACAAGATTTGTGCATGCTTTTATGAATCAATATAAGTTATTGTAACTTCATGTGGATAGATAAATTCATGTAAAAAAAACTAGCTTTCATGCACATTCCCATGTTATTTTCATAACATCAGAAGAAAATGCAATACAAAATTATGAACTTTGATGCGAGAGGTATTCAAATGAATATATTTGAGAGAAAAACTATGATGCAAAAGTATGAAAGTTAGTCCATTCCTATCAAAATGGTTCAAAATATTATTAGAAACTCCTAATTATCATAATTGAAACTCAATTCACTCAAAAAGAGTTTCTCGATAGTGAACAACCATCTAAAATCTTGTTCAGAGATGGCTTCCAATGGTCCAAATATATATTATCTCAGTCAAAAGAAAGCTCTTGAAGTGTAGAATCTATACCAAGTTAAATTTCTTGATTTGGATATTCTATGAGGAAGTTATGGCCAAAACAATGAAGCTAGGTGAATGGACAGCATACCTCTTTGAAATGATATGCAGAGAATTGAATGCTCTCTATAGGTGGTATAGTTATCCAATGATAGCTTCCAGCCACTCATTGGCAAGCCCTTTAAGTCTACTTCCTATACCAAGTGGAACCATCCAATTTGGGTACTATATGAGAGAGTTACAACCATTTAAGTGGAGGTGGTATGCTAATCATGCTTTTTTTTTCTCTTACTTCCTACCTTTTATATTTTCCTTTCTCTTTAGTGTTCTCTCTTTAATCTTCATTTTAATCTTCTCTCTCTTTCTCTCTCCATTTCTTTCTTTTTCTCCATCTCTTGTGGCTTCTCTCTTTCTCTCTCTCTCTCTCTCTTTTATCCTTCTTCCCTTTCTCTTTGTTTCTCTTTCTCTCTTTTTCTTTCTATCTCTTCATTTTCTCTTTCTCTCTACTTTTCTCTTTCTCTCTCTTCATCCTCTTTTTATCTCTCTCTATTTCCTTCTCTTTTTCTTTACCTTTCTTTGTGTCTTCATGTGAGAGAGAAAGTAAGAATATATGGTACCCTAGACGTATTGTTCAACGAGCTAACTTGTTCTAGTGGTTAGAGCAGCCCTCTCTAATGAAGCAGGTCGTGGGTTCAATACTCCCGCACTGCAGTCGACTTCCAACTATTATAAATGTTGTGAATACATACCTGTTGAGGCGATTTGCATACTTTCATGAGATGGAAGTTCTTTTGCGTCACGATGATGATGCACGCTGCCCAATTCCATGCGAATGATGGCCGCGTTCCTATAGATTCTCTCCATGCTGCTCAAGTTGTCTTGCTGATGATGACGATGCCCATAATTAGCATGAAATGTTTCCATAAAATCACCACAAGAAGATCTTCTTTTCATCTCCATCAAGCTTTCCCCAAGATCTCTCTCACTATGCTCTGATACCAAATGTGAGAAGTCGAGAATGACATGCCTGGAACTCACCAACCAGCCTATCTATAGCCCTTGCCTAGTCATCATCTAGTGTTCTCTCTAAGGTCCCTCTACTCATCTGGCCATCATGAGTAGGTACCTCGTATGAATTCTCTTGCGTTTGGCCTTGGCTATCCCCTGAGCAAGGAACTTCTCGTTCCTCCAAGCATGTACATCTCTGGAATATAACAATCTATGGGCAGAAGATATTTCAACTCCTATGTACCTTGTCAATAGACTACCATCCAAATCACTTCAAGGTATGACTCCTTATGAATCATGGCATGGAAGAAAACCTAGTCTTGGACATTGCAAGGTTTTTGGTTGTTTAGCTTATGTTCATGTACCATCACGAATAAGAGGTAAGCTAGATGAAACGGCAACAAAGACAGTGTTTATTGGATATGACTCAACTCAGATGGGTTAGAGGTTCTTCAATCCTTCAACCAAGCAATTCACTACAAGTAGAGATGTTGTGTTTGAAGAACACAAGTCTTGGTATGATGAAGGCAAACAAAAGGTAACACTACCATATGATCTTGATTCTAACTCTCATCAATTAGAAAGCAAGCATGATACACAGGTCCAAGATCCAAGAAGTGATACAGACGATGACCAAGATGAAAGAGAAAAGGATTACAAGCTATGGAAGTCAAGAGGCAAAGCAAAGATGCAAGAGGTTGGAGAATGCTCCAAATAAGCACCTAGAAGATCAGCAAGAGAGAAGAAACAACCAGAAAGGTATGGATATGATTCCACATTTGTTACGGAGCATTCAATATACTTGGCAAAAGACTCTATTTCAGACGAACCCTCAACCTATGAAGAGGCAAAGGGAAACCCTAATTGGGAAAAGGACATGTATGAAGAGATAGATGCATTGAAGGAGATGGACACTTGGGATTTGGTTCCAATGTCGCCAAATCAAAAGGTAATTGGTTGCAGATGGGTATATAAAGTTAAATGAAACTCAGATGGATCAGTTTGCAGGTACAAGGCAAGATTAGTTGCCAAAGGATGCTCACAAACTCATGGTATAGACTATGCGGAAACATTCTCACTAGTTGCAAAGATGACTACAATCAGGACATTGATATGTGTAGTTGCTGCAAGGAATTGGAGACTCCTCCAACTTGATGTGAAAAATACATTCCTAAATGGTTGGATAAGTGAAGAGGGATACATGTCACAACCACCAGGTTTTGAAAACCCTAATCATGCATCTTATGTTTGCATACTTAAGAAAGCATTGTATGGATTGAAATAAGCTCCTTGAGCTTGGAATTACAGGTTGGCTACATATCTTCAAGATCAAGGGTTCAAAGCTAGTAGCTCAGATCCTTCTCTATTCATCAAAAGGGATCACAATGAGGTTATCTATCTATGTGTATATGTAGATGATATTATTGTGACAGGTGATGATCTAAATGGCATTCAAAGCATCAAGAGACAAATGTAAGAGGAGTTCAAAATCCGTGACCTAGGTGAGCTCACATATTTCCTAGGTATGCAGGTGATATATACAGATGAAGGAATGTATTTGACTCAAAGAAGATACATTCAGGATCTTCCTCTGAACTTCAAAATGGAGAACACTAAACTTGCAGGTACACCTTTGGAGATGAATCATAAACTAAGTGTTTATCAAGGTGAGAAAATTGAAGACATTAAAGAATATCAAAGTTTGGTAGGTATCTTTATATATGCTACTCATACGAGGGAAGACATCTCATATACTGTGGGAGTGCTTAGTCAGTTCATGCACTCACCGAGAAGACCATGCATGGATGCAGCTAAGAGAGTACTTAAGTATCTCAAAGGTATAATCAACGAAGGTATATTCTATCCTTACTCTTTAGATTTCGATATCAAAATTTACTCAGATGCGGATTAGGGAGGAGCTAAGGATGATAAAAAAAGTACATTTGGTTACTTAGCATTTGCAGGTTTGAAGCTAGTGTCGTGGAGTTCCAAGAAGCAACCAACAGTTGCTTTATCCTCAACTGAAGCAGAGTACAGAGGCTTGACCATGGCAACTCAAGAGGCAATATGATTAAAAGCATTGTATACAGATTTGGGACTTGTGAGTTCCAAACCTCAAATATTTGGAGATAATGTAAGTTCCATGCATCTAGCGGCAAATCCTATTTGCCATGCGAGAACGAAGCACATAGAAGTCCATTACCACTTCATCAAGGAGAAGCTCATGGCAAAAGAGATTGACATTTCTTTTGTTCCTACTGAAAAGCAAGTAGCAGAGATGATGACGAAGGCACTTGATGGAATAAAACATTATAGATTCAAAGCTATGGCAGGTATTCAACCTATCAGAGAATGAAGACTCAAGCATACTTTAGCTTGGGGGGGAGCTGTTGGAACATCAAGCTTACACTATGCTTGGGGTGGATTCCATCTACATCAAAGGCTATCACATTGAAAGAATATCCGTTGGAGATTTCTTTTTCTTATGCTCATTTATTGTATTTTTTTGAGAGATTTTTGATGGTTCATTTACCATTGTAAAAGCCTTGAGATTTACACATGTAAAGGTATAAAGATAAATCCCAAATCCCACGAATTTGTGGTGGTTGAAGTTGCATTCAACCAAGCAATCAATCACCTAAAAGTAGACCAAACTAGATCCTCACTTTTCCTAGATTGTAGGAAAGTGAATTGATTCCCTCCAACAACCATTCCCACCTTCATTTGAATTCAAATTTCTCTTGTAGAAGTCGTGGAACACTCCTAGAGTCTATATAAAGACTTGAAATCACTTGTACATTACATGGAAGCTATATACATACACTTGTGACCATCATTGTCTTGCTCGTTCAATTCTCTGCATCATCTTCTTCGCCAACAGTAATCTTGCAGAGGCTGCAACTCTCTCTTTAGAGCTCCAAATTGAGTGCAAGATGGCGCATTTGAAAGATATACGAGTCTAGTTTATGTGTATAATTTTTCATGTCATTTGGTTTAGTACATTGGGAGAAATATGACTTTTTTGGTCTCAGGGTCAATCTCTTCGTATTCCTGAAAAATAGGAAGTACCACTGGTGAATGTCGCATTCATTCCTATAGCATATTTTGCTTATTCCTTATAATTTTGTGCATTCCATACATTCAACCCTATTTTTATCACTCACATAAAATGTTTTTTTTTAATTGTAATCACACTGGTCGCTATGGGCATTTGAAGTTCGTTGTCTCTTCCATAGATAGTAAGTTTTTTGAGCTAGTCGACCCGCGAACTTATCTGTTTTGTATGGACTCATTCTCCTTGATGGTCCAAAGTACATAGTGTGCTTCTTTGCACTTATAGCATTCCTATAAGGTCTATTTGAGTCTCCATAAGCTCAAGGGCTGGTCTTGTGCCGATTGGCTTGACCAAACTTGGGCGCTTTGAAAAACACTTTTCTACCTTCTACAAGCTTCTCCAAGTTCTTTCACTTCTACCCCTCTCTCTTGTTCATTCTTTTTCACATTCATGCTTATCTTTTTCTCATACTACGATTGAGGGAGAGAGATAGATTCAGGTTTGGTGACACACAGAGCGAGTGCAGTGACGCACACGCCTTTCTAAGAGAGAAGGAATGCCATGAAAGGTTCTAATTTTCATCATACTGCTTCAATGGACAAGAATAGTGTGTGGGTATTTGTGGATCATGGCATACAATATGCTAGCTCATTGAGGAGTGATGTGGTTGCTTCTTTCTACAAGATAGTTATGTTGTGATGCTAAAGATACCTTAGGATTCATTAGTCAGATTATATTGGAGCAGCACACATAAAACACCTAGATGGAATCTGAGACGTCTTGATCGATTCCAGTAGAGCATAGAAATGTGCCCAGAGAGAGAGAGGGAAAAATTAGAGCTATTGTGTGCCACCAACATGTAGAGAGAGTGAAAGATTCTCGAGACACCGCTGGGAGGCCATTGATGCATAGAGAGAGACTTGCACGCTGTACATAGTTGTAGAGACAGAGAGTTATCTCGACTTGTTGGCGGAAGATGGTTTCGGATAGAAGTAGAGTGAAGAGATGGTGCTCAATGGCTATAGTCCCGAGAGAGAGAGAGAGAGAGAGAGAGAGAGAAAGAGAGAGAGAGAGTAATTTGTAGCTTATGTGGTAGAGAGTGGTAGAGAGAATAATGGACTTGGCTGGCTGCATGTTGTAGAGGTGGAAGAGAGAGAAAAATACTGACGTAGCTCGTGATGAGTTAAGAGAGAGTGTGAGAAAGAGATGCAGTGAATGCTTCCATCGATGCATAAGGGGAGAAAGAGTGGGATTCGTCTTGCTATAGATTTGGATGTCCTGTCCGGGATAGAGAGAGAGTTTTTGCTATTGACGACGATGATGCATCAGGCAGAGGAGAGAGAGAGAGATAGAGAGAGAAAGAGAGATATCACAATTTTTATGCTATGATAGTAATCATGATCAAGAGAGGAGATGACTATCACCTGCAGAAATGCACGAAGAGGAATCCGAAAGAGAAAAATGAGTTTGGAGAGGGAAATATGTTGCATTGGTTCACAACAAACAACATGCACTCAGGCCATTGGGAGGCTACAGAAGGGGGGGAGAAAGATAAAGGGTAAAGTGAGCCAACTTTGCTTCCTTTTGCAATAACCATATTGCCCTTTGATATACAAAAGGACTGAGCATAGAAGACCACCTTGTAACCAAGGTCATCAAGTTGACCAACTGACATCAAACTGCATGATAACTGAGGTACATGGCGTACATTATTCATAGTAAATTTTGAACCATCAATGAACTGCACAACCACATCTCCAATCCCCACAACATCACACTGGTAAGAGTCACCAAGTCTCACGGTACCAAGAGACTTTGCTGCATAATTAGAGAACCATTCTCGATGTGGTGTCACATGGAAAGAAGCACCAGAATCTAGCAGCCAGGTGTGGGATAGAGAATCAGCCATAAGTGCCTCACATGGCACACTACTATCAAGTGTCAACACATCAGCATCATCAGAAATAGCATTAATTTCTTCAAGCTTCACAATCGAAGTAGATGGTGCAGGTAACTGTTTAACATGCCCATCAACATTCTGTCCTTTACCTTTAGCATTCTTTAATGCATAACAGTCTTTCTTCATGTGTCCTTTCTTATGACAAAAATGGCATTCAATATCCCTCTTCCTTGATTTACTTCTACTCTTATTCCGTTGACCATTCTTTTCCTTGTTCTTGCTCCTACCATGTTGTTGATTCTTTCCTTGGTAAGAATTACGAACATTATATGCATCTCCACTCTCAGTGCCACCATAGATTTTCTACGAATCTCCTCACTCAAGAGTGCTCCACATATGTCATCATAGACAAGTTTACTGCCAGGTGCACTATTGCTAATAGCTGTGCAAAACGTATCCCATGATGATGGCAGGGTGCATAACAGCAATACTGCTTTCATTTCATTATCCATATCCATTTTCTGAGCCTGTAACTAAAGAATATAGCATCAAACTCATTTAGATGAGCAGCAACACTATCTGTGTCCTTCATACGAAGGTCATATAATTTTCTCATCAGATACACTTTATTTGATGCCGTCTCTTTTTCATATGTATTGCATAACTTCTTCCAAAGCTCCTCTGCACTTTCACAGTCTAATATTGTAAAGTAAACATTATCTGCCAAGTGCAAGCGAACTGTAGACCTCACCATTTCATCTAACTCATCCCAATCATCTTCATCCATGTCAGACGGCTTCTTTGAAATCCCATTTACTGGCTTCCATTGCCTCCTTTGAATCAGCACATCTTTAATCTGATTCCTCCATAGAGCAAAGTTTGTGCCATCAAATTTCAGATCTCAAAATGGTCTTTGCCCTGCAAGTTATAGCTCCTCCTTGGAACACTAGCACTAGACCCTGATCCACCGGATGTGCCTGAGACCTCTGATGCCATGATCGTACAGAACTTAATAGAATGATAATGGAGCTAGAAGAGTCCAAACACCAACAAATAAGTGTATCAAGGAGTAAATCGAGCACTGTATAGTTGACTAAACTAGAAATCTGGAAAAATTTTGTCAGAGTATCCTCTGCAAAATTAGCATATGACCAGTGTCAAAGTATCATAAAACTACAAGTACTGACATGTCTACCTGCATAGTGAATCACTGACTCCACTGCATATAATCAGTTACCCAATAGAAGCCAACTATGCTTATCGAGCACCTACGAACAACTATCATACATCTCCTATGGCGAGGCTGGGTAAGTCTTCCACCTGCATCACTGAAGAGACCCCGACATCTGGGTGTCTCCTAGTTAAGAAAACCTCACCACGACCCTCTTTATCAAACGTAAAAGGCTTTATGCAAAGAACCTAACCGTTATATCAATGACCACATGGACGTACATAAGCGGTATCCACAGAAGCATACATGGTGTGTATGTGCTCAATATATGCACTAAAATGACACTAAAAGGCTGAGTACACAACCCAAAAACTAGCCAATAACACCTGCAAGTGTCTGTCAACTCTGATGTTTTAGACTTTAAAAACCTGCATAAATTTGTAGAGACTGCTCCCACCAAAACTGCCCCTCGAGAAACCTGTAGTTTTACGAGTGTGGCTGAAACTACAACCCCAAAGGTTGATATTTATTGTCTCAGAAGTACAAGGAACACTCTTCTTGATGTTCTTGGACCTGTGCGAAGAGAACTATGTGCAAAAGTACTCCGAAATGGCTCCAAAAAACACCCCAAAATTGCTTCAGAAATAGGCTTTGAAAGCAAAAAATGAAGCTTTGAGGGACCAAAACTTTTTCAAGGTAATGTCAACCTTAGTCTTTCCCCTTCTTCAAACACCACAAGAGTGTAGCTTAGTGGCAAGAGATTGCCACGATTAAGCCTTAGAGGTATGTAGTTAGCCTATAGTTCCATGCCCAAGGTGCCTGCTTCAAACCATATAAAGCCTTCTTTAATTTGCAAACATAAGTTACCTTCTTAGGGTCTTCATAGCCAGGAGGTTGTGACATATAAACCTCTTCTGAAATCCATCCATTCAAGAAAGCATTCTTGACATCCAATTGGTACATGTTCCAATTCTTTGATGCAGCCACACTAACCAACACTTTGATTGTTGGCATCTTGGCCACAGGAGAAAATGTCTCTTCATAGTCAATGCCTTGGGTTTGTGCAAAACCCTTGGCTACCAATCTGGCCTTGTACCTGTTAATTGTGCCATTAGAATTTCTTTTCAATTTATAGATCCATCTGGATCCTATTACCTTCATGGAGTCCTTCTTGGGTACTAGCTCCCATGTATCACTCTCCTTGAGTGCTTCAATCTCCTCATCCATAGCTTCTTTCCATTCTGACTTGGTGATTGCTTCTTCATATGAACCTGGTTGTTCATTTGACAAATCCTTTGCAAGATAAATTGAATGTTTAGTAACAAGAGATGTATCATACCCATATCTGATAGGTTTTTTGCTTTCTCTTTGAGACCTTCTGATTGATTGAGTTGAAGATTTTGGTATGTCCTCAAGCTTCTTCATCTTCATTTTGCCTTTGGACTTCCATGCCTTGAACTCTTCCAGGTTGATTGTATCTTCATCATCTGAACTTGACTCTCCATTCTGAGTAGGTTCCTCCTTTGTAAGTTTTGGAAATTCTTCTTCCAAATCATAGGGTAGTTTGACTTTCCTGCATTCATTCTCATACCAAGACTCATTCTCATCAAAGATCACATCTCTGCTTACCATAAATCCCTTATTGGTAGGGTTAAAAAACCTGTAACCTTTTTTATTTAAATCATATCCAATGAAAATACATTTTTCAGCCTTTGGATCTAGCTTTCCTCTTACGTGTGACGGAATGTGTACATATGCTACACATCCAAAAATTTCGCAGTGATCCAATGATGGTCTCTTACCATGCCATGCTTCATATGGTGTCATATCATCAAGTGACTTTGATGGTAACCTGTTTATGAGATAGGTGGCAGTAGAAACACTCTCTGCCCATAGATAGTTAGGTAATTTCTTCTCATTAAGCATAGATCTAGTTGTCTCAACAATTAACCTACTTCTTCTTTCAGCTACCCCATTCTGTTCAAGAGAGTACCTTGTGGTTATTTCCCTTTTGATGCCTCTGTCCTGCAAGAAGTCCTCAAATTCATTGGAGAAGTACTCACCTCCTCCATCTGACCTTAGCCTCTTCAAATTCCTTCCTGTCTGATTTTCAACTAATGCAAGATATTTCTTAAAACAATTAAATACCTCATCCTTGTGCTTCATAAAGTATAATATAGTCCATCTGATATAGTCATCAATAAAAGACACATAGTACCTTGAACCTGAGAGTGAGGGGTCTTTGCTAGGTCCCCATACATCTGTGTGTACAAGCTCTAGATAGTCTTCATGCATATATCCTTTCTTGGAGAAGGGTAACCTGTGAGACTTACCAAATTGACAAGCACCACACTTGTAAATCATATGTTGTTTGGATACATTAGGTATCCCAAGCACACATTGGTCCCTGCACATTTGCTTCAAGGTCCTTTCTCCTATGTGCCCTAATCTCTTGTGCCAAATCTCAAGCTCTGAAAGTGTTTGATCTTTATAACTGTATAATGCAATGTTCTTTGTATCTTCCAACTCAAAACTGAAAATTCTACCTGATTTTTCTCCTTTAGCTATCCTTTTGAATCCATGTCTTGGGTCCTCCACAAATGCTCCATGTTGATTGAACCTAACCTGCAAGCCTTTCTCTACAATCTGACCAACACTCATTAAGTTCTTTGTAATTGTTGGTACATAAAGTACCCTGCTCAACAAATTCTGATTACCATCACTAGTTTTCACATTTCCAACTTTAATTACAGAATGCTTTGTATCATCACCTGTTTGGACTTGGTGTTTACCTTTTGGTTCCTCAAGATCAGAGAGTAGTGCCACATTACCAACCACATGATTTGAACACCCTGAATCAATATAAAATAGGTGATCATCATTTGTACATGTCTTTGAAGTCATGTTCATGATCAGAAGAGATTCATCCTGCTCTTCTCTGTAGTTGTTGTAGTCTCTTCTAGTTTTGAATCCTCCTTGGTAGTTACCATTGTAATGGTTGTTGTAGTTGTTATTGTAATTGTTGTTGTGGCCTTGGTGATGGTTGAACCTTCCTCTAGACTGAGAGTATCCACCTCTTTGGTAGCCTCTTCATCTCTGATTTTTGTAATTCCTGAAACACTCATCTGTGGTGTGGTTTGATAAACCACAAATGTTACATGGTGATGTGTTATAGGGTCTCCCCCTACCTTGCTTACCTCCTCTGCCCCTACCTCTTGAAGATCTACCTCTCCCTGCATAGTTGGCTTGGGAGGTAGAGCCTTCATCTTCCACCTTCTTACTCTTACCTTTATCCTTAGACTTCTTATCAGTGTATAGGGTAGAAGAGTTGTTACCTTTGGATGTATCTCCATTCTTTGTGAGCTTTGCTTCATGTGTAAATAGTTGTCCCATGAGAGTTGTAAGATCTGGGGTATGCATGTCCATGTAGAGATCCATTGCAGTGGTGAAGCTTTCCCACTTGTCATCAGCCTTGATTCCATTAATTACCTGCCTCACAATCTCTTCTTCTTCAATTTCTTCTCCTATGCTTGCTAACTGATCTGCAACATCTTTGATCTTGGTCACAAATTCTGAAACAGCTTGCTTAGGTTGCTTCCTCAGTGTTGTGAATTCAATCCACAACTGATTTTTCCTAGCCCTTGTATTACAGGAAAAATATGATGACAAGGTTTCCCAAGTCTCTTGGGAAGTCTTACAATTTCTGATATGAGGTAAAAGAAAGTCAGATATAGAGTTGAGTAGATAAGACCTTGCCAATTCATCTTTTGCACACCATGTATTGAGCTTCTCTTGTTCTTCCTTGGTTGGCCATCCTCTTGCTTTGAATAAGGCCAATTTCTCATCTCCTGAGATGAATCCATAGAGACTCCTTCCTTGTAAGTAGGTCTTCATCCTTAGAGACCAAGCTTGATAGTTGTTCCTGTCCAATTTATCAATGAATGAAGGAAAACCATCTCCCGTTTTACCTCATTTGCTCTGATACCACTGTTGGGAAAGATGGATGGATGATCCAAGAGATTGAGTAGGTACTGCTAAAACCTGCTTTGTACCAGCCCTCTTTAGCTTCAGACTTGATTAGTAGACTCCCTTAGCTTTCCAATGACACCAAGAAATGGCCTATGTCCTTTGGAAATGAAGTTTGTAATGATTGAATCAAAATAGATAACTTTGGAAGTCACAAAGTCAAGAAAACTTTCTATTTTGGTCTTAACACTTGGTCAATGTTTTGCTCAGTGTGGCCAGCACAGTAGCAATTGATAAAATTCCTTCTAGGGGTATTCAATTAACTTAGTAAGCTACCATTTGAAATGATGTAAAATGACAAACTATACTTAAAGAAATTAATTTAGCAAACTTAGCTATACCCCCGACTTTTTAGGACTGTAGCAGAAATAGACCAGTGAGCACCTCGATGAAGATTTCTCTGAATTGGCTGAATTAAATCACTTCAAACTCTGGCAGCATGTAGATGACTTTGAGCGGAATCCCACGAGCTTTTAATCACTGAATTTGGTGGAGTATTGGCTGAGATATGCCCTTGACAAGTTGACAGACTTTGGAGTAGACAATCAGTGAGCACAGAGATGAACGATGTAAATGTATCTTTAAATTAACACTTGTGTACAATCCCATTGGCATGACAAGCATTGCCAATCAATCAATCAATCAATCACCTAAAAGTAGATCAAATTAGATCTTCACTTTTCCTAGATTGTAGGAAAGTGAATTGATTCCCTCCAACAACCATTCCCACCTTCATTTGAATTCAAATTTTTCTTGTAGAAGTCGTGGAACACTCTTAGAGTCTATATAAAGACTTGAAATCACTTGTACATTACATGGAAGCAATATACATACACTTGTGACCATCATTGTCTTGCTTCTTCAATTCTCTACATCATCTTCTTTGCCAACATTAATCTTGTAAAGGCTGTAGCTCTCTCTCTGGAGCTTCAAATTGAGTGTAGGATGGCTCATTGGAAATTCATAAGTGTCTAGTTTATGCCTATAGATTTCCATATCATTTGGTTCAAAAGATTGGGAGAAATCTGATTTTTTCTGTCTCGGGGTGAATCTCTTCGTATTTCTGAAAAATAGGAAGTACCACCGGTGAATGTCGCATTCATTCCTATAGCATATTTTGCTTATTCCTTATACTTTTGTGCATTCCATACACTCAACCCTATGTGTATCACTCGTATAATAGGTTTGCAACGTGAGGAAAGTGAGGCATCCATATCACATAGAATAGACAAGCTCTCACAAACCTCCTCACTTCACTGACATTACGACACACCTCAGAAATCCTAATAATGGCCTCAACTTTCTATGGGTATAGCTTGTGGACATAATTTCCACATAGATGTTCTTCAATGAGGACCTCATCAACACCAAAAACAGATTTTTGTAAAGGAAGCATTAGCCCCACATCTTCAAATCTCTCAAATATTTTCTCACAGTCAAAAATACAATCACTAATAAACGTTCTACACCCAAAAGCATCTAAACTCTCATCTTTCACTCTTTGCTCACATCCCTTTATAGGAACATCATCAATAAATGGCACAGTCACTAATGGTATAAAGTCTTGTAAAACTAGGTACATGGCATTCATCATGTGATGCACAGAATTTGTCACTCCCTCGGCAAAGTACACATGTGCATAAGGCCCAATGGACTCTTCATGGTCATGATATCTCTACTCTCAATAGCCAATTGAACTGGTCGTACCCTGAATACAGATCGCCCATAGAGTAGGTAGAATGCCCATCAAATGCTTCAGCAAACACGTCTACTATGGGTACTGTCCCTACATTTCTAATTGTGACTTTGTTTAGAGGCTCTAGATCTTGAATAAAACGAAGTTTCCCATTTTTCTTAGGCATTGTAAACCACCTATTCGAATATGGACCCGAGGAGGGTTCCAATATCTACATGGAAATCTTTTCCTTTAGCAGCATCATTAGCTTAGAAAAATGAGCCTTTGGGACTGGTATAAGTGAGATATTCCATGGTATATGTGGCACTGTAAAGATTATCATGTGAGGTACTTGTTTCATGTCCACGAAGCCTACCTCATGTGGGAAAAGTAAAAATTCTTTTTCGTGTTTCTTGATGACTTCAATGAACTTCTTTTTCTCTTCTTCTCCCAGGAATGATTTTTCTCCAAACTTGATCTCTTTAACAGTCTCGTTAGTAAAATGATGCCCTATGAGCTCACATCGTCTCAGGATAGGGTCATCTGATACTCCTATATACTTCTCATGACTATCTTCTGGCAATGGCTGGGCTATGGGTTTCACTTTCTTGCCAATAGTCTTATATTTCGTCTTCACATTTACTACATGCTTTCTCATGAGCTCATCAACCATCTCGTCCTCTTGAATAGAACTGAGCAGAACAATTTTTGATTTCTCATTTCTCTCAATTGCCTGCACAAGCACTTCTAGAGTACTTGAACCCCTCTCCAACTAAATCACATCCTCAATCCTCTCATCATGTAATATGATTCCTAAATCTTTTATAATGTCTTTCATGAATTTTTCTGAACTTATTTGAAACATTCTCTTTCTATAAGCACAACAACTTAAATGCAGATGAATAAATGGAAAAAATATCAAAATTATGAACAAAATCACACGAGACATCAAACCGACTCCCACTGTTGTCTCACTCAAGAGTGGATCCTAACATAAATTTTTCTCAACAGAAGCTCCATACTCTCCTACAATAATATAGTCATCATGATCATGAGAGTTAATGGGTCTCTTTCTTATATTCTTTCTATTTCTTGAGTGGTTTGGGCACACTGTCATAACTTGCAAAGAATGAAGACCAGATCTTGAATGGATTCGTGTATAGGTAGACCCATCATCCATCACCTTAGTTTCCATTTGCACTTCAGCTATAAAGGGCTGCCCAAGGATAGCCTTGTACAAACAATGGTCCTAGACCAAGAAGTGCAATTCCTCAAGAATCCCTCCTATTGTCACAGGCACAAAGGCACATGCCCCAAGCAGTGCTCTAGAGCCAATATCTGTCGTCCTCATCCTCCATCAATGGTCTTTATCTATTGGCCACCTAAAGTAATCATATAACTTCTTGAAGATCACATTCAGTTCTGACTCTAAGTCAAAGCAAAACATGAATCCTTATTGATTCCTAATTTCACCTTCATTTTAGGTGTCCCTCTTGCCCAAAAAGTCTTGGTATACTCACTTTCTGTACTTCTCGTCTTGTCATTAGGTGTAATAGGACCTAAGGAATTCTTATGGCACCTTGCAACCTCATCATCCTCATCATCAGAAGTATCACTTAAGGATATTGCTTTATTTGTTACTTGTGTATCTTCAGTTGCCTCTTCCATCTCCACATCTTCAGGTAATGGAAGCCTTTTCCTCTTTATCAACTTAATAAAGCTGTCCTTGAATTTAAGCTTTGCTATGGAGAAAACCTACTCCATGGACATCGTCATTTGGCTCTTCAAAAGAATATCATTTGGTATCTCTCTCGTGTAATAAAGTGATTGAACCACACCCTTGACAGATAGGAGATGGTTGAACTACACCCTAAGAGAGAGGATTAGGAAGTAATCCTCAACCATGGCTTTTGGGGCAAGTGGTTAGCCCATCATATTCCTAACTAAGAGGTTGTGAGTTCAATTCCTTACATTGGTATCAGAGCCTAGGAAGTAGGCTTGGGCAAAGTGGAATGATCCAATGGCCTCTAAAAAAGGCGCTTGGACATCATCTATGTGAAAGGGTAGGAATTGTGGAAGGCGCGCGCGTCGGTTTCAAGGATGGACCTAACAAAGATTGAAGTGTATCTCCCAATCCGTAGGTCGTATTGAGGCATGTAATATACCGTTGGAAAGCTCTCAGAACGAACTTTCCAATGAGCTACCTTGCAAGTGTGAACTCCATGGGAATTCTTGGGTTGCACTTGATTGAGTGTTCAAGATACCAAGCATGGGTGAGAACGAGGTTCAAGACTAAGGTTGAGAACAAGGGCTCGAGATACCAAGGTTGCAAACAAGAAGGTTCAAGACACCTAGGTTGAGAGCAAGGGTTCAAGACACCAAGGTTGCGAACAAGGTTCAATAAACTATGCGAGGTTGAGGCACATCAATTCAAGGGCACCTAGGGAGTTTAAGGGACTGATCACCGAGGCTAGAGGGATACAAGAGCAGATCATTGAGGACAATGATTGACCAAGGAGGGAAGAATGTAATAAATTGATTGAACCACACCCTTGACAGATAGAAGATGATTGAACTACACCCTAAGAGAGAGGATTAGGAAGTAATCCTCAAGCATGGCTTTTGGGGCAAGTGGTTAGCCCATCACATTCCTAACCAAGAGGTTGTGAGTTCAATTCCTTACATCTTGCCTCATTCTTCTTTTCCAACTCTGAGATCAAAACTGCCTTTGGGACCTTCTTCTTTTTCTTCTTCCTCTCTTTACCTTTCTCTTGAATATTCACTTGAGTTTCATCAGTCTTTTGAATGGGCTCTTGTTCTTTATCTTTCTCTTGGCTCTTGAATCTTAATTGGCCCAACTCGCCTCTTTCCCTCCTTTATTTCCTTCTTCTTTGCCTCTTCCTTTGAAACAATAGGCTCTTTAAATTGTACTTTCTTTTCAGGCTCTTTAGCCTTCTCTTCAACCTCTTGAATTTGCTTCCTTGTCACTCTTCTCTCTGGTTCAACCTTTTCCTAGCTCTCATCCCTCTTCCTCTTTTTTTCTACATTGGCTATATTTGAATAGACTGAGAATTGCTCAACAAGAGACTTCCGGGCAGTATTTTGCATAATTGCATCCCTGGCTTTTACTAAAGCCTCAATAGAATAGTTTCTTTGAGTTTGAGGCCTAGGATCCTCTTCATCTCCCTCCTCTACTGGCTCTAACTGTGCAGCCGATGTGCTTGCATTATTGCCTGATAGATTCTCATAAAGTTCCTTCATTACCCTCTTTCCCCAATTCATAGGTACATGAAGGCGAGTCTTGAAGTCACATAGCTTCTTGTCTATATCTACTAATAGTTGATGCTCCTTTTCTAGCTTAAGCTCTTCACCCGCATATGAGAAATGCTCTTGCGCATCGCACCCTACACATTTCTTTGCCCCTCCAAACCCACTTGTCACTCGTCTCTCGAGAGCCCTAGTGTTTCTCTGAAATGTGGGCTGAATTGGTGGTGCAGGTGTTTGTTGGGCAATGGGCTGCAGTAGAGTTGCACACTGAGGCATTACATAACCTTGCATGTTTGAAATTGGCATAGTACCACTTTGTATCATGTCTACATAACTAGTAGTTTCTTGAGGAGGAGTGGGGTCTTCATACCCCATAGAACAGACTTTAATATGAATGCTGACCATTTCTTTAGACATGGAGGCTTGCGTCGTTATAAGATTTTCTATTTGTCAGCTTAGGCTGTATCTCCATTGGTGATCGTAAAGTGGATGCAACATTAGCAGAAGCTGATGTTGCAGGCACGTTTGGAATCATTGGAAGTGGAGCCTCCCTAGGTGGTTGTGGACCTACTACTGTGGGTCTATCATATAATATCACTTGACGTTGCCTCATTTCGGTCACCGCTTCCACTTCTTTCTTCACTATGGCCTAGTCTTCTGTCAACCCAAACCTCTTACTAGGCTCCTCTATCCTCCTCTCAACCTCATTCCTATCTTCATGACTTAAGATCTTAAGGAAGGAGTGAATTCATTTAAGAGATGACTGAGGGGTGCAATGGGCTTCGAAGAGTTTACCCACCGTAAGAACCGCTCTCTACTATGTTGGGAAAAATCATCTAAGTAAAATAACTTATGTAACTCCTTTCTGAATTTGGCCCAAGGCTTTGCTATGTGCGTTGTAATAGATGCTACGATAGATCCTGAAACTACCTGTGTGAAGTAATGTGCAAAAACATCCTAAGGTAGACCATGGATCTATGCCTCGTCCTCAAATACATCTAGGTATTCAGTCATGTTCAGACCCGTAAAGTTGCCTTTCTCTCCCAAAACTGCTTGGACTACACGAGCCTCTATTTCTCTATTTCTAACTCCTTGAAGACTTCCTCCATCTCTCTTCTCTAGTCTGTCCTACAGCTCAGAACAATGTCCAGTGTGAGTGGCTCTACTATCTCTCTTAGCTTAGAGTAGAGATCAGAGAAAAAACTCCATGGATCATGAGCTAGGAGGTGGAGGTCAGTCTAATGCTCTCTATCTAAGCCAAATCTAGTATAACTTTTCTTTGTCTAATTCTTGAAATTCAAATGTTTTTTTCCTTTTTCTTATGATGTTTTCCAAATTCTTCTAATGTTCTGTCTAAGATATGAAAGCAGCAAATCCCTAGTCTAAGGAGGAAAAAAAGTGCAGAATCATATGGACTAAGCTAATGCAAATCGTGAATGCTCAGAATCAGGCAAACAAACAATCTTTCTATTCAAAGTGTGTATGTGGAGCAATGCAAGTAATTCAAAAAACCTCAAATGCTGGTACCTAGAAATCTGGCTCTGAGTTCCGATCTGTCTTCTCAAGGAGTGAGTGGTAGGTTGATCCGGACAACTGCCTTGCTTCATGTCAGGTTCAATTGTCGAAAAGATCGAAGGGGGTCAGGTGATGGGAAGAGCTGGCGTGGGGTTGGATCAGACCCCTATGTGCACCGTTCCCACATCTCACGAGTGGCATCTGGGCATTGGGCGCCTCGCCCTCTCTCTAGTATGGCAATCATCATAGGCCCCTACCCCTCAGAAGAGATGAGCAAATGTGCATATGCGTAACACCATAGGCATCGGGAACAAAAAAAATACAAATACAACACTAAAATATGGAAGTCACCGGATCAATGTGTAGACAGAGCTCAATGATAGAATGCAAATATAGCTGAAGTTGTCCAATAAAATCTTAGTAATACAATGATTCCTACCACAGTGCAGGTGGGTGATATAAAAAGCCACTATAGTGTGGATCAGCCAAATATAAGTTAGACCTCCTACTATAGTGCAAGAAGACGCCCACAAGTCTCAGCTTCGGTCTTTGCGGTCCAAGCTTTACTTCGAGTCTTCACGGCTAGATCTTTTCTTCACTTTACTTCCAATCACACAATGAACTAGAGAGGCATTCCACAAAAAAGGACCATAGGGGGGGGGGGGGCAAAAAACATGTTAGTACATTAGAACTCCTGATAAAAACGCATTAAGCTTAATGGTATGACATACACACATAGACATATGGAGGAAAATATTCATGTGCAAAAACTTATGCATGATCTCTACACACAAACACCTCTCTTCTCTCCTTCCTTTCTTTCTTCCTTCTTTTCCTCCTTTCTCTTTCTCTCTTTCCTTTCAATTGGAGACTTATGAATGCTATTATGAGCATAGCCATCTAGGATAGCCACCTGACCATCTTTAAAACATCATGAGAAGTATTATCTATGCATTCACCTAAGGAGGGTAAGTTTAGGCCTATCATTAATTTAAACCCCCCTTCTTTGTTTGCTCTCTCTCTTTTGTTTTCTCTTCTTTTCGTCCTCTTCTTTTTCTTTTTGTGTTTTCCTTTCTTTAGCCATACCAATCACCTCTCTTACCAAGGATATCACTTTTGGTTATGCCATTCTTAACCATCAACATGCGAACAATCAGTAGTATACAAAAAACAATACACGACCAACTTAGAGTTGCAAACCCAAAGATAAGTACATGAGAAACTAAATGCAAAAGCCTTGAAAATATCCAAAAAGATCATATTGCATTGAGTTCACTTTACAACCCCAAAGATCAAGCTATGCCTTACTTAAGAATTGAAATCTCTCTCTCTCTCTCTCTCTACATTCCCCTCTTGTGCCATCTCTACTACACACGCATGTTCTTTAGATCTACCACATCTCTCTCTCTCTCTCTCTCTCTCTCTCTCTCTCTCTCTCTCTCTCTCTATATATATATATATATATATATATATATATATATATATATATATCGTCAACGCGTGAGATCCTTCCACCGCCAGAGTGACCTGTCTCTCTGCACAATCCAGCCACCATTTTTCTCTACCGACCAATCCTGTATTGATCTCTCTCTCTCTCTCTCTCACACAAAAAGAACACTTGTTAGCTGTTACTGAACAGCCTATGGCTTGTATTTGGCATGGTCATTTGGGCCATATATCTCATAGCGGAATGGAAAATATTTCTCGTTCTGGCTACGTACCTGTGTTATCTTTCTCTGATTTTTCATTTTGTGAGCATTGTCAATATGGAAAGCAAACCAGAAATGTGCATAGAATGCACATTGACTCTTCAATTCAGCCTTTAGATCTCGTTCATACAGATGTGTGTGGTCCTATGCCCACTAGGTCCTTAGGTGGTTCTCTTTACTTTGTCATTTTCATAGATGATGCTACTAGAAAAGTCTGGGTATATCCTATCAAATCAAAGGATGATGTATTCCCTACTTTCAGAAAATGGATTGCTTCAGTTGAGACTGAAAAAGGAACTAAGCTTAAGGCTTTACGTTCAGATAATGGGGGTGAGTATACCTCACATGAATTCAGCCTTTTCTGTTAGTCTAGAGGGATTCGTAGAGAGTTTACAACTCCTTATACCCCAGTACAGAATGGTGTAGCTGAGACGATGAATAGAACTATTCAAGATAGAGTAGTCTCTATGTTGCATCATGCAAACCTCTCACAAGGTTTTTGGGCAGAAGCAGTATTGACTGCACTTCATGTGATTAACCTTTCACCTAGTACTGCCAAAGGTCTGAAAGTGGCATAAGAGTTATGGACAGGGAAACCACCATATTATGATCATCTTCGAGTTTTTGGGTGTGAAGCATATGTTCATATACCCAAGAATCTTAGACAAAAGTTGGACCATAAGTCAAAGAAATGCATTTTTCTTGGATATGGTCGAGAAGGACAATTTGGATATCGCTTATGGGATCCTGAAACACGGTCAGTGATCAGAAGTAGTGATGTCATTTTTAATGAGTCTAAGACGCATAAACAGCCCATTAAGGAGGTTGAAGTGAGGATAGTAGTCCTCCGGTTAGCATGCATAAAAATGCTGCACATAGGGATGTTAAAGAGAATGTCCATTCAGATCAGTCTGCACATGTTCCTGTTCAGCAACCATTGAGACGTTCTGCACGTGTCTCATATCCACCTGATAGATATGTTCCAGGTTTAGATTTTGTTATGCTAACAGATGTCGGTGAGCCTTCTTGCTACAAAGAGGCTATGTAGATAGAGGATCATGTCAAGTGGGAGCGTGCCATGAAGAGTGAGTTGGATTCTATTCACAAGAATGGTACTTGGGACTTAGTACCTTTGCCAAAGGGCAGAAAAGCTTTACCATGTAAATAGGTATATAAGCTGAAATTCACATCAGATAGTGCTTCTCCAAAATATAAAGCACGACTTGTTGCAAAGGGTTTTAAGCAACAACATGGTGTTGATTTTGAGGAAATCTTCTCTCCTGTGGTCAAGATGACTACTTTGCGCATGTTTCTTGGATTCGTTGCAATGGAGGACTTAGAGCTAGTCCAAATGGATGTGAAAACAACTTTCTTGCATGGAGATCTTACAGATGAGATCTATATGGAACAACCAGAGGGTTATGTAGTTCGTGGCAAGGAAAGTCTAGTTTGTAAGCTCAAGAAGAGCTTGTATGGACTTAAACAATCTCCTAGACAATGGTACCAAAAGCTTGATGCTTTTATGAAGTCCCAAGGCTATTCTCGGAGCAATGAGGATCATTGTCTCTACACAAAGAGATGTTCTGATGGCAGCTTGATATGCTTGATAATTTACGTTGATGATATGTTGATTGCTAGGAAGTCCTCTTATGATTTATCACTTCTCAAAAAGAAGTTGAGTCAGACATTTGATATGAAGGATTTGGGGGATGCCAAACATATTCTTGGCATGCGGATTACTCGTGATAGGAGTAAAAGATGCATATACTTGTCTCAAAGTGAGTACATATCCAAAGTACTTCACCGATTCAATATGAAGGGTGGAAAGGCATTGAGTACACCTTTACCCACATATGAGAAATTGAGCAAGGATGACTGCCCCAAATCAGATGAGGAAAAGGAATTCATGACCAAAATTCCCTATCAGTCTGTTGTTGGTAGTCTCATGTATGCTATGGTAGCTACGAGACCAGACATTGCATTTGGAGTGGGAGTTGTGAGCAGATATATGTCTAATCCTAGCAAGAAACATTGGGAAGCGGTCAAAATGATTTTGAGATATCTGAGTGGCACTAAGGACAAGTGTTTATGCTTAGGTAGAGGGAAAGCATCCATTATTGGTTACACAGATTCTGACTATGCTGGTTGTGTAGACAATCGTAAGTCTACATCAGGGTATATTCTTCATTTTGCTGGAGGTGCTATCTCTTGGAGATCTCGTCTTCAAGAATGTACAGCTGTTTCCACCACAGAAGTAGAGTATGTTGCAGCAAGTGAGGCATGTAAGGAAGCATTGTGGCTTTCTCGTCTTGCTTGTGATATGGGTTTACCTCAGCATGTACCTCACTTGCTCAGTGATAGTCAGAGTGCCATTGCTTTGGCTAAGAATCCGGTCTATCATGCAAAGACCAAGCACATTGAGGTGAGGTATCACTTCATTAGAGATTTCTTAGCCACTGAGAGCATTATTCTTGAGAAGGTTCACACTCGAGATAATGTTGCAGATGCTTTGACTAAAGCTCTACCATAGGATAGCTTTCGACACTGTTGTCACTTGATGGGGGTTACTTGATTCTTGATCTTACGCAATCACTTGTATAATGTGTAACATGCCCATCAGGTGGGAGGTATAGTTTGTATACATACACTCAGGTATTCTTTATCATTCATTATTTTTTCTCCCATAGTTACTCTGGCCATATTGGCCTTTAGTGGGAGATTGTTACCCTTAGTGTCCATGTGAAAGGCCAAATGGCCACCGGACACTTCTTTGTATATGTTCTTTAATAAAACATATAGTGGTCTGGTCAGTCACAGACTGTAAGTTCGACCGCATTTGTAAGACCTAAGAAGTCTGTCTTCGTGCTTCCTGTGTATTGTGTTTTTTGCGTATTCTACAGCCTCTGTGTGGAGTACTGTGTGCGGCCTCAGGAGCTCGGCTTTCTACTCCGAGCATATCGTCGTGGAGCTCTAGAGAAGGAGAGCGCACTATGGTGCATCGCCATTGAAACACTTCATATCTCAGCCAATACTCCACCAAATTCAGTGATTCAAAGCTTGTTGGATTCAGCTCAAAGTCATCTACATGCTGACAAATTTTTGAAGTGATTTCATTCAGCCAAGTTAGGGAAATCGTCGTCGAGGTGCTCACTAGTCTATTAATGCTACAATCCTAAAAAGTCGGGGGTATAGCTAAGTTTGCTAAATTAATTTCTCTGAGTATAGTTTGTCATTTTACATCATTCAACTTGCAAATGGTAGCTTACTAAGTTAATTGAATACCCCTAGAAGGAATTTTATCAATTGATACTGTGCTGGCCACAGTGAGCAAAACATTGAGCAGGTGTCAAGACCAAAATAGAAAGTTTTCTTGACTTTGTGACTTCCAAAGTTATCTGTTTTGATTCAATCATTACACACTTCATTTCCAAAGGACATAGGCCATTTCTTGGTGTCATTGGAAAGCTAAGGGAGTCTACTAATCAAGTCTGAAGCTAAAGAGGGCTTGTACAAAGCAGGTTTTAGCAGTACCTACTCAATCTCTTGGATCATCCATCCATCTTTCCCAACAGATCAACTTGAAAGTATTTTACTTCTTACATTTGGATGCTTTTTATAGTCTCCAAGCTATTTTGGAAGTGAGCTTCTACATGTTTCCAAGACAATGGAGTTATAGAATCTTCGAAAGGTGAGTTAGTATGCATTGATTCCTTGCATCCTTAGAACTTTGAGAATGGATGTTTAATGTGTGATTGGTCCTCTACCTTCTATTTTCGCTCTAATATTTAATCCTCGAGTTTGAGGAGGAAAATATGGAGGATGATAGTAACTACAACTCAAATGGATGTTATAATTTAGGGAATCCTAAACATTATGCCAAGGATTTCTTTCAAATGCAAGGAGGAAGCAAGTGGAGAAGACAAAGGTAATCATTCTAGTTCATCTATTACATTAGAAAATGGACATTTAATTATCATGAGACATCGTAGTAAAGGTAGAACACATGCTGAATTATGGTATATAGATAACTGGTTGTAGTAATCGCATGCTAGGAAGCAAATAAGTTCTCAATAACCTTCAAGCAAGAGAGGTAATTCCATGGTAGAATCTCAAAGATGTGTGTGGGAGTACTTTCGAATATGAATAACAATTATTCAATCAACACAAAGAAAGAGCAAAGCTTGTAGAGGTGGATGATAAAGGGAATAACATTGAGCAATATGATTAGCCAATCATTGAAGGAAGAGCTACATTAAATTGGGAGATCAAAGTTCCAATGAAAAGAGGCTTCTTTCCAAATGAGGGTGAAGAAAGGAGCGCAATCAAGGTAAAGCATTCAATTTCAAGTGTAAATCTGTGATAGCTTCATTGCTAAGAATTATAAATATATTTCTAAGGCTATCAAGGATCAAGGGCCATCTACAAACAATAAAATATATAAAAGAGCGCTAAGAGGCTATGGAGGAGGATTTCGAATCTCTGGAGGACAAAAAAACTTGGATTCTTTCACCAAAACAAGAATAACTGAGGTAATTGGTAATAGATGGGTATACAAACTTAAAAAAAACTTTGATAGTTGAATTTCTAGGTATAAAGCAAGGCTAATAGCAAAAGGGTTTTTGCAATGATATGGAATATCAAGCTTGCTAGAAAAAAGACTATATTAGGAGAATTATTAGATTATCCAAATCAAGGTATTGGCATATCTATCAGTTGGACGTGAAGAATGCATTTTTGAATGGTGATTTGCACGAAACTTTGTACATGACACAATCTCTATTGCTTAAAGACTACATGCATCTAGAATATGTGTAAGCTTGGGAAAACTCTATGTGGTCTCAAGAAAGCCCTTAGGGCTTTGAATCAAAGTCTTATGAAGTACCTTAGCGAGTGAGAAAATCAACTAAGTAATGGGGATCCTTCTCTATACCTCAAGAGAGAAGGAAACAAGGTGGTGTACATATGCATATAAGTGGATGATTTAATCATAAGAGAAGTGTTGATGCAAACATAACGTCTACCAAGGCCAACATTGGAAAGGATTTGAAGGGCTTTGATATTGGAAATTCTATATATGTTTTTAATATATGTGAAGAATGGTGTGTACGTAGCACAAAAATAATATATATTAGTTCTGTTATATAATTATGGAAGTAGTGGTTCTAAGCCAATCACATAGCCTATACAGGCAAATACAAAACTTTGTGCATGTGAAGGAAAAAACACTTGAAGAAATTAAATCATATAGAAGCGTTTTTTGAAGTTTAAATCATGCTATAATTACAAGGCTAGACTAATCATATGTTTTAGGTGTATTATTTCAAATTCACAATGCACATATTGGTGCCCATTTGAATGTGAGAATAAGCGTACCTAGGTACATCAAATAGAAAATCAACCAAGGGCTATTCTACCAATTTGAAGCACAAATAACAACCTTAAGGCATCCATGATGCTGATTGAGCTAGCTCAAAGGAGGACATAAGGCTTACATTTGGTTATGTGTTTATGATAGGTTCAAGAGCCAACTTTTGATGTTCTAAGAAGAAATCCAATTTTTTTTATCTTCCACCAAAGTTGAATATAGAGCATTAGCCCTTTCTACATACGAGTTCATGTGGCTTAATAAGATTTTCAAATACTTGGATGTACAATTTGAAATAAAGTTCTAGCCAGAGGGGTAGACATCAAGTACATCAATACTAAGGCGCACGTTGTTAAAATTATGACCAAGATCATGGATGCAACCAAGTTGGATGAATTCAAAGACATTGTAAATATGCAAAAAGACAATGAAAAATTAGTTCACTGGATCTTGAGGGGCCATGTTATAAGTATAGCTAATGTGCAATCTCAAATGTGTGAAATGTCTCTAACACTCATTGCCACATCATTATGCACTTTCGGCTGATTCAAAATAAGGCATGAAAAGAGTCCTAGCTAACTTAAATCTCAACTAGCTTCAAGAAGAATTTGGAGGGAAAGGTTGATGGTGATTGAACGATTCCAATAACAAACCAAACATAATACACACACACATACCCACATATATATGTACACACACACACACACACACACACATATATATATATATATATATATATATATATATGTATGTATGTATGTATGTATGTATGTATGTATGTATGTATGTATGTATGTATGTATGTATGTATGTATGCAAATAGCTTGTATTTTGTATGTGTAGAGGTCAACTTATCCCCTGTTTTTCTTGTTTAACCTACTGTCTTGCTTATCTCTACATATAGGTAGACATTTTCAATCTATATGTAGAGATTTTCCATTGACATGTTTATTTTTGGAGACTTGGATTGCAAGCCTATTGAGTGCATTCAATAGTTGTCTTCATAAGGACCCTTTCTAATGTATCTTTATGTTTTTTTTCTTCTTGACTTTGTAAATGAATAGCATCATTTTTCCAATATTATTTGCATGTTCTAAGTATATAAGTGGTTGTGAGTCCACATGACACACACACCCTATTTGGAAACTTGTTTGTATCTTTTGTGTGGGATAATTAGCAAACCTCCAATAATCCAATCACAGTGATTCATAGCTTATTAGGAAGATCGAATTGTCTGCTTTATATGTGCATATTTTATCATGCTACTTATGAGAGAGTGGAGAGATTTTTTTTTTCATTCATTGTAGTAGCTCTGATATCCTAAGAGGGTGCCAACATACTTTTGCTATGATTTGGAGTGCATGTTGTTGATTATCTCTATCATAAAGGAGTTTTCATCTATGTAGTAGGATAGTGAAACACTAGTTCCTAGGTTCATGAGGTAGAGTGTAGCATAGGTAGCATATGCATTTACATAGGGAATGCATCAACAGATGGGGAGATGAAATGACATCAACACCAAGGGTGGGTCCCTTTTCACATATTCATGGTGAATTATTTTTTCAACCTTTAAATAATGATAAATGGTTAAAGCATCTAAATCTGTGGATTTTTTCTAATTTTTGATGAAGTCAATTTTCTAGATCGTTGGTGGCCACTTTGTGCCACATGCGAGCAACACAAAACCATATTTTTGGCTCACGAAATACTACACTCAAATTGATAAAAATAGTCTTTCAACATTGCAATATGGATAGAGTTTATTTTGTAAAGGCTTGGATACTAAACTAGAGAATAAGTTTGGATCTACAATTAACATTAGACTGTGAAGAGAGATGGTGGATGCAATCCAAAGATGAGTAGGTGCTGCTACAACTAGCTTCACACCAGCCAACTGAGACTTTAGAGTTGCTTAGTAGACCCTTTGAGCTTCTTAAATCGACCAAGATATCAGCCAAGTACTTTGGAACATGTATCCCAAAAGTTTAAGTCAAGACAGACTAGTTGCGAAATGACTAGCTCCCAAAACTTGCTAATTTTGGACATACACCTACTGGAAAAAATGAGCAGTGCTCTCAACCTAATAGGAATTAGACAAATTCCTTTTGGGCATAGCCAATAGACTTAGCAAGATTCCCAATTCAAGTTAAAAAACTTCAAATGATGGATTGAGCACTGAGAAAAAGTTTCATCAATTTCTGGAACATGCCCACCGTTCTCGGGACTCTGCAGAGATAGACCAGTGAGCAGTAAAATGCAGATATTGCCAAATCTGTTTATCCAATGACCATGAAAATTGCTATGCAACAACGAGACAAAACGAGCTATCCACGATACGTTAAAACACTGAAAAAGATGCGGTACAACTCGAGATATGACCTTCGGAAGTTACTGCTCTGAGTGAGTATAGCAGAGAACAAAACAGAGAAGTAAATAATGACAAATGTATAGATTCACATATGATTACAACCACATTGGCAATGAATCTTTGCACAATGGGATTAGAATGATAGAGCTATGGAGTAAGCTCTTCAATCTCTACAAAATGACATGAAATGGTCACGTACAAGGCTTGCTAATCACCTCTTCCTTCTTGCTCTTTTTATAGCTATTCTTGGAGGGAGTTTTGAATTCGAATTCGAATGGCTCCACCTAAAAGTGATCCCCTAAGTTAGAAGATATTCCCTCAGCTCAAAACTTCGTGGTTTTAGGTAGGTAGAGCCACGAACTTGCTTTTACATCATGGCTGAGGTAAGCCATCCTTTTCCTTTTTCTTTTTTCAATTACAAAAGATAAAAATGAACTCTTTTACAAGAGGTGTTCACATGACTACACATATGAGTTACAAATGAGGATAATATCAAGCATATCAAGCATGTAGGCTTGGGTAAAAATGCATCAACAGCTCCCCCTCAAGCCTAACATGCTTGGCCTCCAAATAAGTCTTCAATTGTCCTTGATTTCCTGCAAGCCAATCATCAACTTGAATCTACTTAACTTTGTACCATCAAGAGCTTTAGTCAACATGTCTGCACATTGCATATCTGTAGAGACATAGGATAGTTGAATATCCTTGCTCATTAGCTTCTCCCTTACATAATGGTTTTGGACTTCAATATGCTTGGTTCTAGCACAGTATACCGGATTAGCTGCTAGATGTAGTGAGCTTGTGTTGTCACCAAAAATGTGAGGTGTTGAAGAATGAAGTCCAAGATCTGTGTACAAAGACTTTAACCACATGATTTCTTGAGTTGCATTATCCAAACCTCTATATTCGGCTTCAGTAGAAGATAATGCCACGGTTGGTTGCTTCGTGGATGACCAAGAGATAATTTTTGAACCTGCAAATGATATATACCCGGATGTGCTTCTTCTATCATCTCTAGATCCGCCCCAATCTGCATCTGAGTAGACCTTTAGCTCAATATCTGAAGTAAATGAATAAAAGAAACCTTCATTCATGGTCCCCTTTAGGTACTTGAGGACTCTCTTGGCCGCTTCCATATGTGGTCTTCTCGGCTTATGCATAAACTGACTCAATATGCTAACACTATAGCATATATCCACCCTTGTGAGTGTTGCATAGTTCAAACTTCCAACCAATCTTTGATAGCTTGTGATGTCTTCAATTGGTTCTCCTTCATAAGCACTAAGCTTATGATTTTGCTCCATAGGTGTACCTGCACACTTGGTATTTTCCATCTTGAACTTGATGAGCATGTCATGCACATACTTCCTTTGTGTGATATATATACCTGAATCTGTGTAGATCAACTCCAATCCAAGAAAATAAGTGAGTGGTCCGAGGTCACTTATTTTGAACTCCTCCTTCATTTGAGTCTTTACCTGTTTGATTCCTTCAAGATCATTGCCTGTGATAATCATATCATCAACGTACACACATAAATAGATCACTTCAGATCCATTCCTCTTTATGAACAAAGAGGTATTTGCCTTGCTAGCTTTGAATCCTTGGTCCTGCAAATAAGTCACCAATCTGAAATTCCAAGCTCTTGGAGCTTGCTTCAATCCATACAAAGCTTTCTTTAGTTTGCATACATAGTTAGGATGATGTGCATCCTCATATCCAAGAGGTTGTGCCATATACACTTCCTCAGAAATCCATCCATTCAAGAAAGCATTCTATACATCAAGTTGATAGAGATTCCAATTTCTAGATGCAACAAGACTAATGAGAACCCTAATTGTGGGCATTTTTGAAACAGGAGAGAAAGTCTCCTCATAATCAATACCATGGGTTTGAGCAAAACCTTTAGCAACTAACCTTGCTTTGTGTCTATTTATACTTCCATCTAGATTCCTCTTGATTTTGTATATCCATCAAGATCCAATTCCCTTCATAGATGGCTTGTTAGGTACAAGCTCCCAAGTGTCATTCTCCTTCAAGGCTTCCATTTCTTCATCCATTGCATCTGTCCAAGCTTTCTTGCTTTGTGCTTCTTTGAATGTGGTAGGTTCTTCATTGGTTGAATCCTCTGCAATGTAGATTGAGTGCTTGGTGACCAAAGAAGTATCATAACCAAACCTCTCAGGTTTCTTCTTCTCCCTTGAAGACCTTCTAAGTGGTTGACGTGAGCTCTCGGGACCATATGTAGCATCTTACATCTTTGCTTTACCTTTGTTCTTCCATAGCTTTAGTCTTTCCAAGTCTTCTAGGTCAATCTCTGAATCACTTTCTTCAATCTGCTTTGGCTCCTTTGCTTGAAGTGATGGAAAATCTTCATCCAAGTCATAAGGCAGCTTCACTTTCCTGTCATCATCAAACCATGATTTGTTTTCATCAAAAATTATGTCTCTACTCACAGAAAATCCTTTATTGGTTGGATTGTACAATCTATATCCTTTTTGGTTTTGATCATAACGAATGAATACACACTTTTCTGCCTTTGGATCCAATTTCCCTCTTACTTGAGAAGGAATGTGAGCATAGGCTAAGCATCCAAAGATTTTACAATGCTCTAGACTAGGTCTTCTTCCATTCCACACTTTATATGGAGGGGTTCCATCTAGTGACTTAGATGGAAGTCTGTTTATGAGATATGTGGCTGTAGACACAGCCTCTGCCCATAGGTAGTTTGGCAATCCCTTTTCGTTGAGCATGGACCTTGCAGCTTCAAAAATAGCTCTGTTCCTCCTCTCTGCTACACCATTGAGTTCGAGTGTATACCTTGTAGTGACTTCCCTTTTAATGCCTCTTTCATGCAAGAAGGCATCAAATTTGGAAGAGAAGTATTATCCTCCACCATATGATCTGAGTCTTTTCAAAGTCCTACCTATTTGGTTTTCAACAAGAGCAATATACTTCTTAAAGCAATTAAACACTTCATCCTTGTGCTTCATGAAAAACAGAATGGTCCACTTGCTACAATCATCTATGAAAGACACATAATATCTTGAGCCTGATATAGATGGCTCCTTACTTGGACCCCACACATCCGTGTGCACTAGATCCAAAGGATTTTGATACATGTATCCTTTCTTATTGAAAGGTTGTCTCTGAGCCTTCCCGAGTTGACAAGCTTCACACTTATAAATCATGTGTTGCCTTGTGATATTAGGCAAACCAAGTACACTTTGGTCCTTGCAAATTTTTTTGAGTGTCCTCCCACCAATGTGAGCAAGCCTCTTGTGCCATATCTCCAACTCTATTAGAGTTTGAGATCCATAGCTAAACAAAGCTATGTTCTTTGTATCTTCCACTTCAAAAGTGACAAGCCTTCCTCTCTTTTCTCCTTTGGCAATCCTTCTAAAGCCTTGTCTTGGGTCTTCAACATATGCTCCAAATCGATTGAATCTAACCTGCAATCCTTTTTCAACAATCTGTCCAACACTTATTAAATTTTTGGTAATTGTAGGGACATACAGGACTTTGCTTAAGAGGTTCATATTCCCATCCGATGTCTTCACATTACCTATCTTCTCCACTGAGTGCTTTGTGTCATCTCCTGTCTGCACTTCATGCTTGTTATGAGGATCTTCCAAATCAGAAAGTAAAGCCACATTTCTTGCTACATGGTTTGAGCATCCCGAATCAATGTAAAATATGTGATCATCATCCTTACCCTTCTTCATTGATAGATTCATAATCAATAATGAATATTCTTGACTTTGGTCCTCTACATAGTTATTGTAGTCTCTTCTTCCTCTATGGCCACTTTGATAGTTGTTGTTGTTGTAATTGTTGTTGTAGTAGTTGTTGTTGTAGCCTCCATTGTAGCTGCCTCTATTTGATCCATAGCCACCTCTATTGAATCCTCTTCCTCTTGAGTTCCTCGGGTTCCTGAAACATTCTTTAGTAGTATGATTAGATAAGCCACATATATTGCAAGGTTGAGATGATTGGAATCTCCCCGTGCCTTGCTTTCCACCTCTGCCTCTTCCTCTAGCTCCTCCTCTACCTACAAAGTTTGCTTGGAAAGAGCTACATTCATCTTCATTCTTCCTATTCTTTGACTTGTCCTTGACCTTAGCTTTATCAGAATATAAGGCAGAAGTTTGATTACCTCTTGAGGACTCACCACCTTTGCTAATCTTTGCTTCATGAGTGAAGAGTTGGCCCATGAGTGTGTTGAGGTCGGGTACATGCATATCCATGTATAAATCCATGGTTGTTCTGAATGACTCCCACTTGTCGTCTGCTTTGATTCCATTTATCATTTGTCTAATGATTTGCTCCTCTTCAATTACCTCTCCAATGCTTCCAAGTTGGTCGCAAATCTCCTTCATCTTTGTGACATAATCAGACACATTTTGCTTCGGGCTTTTCTTCATTGTTGTGAACTCCATCCACAATTGGTTCTTCCTTGCTCGAGTGTTGGAAGAGAAGAAAGAAGCAAGTGCATTCAAGGTCTCTCTTGATGTCTTGCATCCCTTGACATGAGGTAAAAGAAAATCAGAGATTGAGTTTAGAATATAGGACCTTGCAAGTGCATCCTTCAAACACCAATTCGAAAGTCCTTCCACTTCTTCATGTGATGGTTGCCCTTTGTTCCTCATGGTTGGCATTGCTTCATCTCCGGATATGAATCCATATAGATTCCTCCCTTGAAGGTAAGCTTCCATCCATAACATGCCGGGTAGTTTTTTCGATCCAATTTGTCAATTGTTGATGGAAATCCATCTCCCATGTTGCTTGACTATGCTCTGATACCACTGTGAAGAGAGATGGTGGATGCAATCCAAAGATGAGTAGGTGTTGCTACAACCAGCTTCACACCAGCCAACTGAGACTTCAGAGTTTATTAGTAGACCCTTTGAGCTTCCTAAATCCACCAAAATATCAGCCAAGTACTTTGGAACATGTATCCCAAAAGTTTAAGTCTTGATATCAGCCAAGTACTTTGGAACATGTATCCCAAAAGTTTAAGTCAAGACAGACTAGTTGCGAAATGACTAGCTCCCAAAACTTGCTATTTTTGGACATACACCTGCTAGAAAAAATGAACAGTGCTCTCAACCTGATAGGAATTAGACAAACTCCTTTTGGGCATATCCAATAGACTTAGCAAGCTTCCCAATCCAAGTTAAAACTTTTCAAATGATGCACTAAGCACTGAGAACAAGTTTCATCAATTTCTGGAACATGCCCACCATTCTTGGGACTCTGCAGAGATAGACCAGTGCGCAATAAAATGCAGATATCTCCAAACCTGTATATCCAATGACCATGACAATTGATATGCAAAAATTATACAGTATGCGCTATCCAAGGCACATTAAAACACTGAAAAAGGTGGAATACAACTCGAGATATGACCTTCTGAAGTTACTGCTCTGAGTGAGTATAGCAGAGAACAAAACAGAGAAGTAAATAATGACAAATGTATAGATTCACATATGATTACAACCACATTGGCAATGAATTGTTGCACAGTGGGAGTAGAATGATATGGCTATGGAGTAAGCTCTTCAATCTCTACAAAATGACATGAAGTGGTCACGTACAAGGCTTGCTAATCGCCTCTTCCTTCTTGCTCTTTTTATAGCTATTCTTGGAGGGAGTTTTGAATTCGAATTCGAATGGCTCCACCTAAAAGTGATCCCCAAAGTTTGGAGATATTCTCAGCTCAAAAATTCGTGGTTTTAGGTAGTTAGAGCCACGAACTTGCTTTTACACCATGGATGAGGTAAGCCATCCTTTTCCTTTTTCGTTTTTCAATTACAAAAGATAAAAATGAACTCTTTTACAAGAGGTGTTCACATGACTACACATGTGAGTTACAGATGAGGATAATATCAAGCATATCAAGCATGTAGGCTTGGGTAAAAATGCACCACCATAGACAATATTGTATTTTGTTTATATAAAATAGTAAATATGCTACTTTCTAGAATGATTTTGTTTGATTTTAAAATTAGAAGAAATTACATATGAAACCTATGCGATTATTCTTGCATTAGAGAGAGGACAACAAGTGAATTCTATAACTTTAATATTTCATCAACAGAAACATGTTTTGCATCAAAAGATAAAGGAAAAACAAGAAATCTAAAAAATAATTTTATTTTAATGACACTACATAACTACACCAAAGATACTTACTTGTATCTCCTATATGGTCTCTTTCAAACAACTTGAAGTTTTGTTTTTCATTTGATCAGAGAATGCGCACAATATCTCCATGATAGAGAGATTTTTAATGAATTTTGGAATTATAATTCATCTCTAATCAAACTTCGATGTGTATTATTCTTTCTAAGCCATGGATGGAGTGATGAATGTATGACAATGGAGCAAGAATGTCATCTCATCAAATGTAAAAGGAAGACATATGCTCTCTTAATTCTTTCTAAGTAACAAAGAATATTAAAAATATTTCTTTCTATCTATAGTTGTGGATTCATATCACTTTTTTAGTATAAGCTATTTCTATCTGCAATTTTCAATGTCACTAAATAGTTGTATATAGATTCCATTCATCTTGAATTTACCTAATAATCATCTATTACCATAACTTTGAATTGCTTTTGAAGTATGAACCTATCAAGATTTCATTATCTAGCTAAATAGTTATTTGGCTCTCTACCTATTTAAGAACTTTCAAATAGCTAAGTAATTATCCACCTTTCTTCCTATCTAGCTAAATAGCTTTTTGTTTGATAAATAATTAGCTACATGTCTACCTATATGGCTATTTAGCTACCTAATAGCTAAATAGCTATCTAATTATCTGCCTATCCTACATAATAGCTATATAGTTATCCAGATATCTACATATCTATCTAAATGGCCACCTAATAGCTAAATAGTTATCCATCTGTCTACCTATGAAGCTAAATAACTATCCAATAGCTAAAAGTGTGTTTAGCGATTTGCCTATCTAAATAAATAGCTATCCAACTATCTATCAAGCTAATTACGTATCAAACTATCTACCTATCTAGCTAAATATCTACCCAACTATCTATCTTGCTAAATAGTTACCTATCTATTTAGCTACATACCTATCTAACCATCTTCCTAACTAAATAGTTATCTAGCTATCTAGCTATCTTGTTATATAGATATCCAACTATATATCAAGCTAAATAGTTATTTATCTATCTACCTATCTAGCAAATTAGCTATGGAATTATCTATCTAGCTAAGTATCTATCCAACTATCTAATTATATATCTATCCAACTATCTAATTATATATCTATCCAACTATCTATCTAGCTAACTATTTATCCAACTATACCTATCTATATACTAGCCATCCAGAAATTATCTAGCTCTTTTGTATTTTTCCACCCTCTACCAAAACACTTATGTTCCTTTTTCTGTTATACTAAGCAGTTTCTTGTACCCCATTCATGACAACTAATAGCAATGGTGATGCTCCATACACTATGGATCTTTGGATAAGTGATAGTCGTCAATGTTAGAAGCGAGAAAGAATGTTCCATTCTTACTTCAAACCTAGTCTACAATGGATGTCAATGTTGATCCCTAGAAGCTTGAACACATGCATGATGCAAAGTCCACACACATTGACTTCAATAGTGCTCAAGAAGAAATGATTGAGGATTTTCTTGATCCAATTGAGAACCTAGGATATTCATATATCTAGTCATAACTCCATAGTCAATAAAGAGGTTTCTACTTTTATCCACGTGCCCATTGCCCATAAGTTTGAGTCTAGACTAGGGTTTGGCTATAACCTAGATCACATCTCCCAATGGATCTTCCTCTATTATTTCATCCAAATATTCATCCAAATCAAGATCTTCCTTCAAATAACAAGCTTTCAAAGCAAGTTCCTTTTCCAAGTAATGATCCTATTGTTTGTTCAAAGAAGGATCCTCTGTAGAATTCAAGTTCTAATCTAGATCATAGTCCAAACAAAGATCTCCTTCAAACAAATATTGCAAAAGAAACCTACTTGAAGCAAAACTATTGTAAGTTTCTGAAATTTCTGGATCCCCAACAAAATCTATACATATTGACATACAAGAAGATGCTACTCTAGCACAACTTATGAAAAATAATAAAAAAAAGAAATTTTCAAGCACCTCTCAAATGATAGAGGAATCCAAACCATTTTCCCCCAATTACAAGGTGATAGACTACTCGATCACCCTTGAACAGATGCATTGTACTTGATATAGAGTATCTTTTGAAACAAGAACACTAATTTTAACTCTCTATACTCAACCTATTTCATAATGATGTTATAAAACATTTTTCCATCATTGTTTCATATTATATACCCATGTAAAAGTTTTTAAAGCTCACTAGTTTTATTTATTGTAACCATGATTGGATATAGGTCGGATGGAGAATGAAGTTTCATGCACAAATGGCATGGAAGATAATGATCCATCCTCATCAAGTCAATGTGAGGATGCAATAGAAGTTGAACACAAAGATTCTCAAGAAGATGAAAAAATGAGTAAAGTATCGATTTCAACTCAAACATATCATGTACTAGTGTTTACAACATGAGGGAACCAAAAGTCTAAATGGACACTAGGCAAATCAAAAAAACAAAGAGGTCAAACTACTGATTACGTTAGCTATTAGTGATTTTTGTTAGGTATTAGTTGTAGTTTTAACTTAGCTACTTGATACTTAGCTACTTACATACTTGCTACTTCCTATTACCTATTAATTGTAACTTATCCATTAGCTACGTTCTAGTTGTGAAGAGTGATAGATAATGCACAAAGATGAGAGAATCCTGGAGAAATCCCACCCTACACGAGCTTAAGCAACTCTACGTAAGTTTAATAGAATCACTAAGATTCCAATATATGCATTTAGATCATCATGTTACTTTGGAACATCATTCTTAAAAATCTATGTCAAAATCCATAACTCTTTTGTACACATTGACTTGAGAAAACCTTCTATCTATGGAAGAAGGCACTCAATATTTTACTCAGACCTCACAAACTACTAGGAACTGACCCAAGAACATTTTCAATAATTCAAAAAAAGTGTTTAGTGAGATATAAAAATTTACTAATAATAGCAATGTGCATAAGAAGTGAGGGGGGTGATCCTGACTTTTTTAGAAGATGAAGATGTTCGTGCAATTACTTCATGAATTTGTAGGGACTATATTAATGGCATTGTGCATAAGAAGTGAGGGGGCTGATTTTGACTTTTCTAGAAGATGAAGATGTTCGTGCAATTAAGCCCAAGCTTACGTACTTGATCATCTCACTTATGCTCACCTTAATTGCATAACCTCTGGAAGGCTTCATATGTTCAGCCTCTTGTAAATCTACTTCACAATTACTTTTGTAAAAGTGAAATATACCTACAAGGAGTTAGGAAGCACACAATCTCGTATTATTTGGTACTTGAGTCAAGAGAGAATCAGTACTATACTTTAGAACTCACTTTTAGGTAGAGATTTTAATTTGAATTCAAATCCTTGCCTCCAACATTAACTATAAAAAGAGGATATGAAAGACCCACGTCTATCTCGAGGTTCTGAGATCACTTTTATGTACAAAAATTGTGAAGTGGGAGATCATCTCATAGCTCACTCACCTCTCACACATTAAGCAACGATAGATTGCCCATGAAATTGTATTTGTAAATGTTTTGATACATAGATGATCATTACATTGTCATCTCACTTCTCTTCCATAACTCCATTAGAACAGTGATCTTGTCAGAGCTTGTACTCAGTATGTAGTTGATCATTTCATATGCTTTAAATCATGATAGATCGAGTGTATTGTCCACTTTAATCCTACAAAGTTTCATTAGTAATGCTTTTCGTAATTATTAGATATTAATCCATCTTTGCTTCCTGGTTTGTTAAGTATCAAGGCCCCTAAATGTGAGGATGCTTGGTTGAACTGCTAAACACATTTCTCTCTGTATAGCCCATCATATTTTAGTTAGAGTTCCCCAAAAGGAATTTAATCAATTGCTACTGTACTCAGAGAATGGTTCAAAACAATGAATAGATGTATCAACCAAAATAACAAGTTTTTTTATCTTTCTCTATCTTCTATCATATTTGTACTGATCCTACAATTAGTAGATCATCTTCCAAGAAACATATGTGTTTATTTATGCTTATTAGCTAGGTAAAGAGGCCCACAACACTCTTCCACCATTATTTGTAGCACGATTTAGCTACACCAATTCATCTCATGTGACTATCCACCATCTCCTCCAACAGTGGTATCAAAGCAGCAATAATCAAGATGGGAGATGGATTTACATCCTTCATTGACAAATTGGACAAGAACAACTACTCAGCATGGTCACTAAGGATGCAAGCATACCTTCAAGGGAGAGACTTATATGGATACATCTCAGCAGATGAAGACATGCCAATATTCAGGAGCAAGCATCAAGCAAAAAAGGAAGAGCAAGAAAGGTTGACCACATGGTTTGCAAAGGATGCTCTTTCCAGGTCATATCTACTAAAATCAATCTCTAATTTCTTGTTACCATATGTTAGAAATTTTAAGGCCTCATAAGAGACTTGGGAAGTGCTTTCATCATATTTCTCCTCAAACACAAGAGCTAGGAAGAATTAGTCGTGGATGGAGTTCACAATGCTAAAGAAACAACCAGAGCAAGTAGTGGTTGATTATGTAACCAAAATGAAAGATGTAGCTGACCAGCTTGCAAGCATTTTAGAAGAGATAGAGGAAGAGCACATATTGAGGCAGATCATTCATGGAATTAAAGCTGATGACAAGTGGAAGTCCTTCACCATAGCAATGGATCTCTACATGGATGTGCAAAAACTTGATCTCAACACCTTAATGGGCCAACTCTTCACCCACAAGAAAAAGCTTAACAGAAATGATGACAACTCAAGAGGTAACCAATCTTCTGCCCTTTATGCAGATAAGAATAAAGCTAAGGATAAAGCTAAATGCAAGAAATAGGAAGAAGAGGCTAGTACCTCTCAAGCTAATTATGCAGCAAGATGAAGAGGTGCTAGAAGAAGGGCAAAGGAGCAAAGCAAGGCACGGGGAGACCCTACAACAACTTACCATGCAACATTTGTGGTCTTAACAACCACACTACAGAAGAATGTTTCAAGAATACTAGGAACCAAAGGGGAAGAGGATACCATAGAGGTAACTATGGACAATAAAGAGGCAGATACAACAATGGTGTAGGCAACTACAACCACAACTACAATCAAGGCTACAACAACAAAAATTATCAAGGAGGCTTTAGAGGAAGAAAGGACTACGACAACTATACTAAAGATCAAGAAGACTCTCTACTCATCATGAACATGACATCCAAGCAAGGTAAAGATGATGAACATTTCTACATTGATTCAGGTTGTTCCAATCATGTGGTTGGAAATCTAGCTCTATTATCTGATCTTGAAGAACCCAAGGGGAAGCATGAAGTACAAATAGGTGATGCCATTAAACAGTTAGTCAAGCAAATTGGAAATGGAAAAACATCTTATGGTAGTATGAACCTTTTGAGCAAGGTTCTATATGTGCCTACTATAACCCAAAACCTCCCCAACAAGGCTTCAAAAGGATGGCCAAAGATGAGAAGTTAGGAAGCTTGTTTAGATTTGAAATTGAAGACACAAGGAACATAGCAGTATTCACTTATAGGGATCAAACTTTATCTGAGTTAGAAATGTGGCACAAAAGGCTAGGGCACATAGGAGAAAGAACTCTAAAGCAAATTTATAGAGATCAAAGTGTGCTTGGAATTCCCAATGTGACCAAGTAGCATATGATATACAAATCAGGAGCTTGCCAATTTGGAAAAGCTCACAGGCAACCATTCAATAAGAAAGGATACATCCATGAAGACTATTTGGAGCTTGTACACACTAATGTGCGGATTCCTAGCAAAGACCCATCCATCTCCAGTTCCAAGCACTATGTGTTATTTATTGATGATTACAGTAGGTGGACAATTCTCTATTTCATGAAGCATAAGGATCGGGTATTTACATGTTTAAAGAAGTATTTGGGACTAGTTGAAAACCAAACAAGAAGGACCTTGAAGAGTATTATGTATGATGGAGGTGGTGAGTATTTTTCAGATGAGTTTGATCTATTTCTATAGGACAAAGGCATAAAGAGGGAAGTAACAACCAGATATACTCCTAAATTGAATGGCATGGTAGAGAGAAGGAACAGTTTAATTATTAAAGCTGCTAGGTCTACGTTAAATGAGAGGAAGTTACCTAGTTATTTATAGGTAGAGGCTATCTCAACATCCACCTACTTGGTCAATATGCTTCCATCCAAATCATTGGATGGTATGACACCCTATGAAGCATGGAATGGCACGAGACCCTCATTGGACCATTGCAAAATATTTGGGTGCATTGCCTATGCACACATCCCATCACAAATGAGAGGAAAGCTTGTACCTAAGGCTAAGAAGTGTATATTTGTTGGGTATGATCAAAATCAAAAGGGGTATAGACTATACAATACCACTAACAAGGCATTCATGGTTAGTAGGGGTGTAGTATTTGATAAAAATAACTCATGGTTTGATGATGATTGTAGGAAAGTCAGGTTACCATATGATTTGGAAAATGATTTTCCAACCCTCACTCAAGAAAATCAACACTTAGCAGAAGACATCAACTCAGAGGATGAAGAGCAGAATGACCTCAAGGCTTGGAAGTCAAGAGGCAAGTCCAAACTCAAGCAATTAGAAGACCTACCCAATTCTTCAAATCAAGCATTAAGGAGATCACAAAGAGACAGTAAGAAGCCCATAAGGTAAGGATATGATACATAAGTAACTATATGCAGATTTGGAGATACATTCCTACATTCCAATAATCTTTGGAGATAAAACTAGTTCACTTCATTTGGCTGCTAATCATGTATGCCATGCAAGGACTAAGCACATTGAAGTGCACTATCATTATGTCAGAGAGAAATTGTTTAGCAAGGATATTCAACTATCCTATGTATGAACTCATTAACAATGTGAACATATACTCACAAAGGCATTAGATGGAACAAAGATGTACAGGTTCAAATTGATGATTGGCGTGCAGGAAATCAAGGAACAATGAAGAACAAGCATGTTAGGCTTGAGGGTTAGTTGTTGGTGCAATTAAGTCCAAGCCTACATACTTGATCATCTCACTTATGCTCAACTTAATGGCATAACCTTTGGAAGGCTTCATATGTTGAAACCCTTGAAATTCTACTTCACAATTACTTTTGTAAAAGTGAAATATAACTACAAGGAGTTAGGAAGCACAACGTCTCGTATTATTTGGTAGTTGAGCCAAGAGACAATCAGTCCTATACTCTAACATTCACCTTTAGGTAGAGATTTCAATTTGAATTCAAATCATTCCGTCCAACATTAACTATAAAAAGAGGATATGAAAGACCGGTGTCTATCTCGAGGTTTAGAGATCATTTTGATGTACACACATTGTGAAGTGCGAGCTCACCTCATAGCTCACTCACCTCTCACATATTGAGCAGTGATAGATTGCGAATGAAATTGTATTTGTAAATATTTTAATGCATATATGATCATTACATTTTGATCTCACTTCTCTGTCATAACTCCATCAAGATAGTGATCTTTTCAGAGCTTGTACTCACTGTGTAGTTTATCATTTCGTGTGATTTAAAGCATGATAGATCTAGTATACTGTCTTCTTTAATCCTACAAAGTTTCATTGGTAATGTTTCTCGTGATCATCAAATATTAATCCATCTTTGCTTACTGGTCTATTAACTATCAAGGCCCATAAATGTCGGGATGCTTGCTTGAATTGCTAAACATATTTCTCTACATATATTCCATCGTTTTTAATGATATCACTCATGACTGGTAGCTTGTAAAGATAATTAGAGTTCTTGAAAAGGAATGTAATCAATTGCTGCCGTACTTAGAGAATGGTTCAAAACATTGAATATGTGTATCAACCAGAATCGCACATTTTTTTATCTTTCACTATCTTTTATCATATCTATTTTGATCCTATAGTTAGGGGATCATCTTCCAAGAACTATATGTGATTATTTATGCTTTTAGCTAGCTAAAGACGCTGACAAAACTCTCCAGCCATCACTTGTAGCAGGTGTGAAGCAAGATTTAGCTACACCAATTCATCTCTTGTGACTATCCACCATCTCTTCCAACAAAAGATATGCAAAATTAGTCAAGTTCTTTTGTTCAAAACTCAAGATCTTTAAGTCCAATAACTATAAACATTTATAGGCATGCATCTCTTAGTCCTAGTTCCATAGGCCAATCATTAAAAGAGATAATAGGACCATACACATAGAGAAATAACTCAAAGAACTTGATAGACTTTACTCAATGTACTACAAAAGTAGACAAAGACCAATGTAGCTGTGAAAATAAGTTGTAAATGTAATGCTAATTGAGATATGGTACAATGCAAGATTGTAGGACTCCTCATGCTTTGAGCCTAGTACATAGATCACTCAAATGAGTGTGATGATCAACTTCATGTCGTGCAACTAAACTGACTAACGTATATATATACTTTTGCTCATAAATGTTGATTGGTTCAACCTTAAAGTAGTCCACACTTTTAGGAGTCAATTTGAATGTTGAATTCAAATGAAGTGATGGTATTTGGCTCCCAATGTTTTCACAAGGTTTTCTTCAGATGTCTCCCTTACTTTTGACCAATATAAATCCTGATATTAACCTTTAAAACTCATTAATTGTATAGTAACATGTATACAAGATTATGCCTCAAATATAAATAGAATTCCTAATGCATAAGTCAAGGAATTGGGCTTGCTTCATGCACCAATAGCTCGCATTCAACCATAAGATGCTTGAGTCTTCAATATGTTGATATTTTCAGAAGTTGGACCATCGCTTTAAATTTGTTTTGTTTCACTCCATCCAATGCTTTGGTAATCATATATGCATATTGTTGTTGATTGGATACATATGAGAGTTCAATTTCCTTGCTTGTGGTTTTCTCTCTAACATAACAATAATGAACCTCAATATTTATAGCCCTAGCATGATAACATGTATTTTCTTGGAGGTGAAGAAAGCCTATGTTGTCCTCAAAGATATCAGGAGTAGAAAGACTTTGCATTAGTGGCATAAAGTACTAATCTACATGGTTTCTTGAGTTGCATTTTCCAAATCTCTATATTAAGCTTCAAGAGATGAAAGAGAAAAAAGTGGGTTGCTTCTTGGATGAATGATCAATGAGTTTTTAACCTCCAAACATAAGATATCATGAAGTACTTCTTCTATCATCTTTTGATCGTTCACAACCTAGATTAGAGAATAGCTTTATATCTACATGAGATGTATATGGGTAGAATATGCCTTCATTTATGGGTCGCTTAAGATAATTGAGTATCCTCTTAGCTGCCTCCATGTATAGTTTCCTAGGAGTATGCATGAATTGGCCCAAAACACGCAGAGTATAACAACTATATACCCTAGTGAGTGTCACATAATTTGAGCTATCCACAAAGCTTTCATATTTTATTATTTCTTGAATTAGCTCACCTACATGAGAACTTAGCTTTTAATTTACCTCTATGGGTGTACCTACATCCTTAGCGTTCTCCATTTTGAACTTGGCTAGAATGTTCTTGATATATTTCTTTTGAGTGAGATACATACCCTTCTCTGTGTACACCACTTGCAAACCAAGGAAGTATGTGATATGCCCTAGATCAATAATCTTGAATTCCTCCTTCATATCTATCTTAATCCTCTAGTTACCTTAAACATCATTAACTAAGATTATTATATCATCTACATATGCAAAAAAGTATATGCTTTCTCCATGTGTCCTCTTGATGAAGAGTCAAGGATCTACTTTGCTAATAATGAAACCATTATCCTCCAAGTAGGTCTCAAGCCTATGATTCGAAACTCATGGAGCTTGCTTTAGAACATATAAGGATTTCTTAATTTGCATACGTGTTCAAGGAATTGTGAATCTTTAGATGTAGGGGGTTGAACCATACATACCTCTTCATATATCCATCCATTCAAAAACTTATTCTTCACATCCATTTGGTAAATCTTCCAATTCTTGGTATCTGCAATTCTCATAAGCCTTCTAATTGTTGGCATCTTTGCGACAAGTTAGAAGGTATCCTCATAGTCAATTCCTTGGGTTTGAGCATACCCTTTAGCCACAAGTCTAGCTTTATGCCTATTGATGGTTCCATGAGAGCTCTTCTTCACTTTACATATCCATATGGATCCAATGATGTTCATGGTTGGCATCTAGGGCACCACTTCCCAAGTGTGATTCTCTTGCAAGGCTTCATTTTTGTATTCCATAGCATTGATCAAATCTTATTTCTTCTTTGCCTTTTCATAAGATGAGGGATCTTAAGAGATTAAGTCATGTGCTAAATAGATAGAATGTTTTGTCACTAGTGATGTGTCATAGCCATACCTCTGTAGCTTCTTCTTCTCCCTAATAGAAGATGGTTTCCTGAGAGGATTCTAAAACATCCCTTAACTCTTGTATCTTGGCTTTGCCTTTGCAATTCAATCAGTTAATTTCTTTCCCATGAGTCCTCTAATCATCTTTGCAACCACTTGATACTTAAAGTTTGTATGTACTCTTGCTTGAGAGTTTTGGAACGCCTTCTTTTAGGTCATATGCAAGCTTGATCTTCCTACAATCATCTTCAAACCACGATTAGTTCTCATCAAATACAACATCTGGACTAGCTATAAATGCTTTGCTTTTAGAATTACATAGTCTATAAACGTTTTCATTAAGTTCATTGCCTACAAAGACACACTTCTCTACTTGAGGGTCTAACGTACATCCGATTCGAGATGGTATGTGTGCATATGCAATGCACCTAAATATCTTGCAATGATCCAAACTTTGTCTTCTTCCATTCTACGCTTCATAAGGGTTCATACCATCCATGTCTTTTGAGGGTAACCTATTTATTAAGTATGTGGTAGTGTACAATCCCCTTGCCCATAAATAACTTGGTAGCTTCTTTTGATTCAACATGCACATTTTTTATTCAACAATGGTCCTATTCATCCTCCATATTACCCGATTCTATTCATGTGTGTACCTAGTAGTAATCTCTCTCTCTCTTGATCCCTCTATCTTGCAAGTAGGAATCAAATTCATGCGAGAAGTATTCTCCCCCTCAGCCAAACCTTAGTTTCTTTAGGGTTTTAGTTGTTTATTCTCCACAAGAGAAAAATACTTCTTAAGACATGAGAACACTTCATCATTATGCTTCATAATGTACAAAATAGTCCATTCACTAAAATCATCTATGAATGACACATACCTTGATCTAGAGATTGATGGTTCTTTTCTTGGTCCCCAAACATCTATGTGGACAAGCTTCAGAACATCTCCATGTATATGTCCTTTGTATGTGAGTGGTTGCCCATGATATTTTCCAAATTGACATGCACTACACTTGTATATCATCTCTTTCTTTGCAATATTGGGTAGTCCAAGTTCACTTTTAATATATATTAATTTGTTTGGTGGCTCATGCGCCAATGTGAGCCAACCTTTTATGCAATACCTCTAGTACCATAGTTGGGAAAAGTAATGTTTTTAGTGTCTTGGAGTCCATATATGAACAATATCCCTATTTTCAATCCCTTTGCTATCCGCTCGAAACCTTGATATGGATCCTCTACATTGGCTCCATTCTTGATAAATCTTATGTGCAAACCTATCTCCAAAATTTTACCTATGCTTAGTAGGTTTTTTGTAATATGTGGAGCATACAAAAATCTATTAAATAGATTCAAATTACCATTAGAAATATTCACATTCCCTATCCATTCCATAGGGTGCCTTGTGTCATCACTTGGCTTGAACTCGTGCTTACTGTTTAGATCTTCCAAGTTTTAGAGCAATGTTACATTCCCTGCTACATGATTTGAGCATCTAGAATCAATGTGGAGAACATGTGTATCAGAATTAACTTCCTTCATTGTCATGTTCAGGATTAGAACTGAATCCTCTTGAGCATGATCATCTCTATAATTGTTGTATTCTCTCCTTCCTTTATATCTTCTTTGATAGTTTCTTTTGTAGGTGTTATTGTTATATCCATATGAATTGTTGTATCTAGCTCTAGGAGCTCCACATCCACCTTTGTTGTATCCTCTTCCTATCGAATTCCTTGGGGTTTTAAAGCAATTCTTCTGATGTGATTTGATAGGCCACATATGGCACAACCTAAGGATATTTGAGCTCTCCCCCTACATTCCCTACCTCCCTTGCCTCTTCCTCTTGAGATTCTAACTCTACGTACACCATAAGCTTTAGAGATGCTTCCATCATCATTGGACTTCTTACATGTTCCTTTCTTATCTTTGCCTTTGGTTTTATCTGTGTAAAGGGAAGAGGATTGGTTACCTTTTTGGTTCTCACCATTCTTCATGAGTTTGGCCTCATGAGTGAAGATTTGTCCCATGGTATTGTTGACGTCTGACACTTGCATATCCATACATAGATCCATGGCTATGGTGAAAGCTTTACATTTGTCATCAACCTTGAGTTGATTGATCAATTACCTCAGAGTCTCGTCTCCATCAATGATTTTTCCAATACTCCCAAGTTGCCCTTCAATGTCCTTCATCGTGGTGAAAAAATGAGTCACACATTACTTGGGCATCTTTTTTATTTTTGTGAACTTCATACATAATTGGTTCTTCATAGCTTTGATACTTGAAGAGAAGAATGCTTCCAAAGCATTCCACATTAGGGGAAAAAAGGACCCTCTTTGGGCCTTATAAGGATTCCTTATTTTAGGGATTAAAGTGCTTAATCTAGTGTTGAGATATCAAGCTCAACATGTGATGATCCAAGATGACACATATCACTTTTTCATTTCTCTCACATGTATAGTGGTCATGCCATTATATGTGAGGGACACTTCATTGAGCTTTATTAGATTCATCTATGGAGAGTGATGACACATTTGTTTCTTGCGAGCTCGCTCATTCACGGACATTAGGTTTTTTCCTTATGTACTGGTCTTTATATATTGCACTTGTTGTATTCTTGTTTTAGGTCATTCTTGTACATTCCTTTTTATGTAATAGAAGAAGAAGAAGATTATTCTTCCTTGCCTCAATCTGAGTGTGTGCTTCTCTTTGATTGTGAGAGTGTTAGTGTGAGCTCTCTTCCTTATCTCCTTCCTCATGACATGGTATTAGAGCCAGTGTGGCTATAGAGAGCTCATGGAGAAGGCAACGATGAAGAGTATGCAGCAAGGCGTGGAGAAAACACGATTCACAAACGACATCCGTTTGCTACGAAAATCGGTGTGGATGTAGAAGACCTACGTCAGATCAAAGTTTCAGAGCCATCTCCATCTTTGTTTTGAGCCTGCAAGTTGCAGCCCATAGAAAAATGAGGTCAGGTTCAGAAACTGTAACTTGCCTCGTGTTTGGCAATACTCATATATTCTAGATCCCAAATTTCAAGGGATTCCGTGTACTGTTGATACATGAAAATTATGCTTTTCTGATATGAAACTGCCACGTCATAGTGCAACAGTGTTCAAGCAGAAGTGCTACTTGTAGTGCTTTGCACTATTTTGAATTGCTACAAAAATTGCAAATGTCGATGGAATGAGTCAGCTTATGAGCAATAAGCTAGACAAGAACAAATTCCAAGCTTGGAGATTCAAAGTGACAAATTTCCTCATGGGAAAGGCTACTCGAAGTACATCAAAGGAGAGAACAAAAATGATCCGTAGTTATGAGAGAGGAATCAAACTGCATAATAATTAAGAGCATATGAGGAATGGAATCAACGAGCACGAAAGGTAATGTATTGACTATCTCTTAGAATAAAGGATAGCATGATTGGGCACATACAAGATGCCAAGACTCGAGAAGAGGCTTGGAATAGTTTGGTCACATTGGATGAGACCAATACAAAGGCACGGAAATTGAAACTTAAGAATGAGCTGCATATCTTGGAGAAAAAGGGCATGTCAGTAAGTGGCTATAGCTTGAAAAGAAAAAGCATATGTGAGTCACTTGCATCTATTGGAGTGAATGTAGATAATGATGATAAGGTGGAAGTATGCCTTCATGGTTTAGGATCTGCATATAAGTAGTTCATAACTTCTATACAAACTAGGGAAAATATTTGAATTTTGCTCATTTGGTATCCGTGTTGATCATTGAAGAATAGAATCTTAGTGAGGATTCAAACTCCCAAGGAAAGCCCAGTTCTGAGCAAGTATTCTACTCTGGTAGAGGAAGAGGCATAGTGGAGCTTTCAGAAGTGGAAGAGGAAATAGTAACCAATACCAAGATCAAGAACATAATCATGTAGGAGGAAGAGGATAGTTTCGAGGCAAGGGAAGCCAAAGAGGTCGCAAAAATTTCCTGAGAAATGATTCAGGTAATGACAGTAAAGGATGCTAGAATTGTGGTAAACCTGCACACTTTGAACATGATTGCAGGTTGAAGAATCAAAATAACAGAAGGTAGCAAAACAATGATGCATCCACACGTGTAGATGATTCTGAGAAGTTGTTCATGGTTCAACATCACATGATGAATACGATGTCTTCTAGTGTTTCAAAATTGAATGAGAATGTCTGGTATGTTGATTCAGGTGCTTCAAATCACATGACCGGTCATGCAAAATGGTTTAGTACTTTGCAAAAATTGCTAGTTCCTAGATATGTTGAAACACGTGATGACACATCACATCCTATTGAGCATTCAAGAAACTTAGCACTATATATGGAGGATGGAAAGGTAAAACATCTTGCTGATGTGCTGCATGTTCCAAATATAACAAAGAATCTACAAATGGTTGACCAGAGATTACAAGTCAGGTTCAATGCTGATGGATTATATGTAGAAGAGTACAATCAGGATGGATGATTGATTTCCAAAGGAAACAAAGTGGGTAGGATGTTTACCTTAAATGTGAAGATTCCTGAAATGAATGCAGTCATTTTGCAAAAGGTGCAAGAGTTATTGTAGATATAGAGATATGACACAAATGGATTGGACATGCAAACTTGCAAAGGCTGAAACTGATGCAGTCAAAGGAGATTGTCCATGGACTACCAAATTTTAAAGTTGCAAACATTCAAAAGGTATGTGTAGCATGTGAATTTGGTAAACAGTCAAGAGCAACATTTCCACATGACAAGCATGTTAGTGAGAATGTACTCAAAATAGTACATACATATGTTTGGGGTCCAGCAAAGACCACATCTATGGGTGGTTGCAGGTTTTATGTTAGTTTCATTGATGACCATACACACAAAGTAGGGGTATATTTCATGAAAGAGGAGTGAGGTGTTCACTCAATTCCAAATTTTTAAATATATGGTCAAAAAGTAGATAGGGAAGTACATTCAGACATTAAGATCTGATGGAGGAGGTGAATACATGTCAAATTAGTTGAGCAGCTTTCTAAAAAATCCTAAAATTTGACGTCAGTTTTCATGCAGATACACACCACAACATAATGGTGTTGCTAAATGCAAAAATAGACATATTGGAGAAATAGCAAGAGCCTTGATAGCTGAGAAGAATATGCCTCATTGTTATTGGGTAGAATCTTTTCATACTGTTGTATACATCATGAACAGAACTCCGACTGTTGTTGTACATCAAGTTACACCTGAACAAAAGTTTACAGGTAAAAAGCCCAACTTATCACATCTGAAAGTCTTTTGCTGTATTGCATATGTACATGTTCCAGATGAATTGATGACAAAGCTTGATCCAAAAGCAGAAAAGTGTGCCTTCATTGGATACTCCCTTGAGCAAAAGGGATATTTTCACCAAAGCACTTGGAGCTGAGAAGTTGAAGAAGTTTTGGGAGATCCTTGGATTACAGGATATGATGTTGAGCTTGAGGGGGAGTGTTGAGATATCAAGCTCAACATGTGATGAAGATGACATGTATCACTTTATCATTCCTCTGACATGTATAGTGGTCACGTCGGTATATGTTAGAGACACTTCATTGAGCTTTATTAGATCTATCTACTGAGAGTGATGGCACATTTGTTTCCTGCTAGCTCCCTCATTCATGGAAATTTGATTTTCACCTTATGTATTGGTCTTTATATATTGCACTTGTTGTATTCTTATTTTAGGTCATTCTTGTACATTCCTTTTTATGTAATAGAAGAAGAAGAAGAAGAAGAATATTCTTCCTTGCCTCAATTTGAGTGTGTGCTTCTCTTTTATTGTGAGAGAGTGTGTGTGTGAGATCTCTTCCTTATCTCCTTTCTCGTGACATCTAAGAGCTAATAGGGACTTTTGAAACCACTAGTGGTTTTGGAAATAAAATAATCTTTGATAAATCCTTGGACATCCATAACCTTTGGATTCTTTAAATCAATGGATAATATTAAAAGGCATGTAAGACTCGAGAGAGGTCCTGACATATTGTGGGGAATTTAAGCTGTTGTATCATGCCTCATCCAAAGGCTATGCACAAATGGGGCTGATCCTCTTGTTAGAGAATGCTTAGAGCCATCCAATCTTGTATAGATATAATGATAAAGGATGAATGGCACATTTGTGTCTTGGGGAAGGCTAGGACCTATCTGATCTTGTCATAGATTCAGAGGGCTATATTAAAAGGCACATTCTAAGAATTGGGTAGCTTGGAGTCATTAGATATTATCCCGATCCAATGAATGAGATGGAAAGGCAGTTTTCATGATGAAGGGAAATCAAGACCCTTCATTTTCAAGGCAATCCAAGGGATAGAAATGAGGGCGCACTCTCTTCTAGGAGTTTGAATAGGATGCCTTGGATCCACATCAAATATAAGGGCCCAAATTCAAAGATGTCTTGACTTTTGCACTTGAAGCATAGGTGTTGGATCTCTGAGGCCATCTAAGGGCTATAGTTCACTCTTAAACGATATCAAACCACTAATGTGCAAGAAAATGCCAAATGAAGGTAGCTTTTGCAACTTTAACCAAGGGAAGCCTATATCTAGCCTACTTGATTAAGGGACTAGAGTGTGTCCATTGCCCTCTTCCTATTGGTGGGTTCATTTTTTTCATAATGGTGTCTATTTAGACTTATTAAGATTCCCAATATGAGGAAGCAAGAAATGAGAAATAGAATTTAGAATATATGATATTTTTAAAATCATCCTTTGCACACCATGTATTTAACCTTTCCTACTTGCTGGCTGACCTTTCTTTTAAGTACATGTATCATGTCATCTCTATAGATGTATCCATACAAGATTCTCCCTTTCAAGTAAGCCTCAATCCTTAGAGACCATGTTTCATAATTTCTTTGATCAATCTTGTTGATTGATGATGGAAATCCATCACCAATAATGTTTAGTCTATGACTATGCTCTGATATGAGTGTGAGGAGTGATAGCTAATGTAGAAAGATGAGAGGGTCCTGGTAAAAACCTACTCTAGACCAGCCTAACTAACTCTAGAGGACTTTAATAGACTCCTTAAGCTTCCAATATAATCATTTAGATAATCATAGTACTTTGGAACATCATGCTCAAAATAGATAACTTTATGTATACAACAACTTGAGAAGACCTTCCATTTATGGAAGAAGCCACTTGGTATTTTACTTAGAGATCACAATCTAGAAGGATTGCGCACATTCAAAGAAAGTTTTTAGTGAGGTATACCAATTTATTTCATGGCTTTATGAGGACTATACTAAGCTCAATGTGCATAAGAATTCAAGGGGGTGTTCCAGACTTTCCACGAAGATAATGATACATAGACACAAGCACCTTTCTTTATTCATAAGGTGAAATCTATGACTCCGATAGCTATGAAACTTTGTAGTCATCCTTATCATAGTTCTAAATTTATATTAAAATCAATAGGTTAGATCATAAGAGCATACACATAGATAAATAATGTAGAGAACGTGATAGGCTTTACTCAATGTATGTGACAATAGATAGAGACAAATGTAGCTACAAAAATGAGTTCTAAATGTACTGCTAACTGAGATATGATACAATGAGAAGTTGAGGACTCCTCAAGCTTCAAATCTAGTACATAGATCACTAAAATGAGTGTGATGATCAACTTCATATTCTACCACTAAAGTGACTAGTGTATAAATAATTATGCTCATATCATTGAATGATTCACCTAAAAACGGTCCACACTTTTAGGATTTGATCTGAATTTTGAATTCAATTGAAATCATGGTATTTGGCTCCCATTTTGTCCAAAAGATTCTCTCCAAATATCTCCACTACATTTGACCAAGATAAATCTTGACCTTCACCTTTGGAACTAATTAATTGTATATTATCATATGGATAATATTATGCCACAAATAGCAAAAGAAGTGTTAATGCATAAGTCAAGCACTTAGGCTTTCTTCATGCTCCATCATTATCTACTTCCTGTTAGCTATTAGTAATTTCCTCTTAGTTGCATGATATCGATTTCTTGATCGACTTTAGTGATTCTTGATAGCTATAAGTGGTTTCCTTGTAGATATTAGTGTTTTGATGTTAGCTATTAAGAATATGTGATTTCTTGTTAGTTATTAGTTATAACTTACCAATTCGTAGTTAGTTTCTAGTTGTAACTTGTTCCATACATTGTTCACATAAAACTTCTAACCATTAGCTGTAAGTCATCACATAGAAACATTTGCATATAGTTTTGTATTTGTTTTCAACACACACACACACACACACACACACACACACACATATATATATATATACATATATATATATATATATATATATATATATATATATATATATATATATATATATATACATATATATATATATATATATATATATATATATATATATATATATATATATATATATATATATATATATATATATATATACATATACACATACACACACACATATATATATATATATATACAAACATATATATATATATATATATATATATATATATATATATATATTATATATACATATATATATATATATATATATATATATATATATATATATATATATATATATATATATATATATATATATATATATATATGTATATATATGATATAAAAGATTTGTAAAATTTGTATATATGGAACAAGAAATTGAATATAAATTTTGGCTTTGAGATGAACTTAAGAAAGTAAAACTTGCTAAGACCTTGATTTGTAAAGGTCTATAAATGAATTACAATTAATTAGTGTATTAACTGGTTTCTATTAGGGTTAAAAAAACTATACTACCATACTAATAAGAAACTGATTATATTTACCTAGGAGTCACAAAAATAAAATTAAGTGAATTCTAAACAAGCTCTTATTCATGAAGCCATTTTACAATTAGATAATTCTCAAGAACCATTCTTTGTAATAAAAATTGATGTTAATGCCTTGGGTATAGGTGTATTGTTATTAAAAAAATCCATCCTAGTGCATCCAATATTAGAGAACAGTTAAAGCTTAAATAAATTTTATCAATAGAATAATCAAAGTTTACCAAACCAAACTTTTGTTCTTTGATACACACAAAGAGGGTGATTTATTAAAAAACTTCATCTTGTTATTCAGAAAGCCAATTTAATGGTATATAAAGAATAGATGTTTGTTCACTTAATGACATCTCACTTATGCCTCAAGCTTCTATTTCATAACATTCATAAAATGAATTTCAAAATGTTTTTTGAAGAGGTGATGGAGTATCTTACAAAGATGAGATTGTGTTGGCAAAATTATGCTCAACACTAGCTAAAATAACTTAAGTGACACTTAATAAACTCCCTAAGCATCCCCCATATGCATCGAAACCACCTTAGTACTTTGGAACATCATCCAAAAATTTTTATGTCAAAATAGATACGTTTGAAGATTACATATCCTGAGAAACCTTTTATTTATGGATGAGAAGCTCTCCGTGATTTGTTCGGTGACTATAAATTATCCATAGAGCTTTTGAAAACTTTCAATAAAGTGTTAATCTAACGAAAGCAATTAATCACATGAAGTTATACTCATTATGCACTAAGAAACAAATGTAAGAAGTCTCAGGGGTCACCCCAACTTTTTAGGAGCTAGGTAATACATAGACATAGTCATGCATGATTGCTTAGATCTTGAGATCTATAGCTCCAATGATGATGAAAATTTGTACATGTGCTCATAATAATCCTAGCTACGTAATCCAAGGGATGTAGTAGGCATTGGGTACCTAGATAGTAATAAATCATCTTAAGAAGATGACATAGTTGGATAAGGTAGTGTAACAGTAGATAGAGAATGACCAATCAATGAAAATGAATCATAATGTGTATTGATATTCAACATATAATACAAAAGAGTTGTGGAGAACTTCTCTAACTTCAATATAGTACAATGTAAGCTCAAGAAAGCAATTACAATCTCTATTTAATTTCTCTCCTACCCCTTGAATAAGAGAGTAGTGTTTATATACACTTTTTTAAATTGATGCTGGTTGGACATTCTACCTAAAAGTAGTCCTAACATCTAGGATCATTTTAAATTTGGATACATCTCTAGAGATGATTTGATGCTTATACTTAGAACCAAAGGACAACCAACTCAAGAGGAATTGGAAAGGTTAAACACATGGTATGCAAAGGATTCTTTGGAAAGATCATGCATTCTTAACTCTATCTCTAATTTCCTACTTCCTCAAGATATCATAAGAGATGAGGAATTCTTGGGAAGCATTCTTCTGTTCAAGCATTAAGGCTATGAAGAACCAACTTATAGATCTCTATCTAGCTATCAATTGTAACTTTTTCATACACATGTTCACAAATGACTAATCATTAGCTCTTATTCATCAAAGAATTGTTATTCATCATACTATGTACACTGAATTTGAGGAGATGGTTACTTAGGAAATTGATTTTTAATTATCTAGTAGTCAATACATGTACTACATAGTGTGAGGTGAAAAAATGGTCTATCAATACATGGGTATTACAAATCACTAGGCATACTATTGTATACAACCTTATGGACATCACCATTAATGGTAAATAAGACTGAACAACCATGGACTAGTGACAAGGGTATTTTAATGCATCTTACAATATTGGAATACATATAAGCTCGTGATCCTGTTTCTAAAAACCTATAGACATTATCTTCTAGTATCTCAAAAAATAAACCCACCACATAATATCTTTCTAAAGCTATAAATTTGTTCCATGTATCCACTAGAGTCTGTAGAGTGAACATTTTACATTGTGTGCACTTTAACAAATAGAAATCTACACCTTTGTTATTCTCCTCTTTTGCATTGATTGCAAAGTTTTCATCCACTACCAATGCATCTGATAGATAGCTGCCATCATCTTCAAATGTAAAATTGGAAACCAATGAGTGATCTGCTTCATTTGATTTGCCGATGGGAGTCAAGGTATAGTACACCAAATTTAGAATGTAGCGCTTATCAATGCATCTTTTGCATTGACCGTGAATATGATGAAAGCAATAAGATGTCAGTCGTCTAACACCAATGCACTCTCTATCTAGCATAGAATAGCCATGAATCAAATGAAAGGACCAAATTTGAGATAACCCCTTACAATCCCAAGCATGCTCCCTATTCACTTGTCAATCTTCACTTCCTAGAACACTTAGCAGACATCTTTCCCTTTTAATAGGAAGTAGCTAATGTGCAGCTAATCAGTAAGTAGGTAACTATTGAGAAGCTAACTAACAAGTAAGTAGCTGACAAATTATAACTAAGAACTAGCATGAAATCACTAATTTGTAATATCTAACAAGAAATCGTTAGTAGCTAATAAGAAGAAGCTAACATGTAGCTAATCAGTAAGTTACAACTAACAATTGATAGAATATAATAGGAAGTAGCTAACTCTTAGATAATCAATAAGTAGGTAATTAAGTTGTGAGTATCTAACTATCAAGTTGCTAAAAATTTATAACTAACAACTAATAAGATATCACTAATTGCTAATAGCTAATAGGAAATTATTAATAACAAATAGGAAGTGGCTAACATATAGCTAATTGGTAAGTTACAACTAAAAATTAATAGGAAGTAGCTAATTCTTAGCTAATGAATAAGTAGGTAACTAATTGGTAAGTAGCTAACTATCAAGCAACTAACCAAAAAGTAAGTAGCTAACAAGCTATAAATAATAGCCAACAGGAAATCTTTAATTTTCTATACTTCATGTAAGTAGCTAACAAGTTGGAACCAACAGCTAATAGGAAAACAATAATTTCTAATAGCTAATAGGAAATCACTAATTGCTAACAGGATTCACTCATAGAGACCATCAAATCGCTAAAATGCACGTAGCCAAAAATGAAATACCTAATAGGAAGTAGCTAACATGTAACTAATCGATAAGTTGAAATTCATAGCTAGCAGGGTGTATCTAGCATGTGGCTACTTGCTAAGTAGGTAACTATCAAGTAGCGAAGTTAAAACTAATTAGGTAAAAAGCTACAACTAATAGCTAATAGAAATCACTAATAGGTATAAGTAAATAACGAATTATAGGTAACAAGCTAGAGTAACAACTAAAATTAAATAGCTAACATGTAAAATATTAGATTATTAGACTTAAGATAGTTAACACATAAATAGGTAACAATTGATAGATATAGCTAAGAGTTGAGTGGCATAGCTAACAATCTTTATAAGATCAAAGTATTTAACATAGGTCTATGAGAATGATTGTTCACAATGTGTTCACTATCTACATAGTCAATGTTTTTCTCAATGATCGAGACATATTCCATGATATATATTTAAGGTATTTTCATTGAGAGGTATAGCTTTAGAAGTAATATATGCATCCCCAGTCCAATTTGGGACTATTAAACATTTAAAAAGTTGAGGATAGAGAGTTTTGGACAAATAATTATGTCTTTCATTGATTCTCAACTTTGGCAGTGTGGGAAAACATCTTCTAATGTTGTAAAATAAATTTTAAGGACTAGTATCAATTATTAATCTATTCTTGGGCCCATAGTCCACATTCATTTCCCAAAAATGAGCCAATTTCTTGAAATGTATTAAAAAATTCCATAAACATTGATGCCTCTCCAAGTACCCTTAAATGTTTGAACTCTAGAAAGATTGTATCAATATAGTTGTTGATCTTGTCCACATCATATGCACTCCAAATCTAGACATTGAAATGTTCAAGGTGCCATCCTAGAAAATGCTTACTCTCAAGAAAATCTTGGTCACTTCAGGTGTTTATAAATACATCAACTTCGAAAACTAGAAACCTAGGCTCAAAATCCTTGTGAACATGTTTCAATTCTTCTATCCCCTCCTTTATCATGCCATGTTGAAGTTTTGGGGGGTCCCTCTATATCTCATTAAGTTTATGTTCCATTACCATAGTATCTCAACTCTTTGGTTTTTATAACTTGCCTTGTCTCCATCTACGCTCCATTAGATTCTCTCATTGTGTAAACACGAGTACATTATCATTTTGATTTGAAATTGATACCTTTTTCAGTTTTCGATATGCTTGGGCATCTTTATGCTCAATTTCTATTGCAGCCTACCATTGCTTTGATGAGGATAGAGCATTAGATTTTGTAGCACTTATGGATGCAAATTTGTTCTCCATCTCAAATGTCACCAAATAGTGCTACAATCAATGACATTGTTGATCTATTGAAAAGTTTACATGCATATATAATATGGATCATTGAAGACAAAATATTTTAATAACATGGTAACAAAATAGGTTGATTAAAAATCCGATGAGAGCTAATAGATTTGGGTAATGTCACATGTGAGGATAGTAACCATTACAATGGAGTGTAAGCGCGTGAACATTAGTACTATTCTTTAAGAAAGATCCTCTAAAGTAGGTTCAATGCCTCCACTTATTTATGATTGAGTATTATACTGCTTTGAAAATCCCCTTGAGTAGAATGATTACTACCATATGAATATCCTTTTGAGTTAATGAATATGATTTCGTATTTTCTTTTACAATATACAACTTCAAAAGCTTTCATATCAAGCTAAATTATGATGCTCGATAATGAGAAAATTGTAGGGATAGTAAACTTTTTTTTTCCAATTTCCAAGATTAGCTATATAACAAAATGTAATACATCAAGAACACTGCTAGTAGTTTCCTCACTTTGGTCATTACTTTTAGGATGAAATGAAGAACTAGAATTTCTTTTTAATCCTAATTTCTTATAACAATGCAGTCCAAAAGAACTAGGAAACAAATTTCACAATCTAACAAAATAACTTTGCTGCAACTAGGATGTGAAAAATTCAATTTAATAAAGAACTCAATAGATCAAAGTGTAGTAACTTTCCTTCCTAAAATAATAACTATTGTCTGAATCATATCATTCTGAAAAGACATAATGAGAGGAACAATTTTAAAATTCATATAAGTATATTCCTAATCTTTATGATGTCATAAAAAATTCAAATTATTTCCAAACTGGTGCCTAAGTCATAGACAAACAACACATTTTGGAATGGAGCCCTACATGTGTCATGAGGAAGGAAAAAAGGAAGAGAGCTCACACACACACTCTCACTCTGAAGGAGAAGCATACACACATATTGTAGCAGATGCATTATCATATATTTCATGAAGCATAATTTTGAATTATTTTCATTCTTTAAAATGTACTTAGATCTTGAAGAGAATCAAATAGGTAAAAACCTAAAATGACTAAGGTTAGATGGATGGGGAGAATAATTCTCCAATGAGTTTGATTCTTATCTTAAAGAAAGAGGAATCCAAAGGGAGATCACCACCAGATACACTCCTTAGATGCATGGAGTGGTAGATAGGAAAATAGAGCCATTGTGGAAGCTACAAGTTCCATGGTCAATGAGAAGAAACTTCCAAACTACTTGCGGGTAGAGGTAGTATCCAATGCCACCTATTTTCTAAATAGACTACCATCAAAGGCTTTAGATGGCATGATTCCAAATAAGGCATGGAATGGAGAAATACCTAGCTTGGATCATTGCAAGATCTTTGGATGCATTCCATATGCACACATACCTTCATAGATAGGAGGTAAATTGGATCTCTACTAGGATAGTTGAGTGTCCTTGGAACACTTAAGTGTCCTACTTTTATACTAGCTTGCTTGATCTTTCTTGATGACAAAATTCAGGCTTTGATGGCATATTCACTTGGATTTGATAGGTTACATCATGTAATTTAAAAGAAAACTATAATATTTAACATTTTTCAGCTTCATATGGGCTATTAAATGAAGAAAAAACGGGAAACCTTTAAGAACTCAACTTTTAGAAGAATTGAAAAAGTAACTCAATTCAAGCATTTTGGAAACTTGGATATGCTTTAAGAAATGGATAGCTATTGATGGACTTTGGAAGTGTAGAGCAAGTGTCTAGGGATCTCGTGAGAAGGTTGGATGCTTCCAAAAGTGAAGAGGATGGATGCAAAACTTATCTTCTCTAGTTCATTTCCATTTATTCCAATTGTTGAGTAATGGCTCAATATAATTTATGTGTAAGTGAGCCTGAAGATAATTGGCAAGTTATCACTGGAAAATGTTCACTCTAATTGAATGTAGATTTTTGTTCAATTTTATAAGGCCCCCACTCTGAACTAGTAGCCATTGCATTTGGTGTTGACTTTCATGCTGAATTCTCAAATCATATATTTCCTTGTTCATGAAAAGAACATAGTTTTAGAGGTAGAATACAAAGTTATGATGCAAAAAATAATAATTATTTAAATGCTTTATTAAGTACTAAATGTTCCAAAATATGCTTTTGAACTATATGGTCTTTCTTAATGTTGTTAAAGAATATGTGATAGGCAATGGTGACTATGAGGAGAATGATAAAATTGACATGCATGTTTGATTTGAAAAAAAAAAGATGGCATGCACGATGGAAATGATGATCTTTTTCAAGTGATCATTATCATTGTTATGATTGAATGAGTATATCAAATAGTTTTGAGTATTATTTTGAGTATGTGTGGATGTATCATGGGATTGTGTGTTCATTTGTATAACAATAACCAAAAAAAATATTTTTACTAAATATGTTAAAAATATATTTTCATTTAATTCTATGTGTATGTGGCTCTTATTTCTTGGTAGGAACTACTTTATTGGATATCAAGATAGATGTTTATAGTTTGGCATTACTTCAATTGGATGTTAATATTTTTTTGTAGATATATTGATTGGTGTCCACACATATATCTACTTTTTCTGGTGTACATAGATGTGAAAAAATTCACTCATTTTTACATATTGGTGATAAATAGATAGATAGATCGATAGGTAGGTAGGTAGGTAGGTAGATATATAGATAGATAGATAGATAGATAGATAGATAGATAGATAGATAGATAGATAGATAGATAGATAGATAGATAGATAGATAGATACATAGACAAACAGATAAATAGACAGACGGAAATATATATATATATATATATATATATATATATATATATACATATATATATATATATATATATATATATATATATATATATATATATATATATATATATATAGTTGGTTGATGCCCACATGATTAAAGATTCTTGGTTCTATCCAAAGAGGTGAAACTTATGGTGGATGTCCATAAATTGCTTAGCCTTGTATGTGTAAGTCTTGGTGTACATCTTGGATGATGTCCACAAATTCTTTTGAGTCATCTATGTAGTCTTTAGATTGTTTTCTTTGGGTAGCTAGAGTCATAGTAGTTGCTTTTACATGTGTATACCCTGGTTCTTGTCTTTGTACCTTATTTTATTGGTGGCCTATTCATACAAATTTTTTGATTCCCATAATTTTCTTTGAGCCATGTGTAGAACTTGTTGCTCATTTTGGTGTACAAAGACAAAAATTGATTTTATTTGACTTGAGAATGGGTTTTCTACGTGATATTGAGGTTCATACTATGTGCTCTATATTCCAAGAAATGTATATAATTTCTTCTTTCATATAATGGATTTGTTTTCTTTTGATAAAAATCACATTTGATTAGTATTTCTCATCCTATTCACAACCATAATATCATGATAGCCTATTGACATGAACACAAAACATGATTCCAAGTATGTTATAATTTTTCATTACCTTTGAACTATAGCTAATATGTGTGTTAAATGATTTTCTCAAATTCTCTTTGCTGAAGGTGTGTGATTTGTTTTAAAAATTATTTGAAAAGGACACTTAAATATCACATTTTGGTACTAAACTAGTGCTAAGGTACAGAAATGTGTGTGCATTGGCGACCTTAATCAAAAAGGTTATAGATTATACAATCCAAGAACAAAAGGCTTCATAGTAAGTAGAGACGTGTTTCTTATGAAAATAGGTCATGCTTTGAACAGTGCAAGAGAATAAAGCTATCTTATGACCTAGAGTAAGACTTTCCAACTTTCCAACTCCAAAGGTAAAGCTAAAGTGCAAGAGTTGAGGGATGTAATAGAATCCTCTCAGCAAACAAATAGAAGTCCAACTAGAGAAAAGTTGTAGCCAGAAAGGTATGGCTATGATAGATCATTAGTAATTAAACACTCTATCTATTTAGCACATGATGCAAACTCTAAGGAGCTCTCATTTTATGAGAAAGCGAACAAGAACCTACAATGGATGAATGCCATGGGCAAAGAGATTGAAGCTCTATAGGATCATACTTGATAGTTGGTGCCCAAGCCTTTAGCGATGAAGATCATAGCATTAAGGTGGATATACAAGGTAAAGAAAAACTCCAATGGAACTATCAACAAGTATAGAGCAAAATGTTTTGCCAAAGGGTATGCACAAATACAAGGGATTGACTATGAAGAGACTTATCCAAAGATTGCTAAGTTCAAGATGGAAAGCTCAAATGTTGAACATACACCCATCGAGATGAAACAAAACCTAAGTGCTCATGAAGGGGAACCAATTGAGGACATAACTAGCTATCATAGTTTAGTGGGCAGCTTGTACTATGCCACATTGACTAGAGTAGAGATTTTCTATAGTCTAAGTGTCCTAAGTCAATTAATGTACACTCTTAGGAAACCTCACATGGAGACAGCTAAGATGATACTCAAATAATTAAAAAGGAACTATTATTGAAGGTTTATATTACCCATTCACATTAGATGTAGATATCAAAATCTACTTTGATGTAGGCTAGATAGGTTCTAAAGAAGATAGGAGAAGTACATCAAGTTATCTCACCTTTGCAAGTACAAAAATCATCTCATGGTCTTCAAAGAAGCAACCCACTCTTCCACTCTCAACAACTGAAGTTGATTATAGAGGAGTGGCCAATGCAACTCAAGAAGCAATTTGGATCATGACTTTTTATTCTAATTTAGTTCTCAAGTCATCGTATCACATTTTTAGGGAGAAAATTAGTTCATTAGATCTTGTAGCTAACCAAATCTACCATGCCAAGACCAGCACACAGAAGTGCACTATCACTATGTCAAAGAGAGGATCATAAGGAAATTGAGTTATCTTATGTATCTACTCACCAACAATGTGCGGATATGATGACCAAGGCATTGGATGGGGTTACATTGAATAGGTTGAGAGCTATAATTGGATTATAGGAATTGTTGAAGAAAGGAAGAATCAAGCATCAAAGGCTTGAAGGGGAGCTAAAGCGTGAGAGCCTGTTAGGATTTCTCTCTTAGTTTTTGGATTAACATATGGTTGGAAACCTCAAAGATTAAAGCTTGGATATTTACTTAATCAAAAGTAACAAAAAAATGGAAAATAATATCATGATTAAGGGGAGACAAAATTCATGAATTTGGTTTTGATAGATTTCTCCCTTCCAAGTAGGCCTCCATCCTTGGAGACCATGCTGAGTATTTTCTTCGCTATCAATTTGTCAATTGATGAGAAAAATCTATCATCCATAATGTCAAGACTAGTACTATGCTCAAATACCATTGTGAGGATTAATGGAAAATATTCAAAGATGAGAGTTCCTTAAAAAATCTTTTTCTAGATGAGTTTGACATTTACAAGAGAAATAGAGTGAGAACACAAAGAAATAGTGTAGCGATAAAACATTAGAGTTATGAAAGTGAGTTTGTGGGTTCAAATCCTCCATCCTTGGTGAATATGAAACTCTTGAATTAAAAGTTGTTTGCACGTAGCCAATGGTCACCAAGGGAACCATGGGTGTCATGGAAGCCAAAGATGCCTAAGTTTTATGCCTTAGTTGATGCATTGGAGTAACCCAATGGAGTAAACATAGATAAAACTTAAGAAGTAAACGTAGATGTAAATATAGGTTCAAGTTTAGGAATCGAAATGGAAACTAGGACAAAAAAGAAAACTATAATAGAAACAAAGATAGAAACAAAAATAGAGACATGGATCAGAATCAAAAAACAAAAACAAAAACAAAGATGGACACCAAAATAGAGATAAAAATTGAACAATGAAACAAAGTTTAAACCCCAAAACAAATTGCATAAGAGCCCTCTGTAGTGATGCATGGAGTGCTATGATACCAATGTTACTAGTATCTTAATTCATGCACACAGAGAGAATATGGGTGCTAAAAACACGCAGAACATAAATACATGAAGAGACAAGACAATACACACGATTGGGCATAATCTCCCCCCACCCACTCTGTTTCAATCATGTAGTGTCAGCTCAATCTATGGCGATACACTCAATCTATTCACAAGACATAGGACGAGTAAAAGTGAGCACACTCGATGAACTATGTTGATCCATCCTGGATGCATGAATACATAAACTTATGGATATGCAAAGTCGAGTAAGAAGATTAGAAAAGACTAGAAGCTAGAGAAATAGGAATATCCTAGGGTGCTAGATCAATAGAAGACCCAACCTATGCACATATGATTTTTCTGGATGAGGAATTTGAGTCCCATGGAGGGGACGAAATATTAGCAACAATGGATGTAGTAGTGAACAAAAAACAATGGAATCCCCATTGTGACAAAGATAGTTATGACATATCCTTATTCATTAGTGAACCCATTTTGATGATGAAAAAGACTTATAATCCATTAGTATTGACCCCTTTTGCATTTCCCAAGAGGATTAACTAGTACCATGCTCGAGGGGCTTCTTTCAACCCATATAATACCTTCTTACGCTTACATACATTGTTCTCTAAATGGGAAGGCTAAACTCTTGGTGGCTAAGACGAATATACATCCTCCTTGAGATATCCATTTAGAAATCAAAATTTGACATCCATGTGATACATTGGCACTTGTTAATATGTAGCCATAACTAATACTACTCAAACAGTAGTCATACTTGTAGTTCGAGAAAACTATTCACCATCAGCCTTGTACTTTAGCTTCAAGACCCACTTGATGCCAATGAAATTATGCTCAAGGGGTTGATTCACTCGCTCCCAAGTTTCATTTGTCATGATATTGTTCTATTCTGTTTGCATGAAAACCCTCCAATTTGGATCCTCGAGTGATTCTTCCACATTGGTTAGTTCCTTTGCTTGTTCTTGAATGAGCTTAGCCACCAAGGCTCTTTTAGAATATGGGAGCTTGCCCATCTCTATTCCTCTATTCTTTCTTATCCATTCGATCCATCTACAACCTGTTCGAGTGACTATGGGATGGGGTTAGAAAAATCATAGAACAAACTCATCCAACATGGAAATGGTTATTTTGCTTGGGTGATGATAGGTTGGTGACGTCCACAATCATCATATGAAGATGATGGTCCCTTCTCTTATGTGGAGTGGATAACTATTGGACTTGTTCATACTGGGTTGCCCCTTTACTTCATGATAAAATGGAAGCTCTCTTTTTCTTCTCCACTACATGTGAATGCTCCTCCATAAACACCACATCCTAGATCACCATGATCTTCTTATCCTCAAGTTCATAAATCTTATAAGATTCTTAATCCTTACTGTACCCTGAGAAGAGACTTTTTTTGGTTGAAGATTGTTTCTCTCCCTACCTAGGACATGTATAACATTCACTTCCAAATACGTTGAAATGGGAAACAGATGGCTTTTTACAAGTGTAGGCCTCTTGACGAGTCATTCCATCAAGTGACCTTGTGCAGCTTTGATTTAAGATGTAGAAATAAATGTTGAGAGCCTCTACCCAAATTTGATTTGGCAAAGCCTTTCCCTTCAACATGCACCTTTCCATCTCCATCATGGTTTGGTTTTGACATTCTAAAACACTATTTTGTTGAGGGTTATGTGCCACTCTGAGTTGATGCGTGATTCCTTTACTCTTGCAGAAATCCTCAAACTCTGTTGATGTAAAATCTTCACCACCATCTATCCTTAACGTCTTCATCTCCTTCCCCACTTCAGTTTCAACAAACAGAAACCATTATTTAAACTTATCAAAATCTTGAGCCCTATTGCAAAGGAATTACACCCACATCTTCCTACGATAGTCCGCAACAAGTAACATGAAATAGGAAGATCCACCCAAGGCCTGTGTAGGCATGTCAACATGACCAAATCTAGAGGATAGCTTGCTCTATTACTCCTTTCTGGTGGAAACATCTTTCTTTGTTGTCGGCCCATCATCCAAGCTTCACATGGTTCCTTCATCTTTGCAAATCAGGGTAGGAGTGTAACCATACCCCTACAATGCATCTCCTTTAGTACATGATATCCGATATGACCAAATCTCTCATGTCATATCTTACTTATGCCCACACTTATAGTGAGCGTAAGAGCGGACAACTCATATAGGTTATTTCTCCTTATGCCAGTCCCAACAATGTTGTTGTTCCTATCCCATAATCTTAGCTCTTGTCTTATGGAAAGATATTTCATGAGCTTGATCGCTTATAGAGGCTACTAAAAGAAAATTTCTCTTGATTTTTGGAACATACAACACATTTGAAAATTTTGATATCCCCATTAGAATTAATGAAAGAAATGGTAACTTCTCCCTCTACAGGACATCTTGCATTATTTCCTACCTTTATTATGATAGGTTCCTTTAGAGGATGTAAAGAACTATAAAGGTCTTTTCTACTCATTATGTCATGAAAGGCACTAGTATCCAACACCCATGAGTAATCTGTTCTTGAATCTTCGCCCAAGGAGCATACCTTCTCAATCTTAGAAAATAACTCAAGCTCTATTTTTGTAGTTTGGGCATATGCATTACCCTTGCCACCTTTTGAAGACCCATTCTTCTATTCTGCATTCTTCATGAGATAGTGTTGAATTCTGTGGCCTTTCTTCTTGCAGTAGCAAAAATATCCCTTGAACTTCTTTTTCTCATTCTTGTTTTCATCTTTATCTTTTGAATGGTCGGATTTACATCCTCTGGCATTTGCTGTGAATGCAACATCTCCCTTGTTGATACCACTCCATGCCTTAAGGTAAATCCAAGTAGGGAGGTCAACGAGTTGGTGAAATGAAAGTTTGGGCTTTTGAAGGTTTTGGTGTATTGCATACATTGCAAGAAATGCTTATAACTAATTCAAATCATATTCAGGCTCGTTACAAAGAACCACCACAGCTCATCCTCCATGAGTAAAGAAATAAATTCTTCAAAATTTAGAGGTTGAGATTTGATTTGAGTATTAAGAGCAATTACCAAACCATCAAACTTTGGTGGACAGATTTGAAGATAACGCTTAGCTAGCTCCTTGCTTGAATTTTGTACATCTGCTCCCACCATTTGATGCCATTGATTCTTTATGTGAGTGATAAGCACTTCTGTAGACTGCCCATCACAAAACCTTTCTATTACAAGCTAATTCTCCAAGTTTTGAATCCAATTCTAATTACAAATTTCATATTGATTTCTCAATATGTTCCATGATTCAGAAGCCTTGGTAGTATGTTGAATTATACTCACATCACTATCAATATTACTTGAAACTAGAGCACAAAGTGCATCTGCATTGCAATGTTTCCAAGCACGTAGAAGTTCAACATCATGAGGAATCATTGGACCAAGATTCTTTGGATTAGGCATTTCTTGGGACTCATAATCAATCTCAAGAATAGTCTACAAAAACTCATATGAATTAAGGATAAAAATTATTTTAATCCTCCATAGGGTGTAATTCATACCATCAAGATTACCTTGCCTAAAGGCCAGTGGTCATATCTACAATCTAAGGATGATCCACATCATTGCTTCTCCTGCTTGTGCTCCACCTATTTCTGTTCACAATCCACCTTCATTCCTAGTCATACATGATGACACACCAATTGAAATCTTGTCTCTTTTGGCATGGAAGCCTCTACAACCTCTGTGTTTTTGCTTTTGCACCACTCAAAGCCTCTTGAGCTTGTTGGAGTTAGACATCTACGGAAGCACGCGAACAGCACAAGGAAGAAGAAGAAGCCTGGAGCACAACACACAAGACTAAATGTATTACTAGAGAATGTACAAAGATAAGTAGCCCATTAGGGCAATAGGCGTATATACAAGCCGGGGGAAAAAACCTCCTAAAGAGGGAAAAAAGTGCCCCAGCGGTCCTAGAGTGTTCAAATCCCCCCTGGGAGTGATGCGGTGAACAAGGAGTTGGCACTCATGTATAAGGAAGTGCCAAGCTATGTGAAAATCACTCCACAAAAGGAAGTAAGCCCAAAGCTTTGCGGAAAGCTTCAAACTTCTCCCTAGGCAGAGCCTTCGTGAAAAGGTCTGCAATGTTCTCCTGCGTGGGCACATATGCCAAGCTGATCTCCCCAGCAGAGAACCTCTCCCTGACATAGTGATAATGCACCTCAATGTGCTTAGTGCGAGCATGGAACACAGGGTTCCTCGCAACTGCCAATGCGCTCTGACTGTCAGTGAAGGTGGTGGTGGCAGAAGACTGGCCAACACCCAAATCAGCCATAAGGCGTCTGAGCCACACACACTCAACAGTAGCTGTGAAAGCTGCCCTATACTCAGCCTCACAATTGGAAGTGGCCACAGTAGGCTGCTTTTTGCTCAACCAAGATGTACATGAGCTACGAAGCATGAAGCAAAAGCCACTGGTGGACACACGAGTGTCATAGCAACCAACCCAATCTGAGTCAAAAAAAGCATGCAAATATGGCGGTAATGATCCCCCCTTGGGATAAAAAAACCCAAGTAGCCGAGTACCACTCAAGTAGCGAAAGATGCGCTTAACCACCTTCCAATGCGTGACTCCTGGGCAATGCATAAACCTGGTCATTTGTGAGACAGCAAACTGAATATCTGGCCGAGTAATGCATAAGTAAATCAAGCATCCAACAGCCTGCTGATAGAGAACAGCATCAAATGCATCTCCAGCATCATGAAGACTCAATCGTAAACCTGCCTCCATAGGAGTGGCAATAGGCTTACAGTCTTCAAGGCCAAAACGTTGCAATAATGTGTCAATATATTTCGTTTGACACGAAGCCATTCCACCATCAACTTGCATAAACTGAATGCCCAAATAGTGATGCAAATGCCCCAAATCATACATCTCAAATGAGGCATGCAAATCAGCCTTGAAATCAGCAATATGCTTCTCAATAGGACTAGTGAGCAGCATGTCGTCTACATAGACAACCATGATCAAAAGCACATCATTAGCACGCTCAACATATAAGGTGCTTTTAGTTGGACTGTTCTCAAAACCATGTGCAATCAGATAGGCATGTACCTTCTCATACCAAGCACGTGGTGCTTGCTTTAAACCATATAACGCCTTCTTTAACCTGCACACCTGGTTTTCATGCCCTTTCTGAACAAAGCCACGGGGCTGAAAAACATACACTTCTTCATGCAAGTCACCATTCAGAAATGCTCTTTTAATGTCCAACTTAAGTACATTCCAACCATGATGGGCTGCAAGTGCACAAATGCTCCGAACAGTAGTCATACGGCATGTAGGTGCAAAGGTCTCATCAAAATCAATGCCTCTTTCCTGCGCATAACCCTTTGGAACAAGCCTAGCCTTATACCTGCCAACTGTACCATCAGGTTTACACTTCAGCTTGTAGACCCACTTAGTGCCAATGGCCTTCTTGCCAGGAGGCAAGTCACATAAAGACCTTGTACCATTCTTCATTATAGCATCATATTCAGATTGCATAGCAGCCATCCAATTTTCTGAATTCTGTGCACTTCATCAAAAGAAACAGGCTCATTCTCATCATAGAGACTAGATGCAGCCATAGCATAGCAATCTGATGCAAAGGAGCCACTATGAGAGCCTGAACGAGTACGATATGACAAAGGTGCATCTAATTTGCTGTCAGGCAAAGTCTGCACCAACCATTTTGGCATAGTTTCTGCCTGCTCAATATCAGCTCTCTCATCAGCAAGTGCATCATGTAAATCTGCATCATCATATGAAACTTGCAAAGGCTGAGAAGTTGCCTCATTAGGACCAGCACTAGACTGTCTACCTGTAAAAAGAGGCATCAAAGTATCATACATGTCTTTGGAGCTAACAGATGTCTCCTTAGTACATGAAAGCAATGGCTGAATAGCATCTTCCACAAAGACAACATCACGGCTAACCAGAATGCGTTTAGTCTGTGGATGATACAGACAATAGCCTTTACTTTCAGAAATGTATCCAACAAAAATACATTTTACTACCTTATCATCCAATTTTCTGCGATGTTGTTCAGGCACTAATGCATATGCTAAACAACCAAAAACACGCAGATGAGCAACAGATGGCTTGCAGTCATGCCAAGCCTCATATGGAGTGATAGACTGCAATGCTTTAGTGGGATACCTGTTCACTACATATGCTGCACACATGACAGCCTCAAGCCAGAAACTATGAGGTAAAGCCTGACTCTTGACCATACACCTCGCCATCTCCATGAGAGACCTATTCTTCCGTTCAGCAACTCCATTTTGTTGAGGTGTAAACGGCACTGTACACTGGTGTTTTATGCCACGTTCAGCCAGAAATGCATTAAAATCTGAAGGCATATATTCCCCCCCTCGATCAAAACGGAGGGTGCCTATTTTACATGCTGACAGATTTTCAGCCAAAACCAAAAACTGTTTGAAGCACATGAACACTTCGGACTTTGCTTTGAGTGGATATACCCATGCATGCCTGGAAAAATCATCAATGAAAGTCACGAAGTAAAGGTAATTTCCAAAAGAGGGTGTCTGCATAGGACCACAGACATCACTATGTACAAGCTGCAATTTCTGCGTAGCCCGAACTGAACCATCTTTTGGAAAGGAAGAACGCTGCATTTTGCCCAAAATACAGCCTTCACAAACATGTTTTCCAGGTGCCTCAAGTTTGGGCAAAGAGGACACCATTTCAGATTTCTGCAGGCGTAACAAACTAGCAAAATTCAGATGACCAAAGCGTGCATGCCAAAGCTTTGCATCTGACATAGCCTGAGAATCATGAACTGCACATGCCGAATCATTCACAGATCTTTCATAGTCTATGAGCTTATACAGCCCACGACATAAAATTCCAGAAGCAATAATCACATCGCCATTTGAGAGATCATGGACTGTACACGTGTAATCAACGAATTTCACAACCAAGCCAATCTTGGCTAATGCAAAAACTGATAACAGATTCTTTTTGATCCCTGGCACAAATAAAGCATTTGACAAAGTGAAAGAACTACCATCAACAGTAGTCAGAATGATCTTACCAACTCCCATAACTGGATAAGAGGAGTTATTGGTGCATGTGACAGTATTCCCTGTAGAGGCAGGCTCGAGTGAAGAGAAGAAACTGCGCTGTGAGGTAATATGTTTGGTCGCCCCACTGTCAAAGTACTGGCAAACATCTGATTCTACTACAGACATGCACTGATCATGAGAAGATGGGTCAAAACTGCAGACAGTAGTAAACGCCCATTCTTCTTCCTGCACAAGATTTGCAGACTCTGTTTTTGGTGTAGAGGCCTCTGCAACAACCATTCTAGCCTCTTTCTTCTTTGCCTCTTTAGCAGCCAGTTTTGGACAGTTCTTTATGATATGATCATTGCCTTTATAGTACTTACAAAACAATTTTTGCTTTTCTGATTTTTTCTCATCTTTGTCTTGGTTCTTTGAATGTGCAGCATTTGCAGATTTTTGCTTACTAGTAGAAGAGCTCCATTTTCCTTTGCCCTTCTGACTAGCCAGGAAAGCTTGATCTGCAACTCGCATAATGGACCTGTTCTGCCTGGACTGATCTTCTTGCAACAGAACAGAGACTAACTCCTCAAATGATAAGGCATTCGGATTGCCTTTCATCATCAACCGAAGAGTAGAAGCAAAACTCTGATATGAGTCAGGAAGACCATTCAAAACGGTCTGCAGAAGTGAGCTATCTGGTATAACCTCATCAGTAGAAATCAACTGTTCCTTCAAATCTTTGATCTTCATTAGGAAACTGTCCATAGAATCACCTGCATTCATGTGCTCACTCTCCAACTGTTTTCGGAGATAAGCAACACGAGCCTCATTCCTAGCTTGGTACAATGTGGTAAGTGTATCCCAAGCATCCCTAGCTATTCTGCAAGAGCGTATGTGAGGAATAATGGCACGTTTAACAGACAAAGCTATCAATGCATGTGTCTGGGCATCTCTGCCATCCCAACGAATCTGCTCTGCAGTAGGTGCAATAGAAACAACAACACGAACAGGAATCTGCACAATATCATCTTCGACACCATCTTCATCAGCTCCAGCACCTCCAACACCTGTATTTGTAGTACCTGTAGTCGCAGGTGTAACAGGACGTCTTTCAACACCCTGCACAATGTTCCACAGTCCTTTTGCAACCAATACATGTCGCATCATATAAGCCCATAATGGGTAGTTGGTACCATCCAACTTATCCTCAACAGCCAACATACGGAATACATCACTACTTTCAGCCATGGCCAGTGACTAAAATACCTTGATGCAGAAAATTGACTGTATCTCAAAAAGATGAACGGAACTGCCCAGACGAGTTTCTACTAGACCTGTAGCAGACTACGAGACGCTTAAACTGGCGAACAGAAACTAGTATATACCTTTGGCACAAAAGGACAAAATAGCCTGCACAAGCACTGTGATAGTGAGTTTGGAGGCCGAAAGGAGCTCAGATCGCGATTTCGGCACCACAAAGCAAAGCTGTTTTAATCTCAGAAACACCCTGAGTATGCTCACCAAATTTCGTGCGAATCTGAGACTGCAAACGGAGGAGTGTCGACGGCGCCCTAGAAGAAGCGACAACCTGCTCTGATACCAATTGTTGGAGTTAGACGTCTGCGGAAGCACGCGAACAACACAAGGAAGAAGAAGAAGCCTGGAGCACAACACACAAGACTAAATGTATTACTAGAGAATGTTCAAAGATAAGTAGCCCATTAGGGAAATAGGCGTATATACAAGCCGGGGGGAAAAAACCTCCTAAAGAGGGAAAAAAGTGCCCCGGCGATCCTAGAGTGTTCACACACATCACTACCTAAATATATCAACAGAGCTATGATAGCATGTAAGAAATAATACCACAATAGAGTAGACTAGAAGATAGAGTTGAGGATAAATGCGCATAAAAATAGATGCACACTAAGAGATAGAGGGCTCAAATTCTTGAATTTCCAAGAGTAATGTAGCTACAAAGATGATGATGTTCACTTGTGTGCTCCCAATGGAGCTTAGATGGTGATCTAGGTAGACTCTAGATGAAGATCGTACTAATGTGCAAGGCCATATAAAGATACACATGCTTCATGCTTATATAGCTTTTACAAGGGGAGTCAATATAGATAAACGTAGAAGGCAGATATAAAATAGTCGGTGAAATATAGAATTCCACAATATCTCCAAGACTAAAATTCATTCCATCTCGGCCCTATGGGCCAAGGTCATAGGAATCCTAGATCCCATAGAAGGTGCCAAGCCCCCCTTTGCACTCCCCCCATTAAGGTTCTGCGGGGAAATTATGTGATGCCACAAGGATTTCATTTTCTACTTCAATGGAAACCCAACAACTCGCAAGTTTATGCCCTCCCTAACCTAATGGCTAGGCTCACAAATATAATCTATAACCATCAATGATCACACATATAACTTATCTAGCTTAAGAAGTTAGAGTCCACAAATGTCCACACTCTCACAATGTCTTCCCCTCATAATCGGGGCCTTACAACATAGAGCACTAGGGATCATTTGTGATCACTTAAGGGTGGATGTATATCTAGCAAATCCTACACACACATGTAGAGTTTTTCAATCAACACTCATAGATGAATGAGTCAAATGCTAACAAAGTTTGATACTAATCATTTTCAAGATTAACAATTTTGGAAGATAGAATTTTTAGATCATTTTAGACGGACAAAATCGAATTCACAATTGTATGATATTTTTTAGGGTCTTTTATAACAACCTAACCAACCTATAAAAGGTTATGCCACCAAATTCAAGAGCACTTATAATAAATTTCGGATAAATCGTTGACCACCACATGATCTAGTTATTGGATGGTATGACAATTCTCTCTCCCCCAATTACAAAACATAATGTGAATTTATAGAATTGGAGAAATGTCTCTGGGTAACATCATCTTGATTGCACTAGATGTAGAAAGTAAACTAGGGATATCCATGGACAAGGGAGAATCTAGAACATTAATCAAATATTAGAACTAGATTGACAACTACCCAATGTACAAATGGAATCCTCAAAACCACGTAAGCAAGTCTACTATCATCTTGATTGCACTAGATGTAGAAAGTAAACTAGGGATATCCATGGACAAGGGAGAATCTAGAACATCAATCAAATATTAGAACTAGATTGACAACTACCCAATGTACAAATGGAATCCTCAAAACCACGTAAGCAAGTCTACTGTACTTGTTGTCTATGTTCATACACACATGAACTGTTGTACTCTAAATCGAATGTACTATGCCATTAATGATGTTATCAAACACATCGAATAATTTTAATTGTTGGCAACGTCATAAGCTCCTTGAGCAAGAGAAGAAGAGTTAAAATAAATATTTCCTCTCGCCAAAACATCACTTACAACATGGGGGATCTCTAAACCTTTTGTTAGCTAGGATATTGGTCCATATCTCTAAGTGGAGAATCTGCCACATGAGGACCGCTTTCTTGTTCTTAACAAGTGGGAACCACATGCCAAGGAAATTAAATGCCCATCTAATCCAAGTCCAATTCAAAAATCACTTCTTATTTAAAGAGTGACAAAAATGTGACACTCATGTTACATTTCACAACGTTGTACCAAACTTATCAATAGTTAAGTTGGCACAAAACCCACTAGCATTTCAAATTTTCAAGTGCATGAATATATGCAAGGAAGACTTGCTCGTGGCTTTGTAGCTAGTCTTCTACATTATATTCCAATAATGAAATTCTTTGAGTACCATATTTCAATGAAAATAAAATCTCAGACACTTGTCCTTTTTGCTTTTGGCTTTCAAAGGATCATGTAGAGCTACTAACTTCCTTTTTATATGTAGTTTTATTTCTCAACTCATCTTCTAGCCTTTGTATGAGTGCCACTATACCCATAATATGATTATTTATACCCTAAAACTCTTATCTATGAACATCATCTAATACTTTAATTTTTATTAACAAAAACTTTTCACAATTCTATCAAATATGTTATGAATAGAATTCCACGATAGACTCATATTCCCAATCAATGTAGCTCTTTGTTTATTGATATAGAAATGGCTACATGTCACCCATCAAAAGAGAATTTTTCCATTATGATTCAATTCATTTCAATCTCCATACCTATAATCTTTCATTTAACAAAAGAATTATTTCATGAGGACTACATACTTATCTTTCATAGTTTGATTTTGAAGGTAATTTTTAATCCGTTTTTTATTTTTTAATTCTTTAGCTCTTGAATGAATATTTCTTGTTTTGCCAAGATAGTTTTGTATTTATAAAACTCTCCCAATTCTTGTTTCTACTCGTCTATTATCCATTCCACTTGATCTTGGAGTTGTAAGATTATCTCTTTTTTATCCCTATTTTTGTGCTTCTCTACTTGCATGAGAAGTTGTTTATTTCTCTTGGTTAGAGAGTTAATTATCGCTTCTTGTTGTAAATTAGTATAATTGAGAAAAGTGTGTACATCATCAACTTGATTTACTTTGAACATAGACAACCAATCGTCCATGCTAATCAAATTTTTTTCATATAATAGATATATATGTACTAGTGATAGAGAGGCATACATAGCATTGAATTCTTCTTTTTTCTAGTAAAATAAACTATGGTTTAGCACTTTCGAATACATTGGAGATAACCACTTGCATCAAGAATGCAAATTATTAGTCATGAATGCAAATGTGAATGTACAAATTGAAAAATAAGTTGAATAACTTGGGATCAATCACGGTTTTACCTTGTCCATTACTTGCACTTAAACATGGGACTCATAACTGACGACACCTCTTCTCTACCAAATATAGAAGCTCTTATATTAGAACCAAGCAGGATACCTATACTTATCACCATGCAAGCTCCTAAATGATGCATATATGCATGCAATGCTAGACATGATTGAAACCATTCCTTTTCAAATTTTTATATCTTCTCATACTCATCCCTAATGTTTTTGCTTCACCTTTGCCTAATGCAAAAACTTTCCTTGTGCCCGAGAGCATGGAGTAGGTTCCTCAAGCTTCTTATTAAGTACAAATGGGGGAAAAGGGCCTCCTTATATATATTTGGGAAGGGCTCTCCAAAGTACATCAAATGTGGGATATTTCTCCATCATGGAGAATGAATACAATGGTAGAAGCGAATGGAAAGGTATCCAAATACAAATAAGATAGAATATAAAATGGAAATAAACTAGGAATGGAGTTCCTCTTGGATACAGAATATACATGCACTCATGTGGATACAAATTTAGATGATGTAGGAGCAATCATGTCATCAACACCCCCTCTTCCACTCCATTTTGGAGCAGTTAAATGCAGCACACATCTACCAAGTGCTCGAGTAGAACTGGAGGTAGAGCCTTCATGAACATGTCTGTCAGACTCTCTTGAGAGCTACACTAGTCAAGAGTAATCTCTTGGGATAAGATCTTCTCACAAATGAAATGGTACTAGATGTTGATGTGCTTTGTCCAAGCGTGGAACACTAGATTCTTGGAGATGGCCAAGGTTGGTTGACTATCCATGTAGATGCATGTCAAAGTAACTTGCAAAACACCAATGTGAGATAATAAGTGTAAAAGACATATGGGCTCACATTCTATGAAGCTAGATGCTCAATACTCAACCTCGAAGGATGATTGAACAACTATAGGCCATTGGGAATCAGAAGTAGATCATTGGGAATCAAGATCACCAACCCAATATGAATCTGAATATTTGGGGAGTTTTATGCCCCTTCTATACCAAGGATCATGAACTCGGGTGAGAGAAAGGTATCAAAGTAGTCTTTGAGTAGCATCCCAATCTGTATGATGAGGTTGATGTGCAAACTGATTGAGAATACCAACTGCGTAGGTGATATCTTGTCTAGTGTTGGTGAGTTAGAGTAAAGTGCCAACAAGTTATCGATAAGTATGCACATCCTCAAGTGATGATGAATCCTCTAGTGTGAGCTGGATGTTTGGAACAAGTGGTGTACATACTAAGCGACAATGATCCATGTTATATCTAGAAAGAAGAGGGATCAGTACTTCTTCTATGATAGGGATATGAATTCTTTTGTTTGTCAAACTTCCATACCTAAGAAATAGTGCACTAGACCAAGATTTGTCATAGAGTACTCAAGGTGAAGTTGTGTGATGATGAACTGGATATGTTCTTCATCTAAACTTTTCAAGATCAAGTCATCAACATAGAGGATGGCTATGGCTACCAAGGATTCTTTCTGATAGATGTATAAGTTAGCATCGACACTACTTCTTTGACGTCCGTTATCTTCAAAGAACTTGTGAATCTTTTCATACCAAGCCCTGGGAGATGGGCCTTTGATCCTCCTCTTCTTTGATATTGAAACCTTCAAGTTATCTAACATATAATTCTTCTTGAAGATCTCCAATGAGGAAAGCAAGTTTGACATCCAATTGGTAGATGGGCCACTTGAAGTGTGCACTTAGTGCTAGAATGATTCTTTTAGTTGTAGACCTTGTACTAAAGGCAAAGGTCTCTTCATAATCAACTCTATGTTGTTGCTTATATCCCTTAGCTACAAGTCTTGCATTGTACTTGCCCAATGTGCCATTTGATTTGTACTTGATTTTGTATAGCCACTTAACTCCTATGAATTGACGATTTGTGGGCTTAGGAATGTCTCCAAGTGTTGTTCTTCTCAATTGCATCCATCTCTGCATGCATAGCTTCTTTCCACTCAAGTTGTCCTTGAGCTTCCTTGTAGTTGGAAGGCTTTAGAATCTATTAGATCTGATGCATCAATGCATAATTTACATATTGACTATCTTCACGTTGTTGCTTTTCAATGAGCCTTTGTGATCTTCTTGGTTGGTTTGAAGTACTTGCCTTTGAGTTGTGTTTGGAAAAGATTGTGTCCCCTTCTGAAGTGTGGATGGGTGGACTAAATCTTGTACTTGGATCTTTAGTTGAGTATGTTGAAGATTCCTTAGATATTACATCTTCTCTGATTGTGATGGAGGGATTCTCAAGATCATACAATCTATACCTTTAGATTGTTCACTACAGCCAATAAAGATATGCTTCTTAGACTTGGACTATAACTTGCTTCAATCTTCTTTTGGAACATGGACAAATTATTCACTTCAAAATATTCTAAAGTAATTGACATTGGCCTTTCTTACATAGTAGGATTTAAAGGGTGTTTTGTTGTTCAATGCACTAGTGAAGCCTCGATTGAGTATGTGCACTATAGTGTTTTGTGCTTGTGCCCAAAAGTTGAAGGGTAATTTGTTTTTTTGAAGCATGGTACATGCCATTTCCATTATAGTTCGGATCTTTCTCCCAACTACTCCATTCTAGGATGGAGTGTGAGGTTGAGTAACTTATCTTTTTATCTCTTTTTGCTTTAAAAAGTTGTCTAAGTCTTGATTGATAAATTCACAATCTCCATCTGATCTAATAGTTTTGACTCACTTGGATGCTTCATTCTCAACTTCAGGGATCCATTCTCTAAACTTTGAAAAAGTATCTAACTTGGACTTCTAAAAATATACCCAAATGTAACTTAAGTGGTCATATACTAGAGGAAAGAAGTAGATCGATCCACTAAGGGAAGGGCTATTCATGGGTCCACAAAGATCCATGTGGACTAGGGCTAAAGGGTTTCTAGTTCGTATGGAAGCATCCTTGGGAATGAGAGCCCTATGTTGCTTGCCTTGGATACAAGCTTGATTGATATCATTGACTTGCCCGATCTTGGTCAATCCTTTAAGAATTCTTGATGTGGAAATATTTGGTAAATATGAGGTGTGGGCATACCTTTGATGCCATAGGCTAAAAAGCAATGCCTTTGATAGAAAGTAGGATAATTTGTATAGCCCTTGTTCTTCTCTACCTTGTGTAATGATGTCTTTAATTTTAGGGTCAATCACCTTTACACGTGTTATCAAATAAAGTTTTTTTATCGTGGTCAATGATGGGCTTAAGTGATAGTAAAGTCATGCACACGTTAGGGATAAATAATACATTGAATAATGATTTACACTCCTCTCAATCATTGACAATTTCTACTTTTCCTTTGCCTTTGATGGGTAAACTCTTGTTGTTGCCTAGGAAAACATTAATAGTATGGTCCTCGATCTCTTGGAAGGATGCTTGATCTTTGCACATATGAGAGGTGGCTCCAGTGTCAAAGATCCACTCTTGAGATGAGCTCAAAGTATCTAGGGCATTGGCTTCTATGAAAATAAAGAGGGCTTTACTGAAACAATGAAACCTATGCTAGGTAGCAAAGTTTTCCAAGGTGTCCCATTTTGCCACAATATTATAACTAACATTTTTTGATGAATGTTGAAACCTTGTTTGGGTGAGTTGCTAGTCTTATGACTAGAATGTCTTGCTTTCTTGAAGGGTCCCTTAGCCTTCATCACAGTTTTCTGTGGGGATGTCGGCTTTGCTTGAGAGCGCCCATGGAGGAGAAAAGTCACCAAACTTCTTCCCAAGTTAATACTTGGCCACGATTATAGATGGTGTTTGAAAATTTCTCGTAAGATTTAGGGACTTATTGAGAAGGTGAATGGCCATGTCTTCCCTTGAAACTTGTCAGCCACATAATGTTAGCTTATATTGATAGTCATAAATGTGTCTATAAGATTAGAAATAGGATCCTAGGACCTAATGGATAGGTTGTGAAACTCTACCTCTAAGATGTAAGGTTTAGAGGGATTTTTGTGTTCATACAAGCCTTGCAGGATCTTCCATGGTTTGTTGCATATTTTACGAGAGGTGATATGAACCTTGGTTCATCGATCACAAGCTCAAAGTAATTGACCTAAAGCTCGCTTATCTTTGATGTTCCACACATTCCAATATCTTAGATCACTTCCTTTGATACGCTCTTTCTCGGTTCCTTCAACTACTTCGTATAAGAGGTTTGTATAAAGATAATCCCTAATAGTGTCCTTCTAAAGATTGTAGTTTGTGTCGTTGAGTCCCTCACTGTTTGGCATAAAGATTGGCATCAATGAGGGTAAATATCATTGAATCGATCATGTTGCATTCAAAATTATTGACATGGTTTCCATTGAGAATAAGATACCACACATGCAAAATTTAAGTTACAATTTTTACAACATTTGATATGGGGTAGGGTGGCTTAGAGTAGCCCTACACATGATGATGAGAGAGACACCTTGGAGAGGGGGGCTTAGAATAGCTCTACACTTGACATCAAAGATGAGACAAGTCAACATAGAGAGAGGGCTTAGAAAACGATGTTGCATATAGAGAGAGTCACACTGGGGTGCTTAGAGTAGCCTCCCAAAGCACAAACACAATATTCCTCTTTCTTTTATTGCTTATTGTACAAAGATGGGGCACTCTGTGCCAATCGGTCCCAAATACTTGGGCAAAGTGAGGGTTGAACCCTTGGAAAATTATCAAGTGACCCTTTTAGGGGTGCCAAATTGAATATCGACGGGTAAGTACTCTTGGGTTAATAAAATAATTCCTTAAGTCACTACAAAGATATGTTTAGAGTACAATTGTGGCTCAAAGTATTTTGCAAAGAAAACGTTAAAGAGAGATATGTCCTTAAATAGCATTGAAGAGAAAAATTTTAAATGAAGAGAAACTCTAAGGGATGAGCAACAGAAGTGCATAATAAACTTTGTAGGAATGAACCTTATGAGTTTAAAATTCACACAATGGTGCATGATTACATGGAGCAGCACACTTCATTAATGATAGCATGAGGTACATTCAAATTCTAACATGTGCAAAAAACATAGATCGGTGTACTGTATCCTTTTCTTTTTAAATGTCATCAATGATTTCAACTGACTCTTAGATGAATCTAGAACTTTTCCTCCTTCCCTCTCTCTCTCTCTATGTCACCAAATTCTTCTCTCTCTTGATATCACTTTTTGTGGCAAGAGGAGATAATCGTGGCTTTCTCTCTCTCTAATTGAAGAAGGGTGTTGAGCATCATTGATGAGGTAAATGATAAGCTCCTAAAATCATACACATGGATCTCCAGCATTCTTAACTCTTGCTTTGCATTCTTGTTCTCTTCCTTAGACTATCTAATTCTTATTATGATAGAAGGTGCATGTACGTATGTATGCAGAGAGATGACAATCCCTCTCTCTCTCTCTATTTATCTTTTCGAAGAAACTGTGCTACATTGACGGCCAAGCACTATGAAGATAGTCGCTCCATTCTGACTTAGTAGTTTTCTTCTTTTTTGGACTCCTAGGATGATGAATCCTCATATTTCTAGTGCATATACCATCAAAAGAAGTTGCTTACTAGTTGAGATATATGCATAATGCAACCATTACTAATCATCTGCACAATTCTTTCATTTGTGAGTGCTATAGAAGCGCAGAGAGCTCCACTTGCTCTCTAGCACACAACGGACACGGAATGGGGGAGGCTCACTCCTTAGCTAATCTCGTATTTTCTACCCCTAACTATGACAAAGTTGTGGCTACAAAGATAAATTGTGCCCGACATGAGGCCAGTGGAAATTTTAATAGAGTGAGGAAAAAAATTACAGATTTCCTCTCTCTCTCTCTCTCTCACCCTCTATGTGTGTGTGTGTGTGAGTAGCGGAATGTAGCACTACAAAGAAAGTGCAAGCAAGAGATGGAAGTTTCATTGATCAAAAAGATATGAGGCTGTCTTTTTTATTAATCTCTCTCCCTCCCTCTATCTCTCATAGATTTCAAAGTTTCTGAGTAGAACTGCCTGCTAAGATCCTTCTCTATGGCACAAAGATGAATTTTGAGCCTGTTTACAACACTAGCTTTAGTTCCAAATCTAAAGATCTCTAATTCCAAATGTGGCTGAGTGGTGAGGTGCAGTTTGTGAGGATTGTACTCATTATATTTATGTTTGGAAAAGAGAAGGAAGAAATTAGTGGTGAATAGTAGATCTCTATGTGTGAGAGCTCAAAGTGCCTAGTCTTTGTCTCTAAACTTCATGTGGAAGCTAACAAACATGGCCGCCTATTGTAGGCCTATCCTCTCTCTATCACCATTCCTAAACTTGGTTCTCTCAAGTTTCTCTTTTCCTCAGGTAACACAACATCCAACCTTGCAAGAATCAGTGTTCATGAGAGCCTATTGGACAACATTCCTCAACCACATTCGGTTCTAGAACCCAAAAGAGAACTATAGCAATGCATACACTAGCACTAGAGTAGTGCCACTCTTGTAGAACTTCAAGACAAGGATATCAATTGCTATGGTAGATGATAGAAGGGATGAAGACAAATCTCAACACTCAATGGATTAGGGTTTAGTAGAGGACCTACAATGCCATTATAAGTTTCCTTCTTAGAATATAAGGACATTCTTCATATATAAGGACCCTTTAGCACAGTGATAGAACAATGGTGATGTGATGTCTACTCCACGCTTATGTACTTTAGACTTGAGTACACTCTGAAAAGCTAATGCAATGATGTGCTACACACAATGAAGTAACAAAGGTAGCATTTGAATGCACAATAGTGCTTAATAAAAATATGAGATTCCCAATCATCTGCATGAAATTCCCAGAGATGTGGGAAGAACCAAAAAATGTTCTCATATAGGGTGGGAGGGAGGAAAAATGGGGAAAAAGGGTGTATAAAAGGGTGAACAAAATCAATGGAGGGTGGGAAAATGGGAAACATTGCTACGCAAAATGCTCTATGATCATGAGATTGATGGCTAAAAGTTCCTCTCTATGTAGAGGAAACACCACTACCAAATTACATGGACTACCAAGACCACCAAAAAGACCACCAGTGCAAATACCTCCACCTAGTGCTTTGATACCATGTGGAGAGTATATGCATGGAAGGAAAATGAAAAGAAGAGTGTACTCACAAAGGAAAGAGGTGAGAGGCTCAAAGTGAGTAGACCAAGAAATGGGTAAACTCACATGGATTAGAAATGGGCTTGCCAAGAGCATGGAGTAGGATCTCCAAGATTCTAACCAAGTACAAATAGGGTAAGAGGCCCTCCTTATATAGATTTTGGAGGGTCTCTCCAAAGTACATCAAATGTGGGATAATTCTCCTTGAAGAAGAATGAATACAATGGTGAAAGCAAATGGCAAGGTACCCAAATACAAAAGAGATACCATATAAAATGGAAATAAACTAGGAACGGAGTGCCTCCTAAATACAAAATGGAGATGCACTCATGCAAATACAAATGTAGATAATGTAGGAGCAATCATGTCCTCAATACATTTAATAGAGGAAAAATAATTTAATCTTTCTCATATTTCAAATGGATTCCTAAATAGCTAAATCATGACACACACAAAATGGTATATATTCTTAAAAGGTGTTCACATTAAAATGCTTTCACCCAGCTTCAAGAGCTTCGAATCATCGACTTGTGACTTACTTACAAGATAAAGGGTTCGTAGTGAGGAAAGCACATCCTTTTCTCTTTATCATGAGATCACATGGAGAAGTCATATATCTTTAAATATATATGGATGACATCATACTCACAGGTAATGATGGTGAAACTATTAGAAAAATCAAGTTACAAATGAAAGAGGAATTCAAGAATTATGATTTAGGGAAGCTCACTTACTTACATCGATTGGAAGTAGAGAGATGCATGAGAGCTTATGGGTAGGTCACAAAGGATTCTATGCTACATATGAAAAGGTTAGGGAAGCCTACTGGTGGCCAGGGATTTATGTAAGTGTGAGTGGTTTTGTGGACACGTGCTACATGCCAGCTGCATTCATCAGCTAGGCACAGAGACCCATTACATCTAACTTACCCTCCTTGTATCCATTACAATTGGGTGGTCCACCTTGTAACCATGCCCAAAGGGATAGATAAGATGAGATATATTGTGCTTTCCATAGTGGACTTGACCAACCATGTGGAAGGTCGAGCTCTTAGTATGACAAGGACTTATAATGTATGCAAATTTCTTTTAGAGGAAGTCATCTTAGGATAACGTACACTTGGTCCACAAGATTCATGCCTGCTGAATTGATGTATTGTCAAAAGCGAGTCTTCCCCATCTAGACTCAGATACTGACGTGGTTGATGCTCTCGTGGAATGATGGTATGACAAGTGAGAAACTTTTATCATTGAGAATAAAGTGGTTAGAACAAGGAAATGAAAGGTTGAAAGAGGCAATCCAAAAATTAAAGGAGTCTAGATTAAAGAATAAGATCTATTTTGACAAAACTCATAGACTCAGACCACATAGGATTGAGGTAGATGATTGGGTATTCGTGTACGATAGTATGTTCGATACTCAATATGATGCTAGGAAGAAATTGACTAAATGATGGTGTGGGCTGTATGTGGTGATGTCTGTGTTTGACAATGGAATGTATGTGCTTCACGAATTAAACAATACTCCTTTGAAGTCTTTGATTGAAGGAAAGAAGATAAAGTTGTTCAAGAAAGGAAACAATGCAGACAATCAGATTGAGCAGGAACTCCTAGAGGATGCCGATGATACTGAGGATAATGCTGATGAAGAACAATAGCTCAAGAGATTGACGAAAAGCTACATCAAAAAATGATGAAAATTAAGCAAAATGATCAGATGAAATGTTTTCGGTTTGAAATTTGTTTTCTTTTTGAAAGAGTTTTTGCATTGCATTTTTGTGTGTGATAAAGGTATATACAAATTTAAGAAAATCAAGTAGGGAAGAAGATAGAAAACACTTATTATGGGTTTGCATGAAGCATGAATGACTAAAATTTATCTGAATGGAATGAGTTAGGAGACTAGAGACTTTTGGGAATGAAAGCTTGGGAATGTGATGTCATGCTTAAAATGAGTGTGTATATATGCTGATTGATTTGAACACTTAGTGAGTGGGATTCTCTGGGTCCTACTATTTGTTTCTTGTGAGATCTTACCTCCATATGGATCATGATTTATGAAAAACCTTCATACCAAAGCCATTTTCCAAAAAACTCAACATCTCTCCACACCATGTTGGGGAAGTTAGGGATGTAGTTTCGACTTTTGCCACTGTAAAGACCTCTGCATCCAAAAGAGCATCGTTCATACCCTCTGGTGGTTCTCCATGATCAATGTGAGACAAGAAATCTGCAATGGCATGACTCACACTAGGGCGATGGACGATGTCATACTAAAATTCTGGCATCAAGAGCACCCACCTTGCTAGCCATCCAACCAAGTTTTGTTGCTTCATCAAATACGCTAGGGCACTATGATCTACATGGAAGGTGAACGAATGGCCCAATAGATAATGGTAAAATTTATTGATAGAATAAATGAGCCCGAGACATTCACATTCCATGGTCAAATAATTCTCCTCTCCTACCGTTAATCATCTACTACCATAATAGACAAGTTTGTACCAAGTGTAGTCCTCATTCTGCATAAGTACACTCCCAAGAGCTTTATCAAAAGCATCTACAAACACATGAAAAGGTTGTTTCTAGTCCGGAGCTTTTTAAACTCGCATGATGGCTAACATCCTCCCGAATTTCTTAGAAGCAGGTTGGGCTCCCTCCATCCATAGACACTCTACCTGTCTGATATGTGCTAACTTGTTTACTGGGATGGCAATATGTGCCAATCCTTCTAGATGCTGGCTCTGCCACCGTACCTACCCCAAGAATCATAAGACTTCTTTTGGGTTTTGGGGTGTTGAGGTTTCCAATATAAGCTTAACCTTATCAAGGTCTACTCCTATGCATTTCTCTGAAATAATGTGGTCAATAATTTTTTGTATTTGACTATAGAGATGGATTTATTAGGATTAAGGCAAAGATCAAAGCATTTCATGTAAGTGTTGTAGATGCATTGCCATCTTGCCGAAAAATAAGAAGTCGTCTAAGAAAATTTGCATAAAAGATGTAAGGTACAGAGCAAATATTTGTTGCATACATCACTAGAAAGTGCTTGGCACATTCGGCAACCTGAACCACATGACCATACAAGTGAATACTCCTTATTTTTAAATGAATTCCGTTTTAATGTATATATCCACTTCTACCATTCAAACTTGATTGTATCCACTAAAACCATCAAAGAAACAATACATTTCACAACCTACTACCTCCTAGGATAAACCCACCTTATACACCCAAAAATCTCGATGGATACATCCAGTTTAAGTTGATCATAGATGCAGATCAATGGTGGGATGTCAAGCTTCTATATGGAGACGACAGATGGTGAACTTATTTATGATGCATATGTACCTGCTAAGCACAATCACATTGATGTATGTTTCGCTCGCATCACATTTGATTGAGATGCCCCATTCATCTCTGCACTAGAGCTCCTTCTTACATGAGTAGTGTAGAGAATGGTTAGATCCGCTCCACACTACCTACATAGGGGCATTACTTCCCTATGGCGACTCACGGAGCATGATTAGATTGTGAGTGACTAGCTCACTGCTTGCTCATGCTCAAGAGGAGCTAATAATGAACAAAGATATGTGATTGGCCTTTCTTCCATCATAGATAGGCCACTCATTGGACTCACTTGGGTTCAATCTGGTCGATCATGGGGTAGTAGCAGGCGACTTAGACTGATGGATGACTCGCAGTATGGAGGATTGAGGGCTAAGAGAAGTTTCCACTCAGTTCTACCACACCCTTTTCACTAAGGAAACTGCCAATGAGACTTTCCCGAAGTGTGGGAGGCATGTCTTGCAACATGTACAATGATTGATAACTGTTGAGATGCCAACTATGCTTCTAGAACCTTTTAATAATAGTGATATTTTTGATGCATTGTTTGGTTTGGTTAGAAAAGGAAGGATATCACGAAGAAAATAATAAAATATATGTGCAAGTTTTTGGTTTACATCAGCTTGAAAGAGTATTTCTTGAATTTATTATCTTAATACATACAAATTTGACACGATTAGCTCGAAAATAAAAGACAAAGGCAATTATCTAAAATTTATTTATGTTATGTGAGACATCATTTTGTCACTTTCCAAGAAGTGCTTTGCTGAGGTGAGTATCCAATTCATGGTGTTTGGGAACTATCGAACGTTTAAGTAGAGATCTTCCTAGAAAATGGAAAAATCATCTGAGATCTTGGGGTAAAATTAGTACAATATTAATGGATTTATTGTTAAGAATACTCAAGAGGAAACATTGTAAATCATTGACACAATTATTGCATCCATTCATAATACTCAACCCATATTATTATGACGATCCAATTGCAAGGCTGAACACACTAGGACCACTGGGGCACTTTTTTCCCTCTTTATGAGGTTTTTTCCCCTGATTTGTATATACGCCTATAATCCTAATGGGACACCTATTTTTGTACATTCTAGTGGTAATACATTCAGTATTGTGTGGTGTGCTCCAAGCTTCATCTTCTTCATAGGGTATGGTATTGTTGGTGCGTCATTCAATTTTTGGTAATCCACACATATCCGTATTTTTTTGTTCTTCTTAGGTACAATGACAATTGGAGAGACCCATTTTGGATTCTCTATGGGTATAATATATCCAAATTTGATTAATATATCTAGCACATGCTTCACGTAGCAAAGTTTGGATTCATCCTATATCATTGTTGCATGATTGGGATTGCATCAAGCTTAAGCAGAATTCGGTAATGATATAGCTTTGGATCAAGACCCTTCGTATCAGCATTTGGCTATGCAAACACATCTTTGTACTGTTGTAGGAGGGCAATCAATGCCATCCAGAATTTTGGAGCAAGCTCCGAATAGATTCAGACCTACTTCGGGTCTTCTGCACTACTGAGGTTCACCAATTCTAATATATCCTCTTCAACCCAACTTTTTCCCTAGCTCCATGGGATCTTTCATTATGGTATTTGCAGCATCCCCTTCTTCTATTTCCATACATTTTGTGCAGATAGTGGCCATCATGCTACCATATTCAGAGCTGATAACTACATTTACATCCACAACCCCAAAGAATAAGAGATCTCTTTTGGCTTCAAGAAACTACTACTCTTTGTCATCCTCTAGTCTGTCCAACATGTGAGGAGGTTCCATCAATACGGATTTATGCTCTAAAAGATACTATTGATCCTCTTCTAATGGGAGGGAATGCATGTCCTTTCTTGAAGGTGATAGAGTTTTCATCCCAATTCTATCAGACTTTCACTTTTTGAAGCTAGGGTCGTCCCAATAGAAAATTATAATCTACATTTTGCCCGTTGATTCTAGTACTACAAATGTGATATTGAACATCATTTGTGAAATTTTTATGGGGATGTCTTTAAAAAGCCCCACCAGCTGCACTCTCGGTTGGTCCGCCATCCAAACAAAGAATGGGGTTGTCTTAATAATATTCCAATGCATCTGTTTGCATGTAGTTGTGGAAGCAATATCAATACAAGACCCACCATCAATCAAGAACTTGGGGGTGGCATTGTTTTTATATCAGACATCTTTGACCATAGAGACCAAAGGTCTCGGACTCAAAGACGTCAAATATCTTTCTTGTAAGTGCTTTAATAATTGCTTCAAAAAAGTCAAAACGATTTCAAGCAAGGCTCTCACTGATAGTTTAATATGTGAATCTTGCAATAACTCACAAGAAGTATCGTTCCCTGATGCTTTGGGATCAGGATCTCTTTGGTTCTATTCTAAGCTCAACGGCTGGTTCTGAACTCTCATGGAAATCTCTTGATCATAAGATAATGACTACAGAACTTTTGGAGCTACGGATTCAGCTAGATATCCGAAATTCTTCCTTTCCTTTCTTGTTTTGTTAACCTCCTAAGTGGGTTAAACAATTTTCTTCCTGAGATTTCTATGTCATTCTTTGCTATAAGGTTCCACTCGGACCAACTTAGAGTCAATATAATATGGTGGGTACTCTTGGGCCCACTGTACAACTTTCTTTAATCCTTGCTTTTGCTTTGCTAGTTTCAGATGATATGATTTTTGACCCATGCTAATATTCATACTGCAACCTAGCGATCACTGATGCTAAGGGTTCCAAATATTCTAAGGTCACCACATTAACAATAGGTGCCTTAAGCTTAGCCTCGTGTTTTCGTTGATCGTATTCTTTGGCTTCTTCACATTCCCATCTTCTATGTCCATATTACAAAAAGACTTACATTATATCGATCCATTCCCTAAATTACTTGGGCCTGGTTGTCAAAATCTCCGGCCTCTACCAAATTCTTGAAAATTTTATCGCAACCCTTTCCTTTGTTTCAGAAGTTGCTATGGACCTGAGTACCATGTTGGTCCCAACACTCTAACATCTTGGCTCTCCTACCTTTGTCCGGAGTGGACTGGTGGCTTGTATCTTGTCGAATTTCCCTTCCATGAAGGAACATATACTTGTGCAAAAGCTACTAAAGTGTTCCTTGCATTAAATTGGCATTCTTCTAGACTATGATTATTCTTATTAAAGATTTGACAGAAAAGTTGATTCAATGCACAATCGACCATAATGTGGCCTGCATTCTTGCATCGTAAACAATACAAGTGTTGAACTAGATTTGTATTTTTCTTCATCACTTGATTGGTCTTCCCAGAGCCTAGATTGGCCAGCTATATTTTTCAGTCCAACCTTGTCACTAAATTGATTATTTGGATAAGTTTACAACTTTGGTCTAGTGTATACACGTATATTTTTTTCTTTAATAGTTGGTTGAAGTCCATCAACAAAAGAATTCCTCCAACATTTCTTATGAAGGACATTTGTCTATCAAAAATTGCTGCATCATAGATCTTAATTCTAATGCATATTGTTCTACCATTCCTTTCTACATCATATACTGGAGAGTAGCATAGAGCTCCCAAAATGCTCTTGGCAATCTAGAATTTCATTCTAAGAAATCCTCCCTTTAATCATCGTGGGATGAAAAATGGTCTAGGGAGTACTACATGAGCCATTTAACTACATTGCCCACTAGCGTAGCTTGGAATATCGGAAATTTATGGTCATCAGCTTATAGATTACGGCGATTATAGATATGTTTAATACCTTCATCTGTTCTTGCATAAAAATGAATATAATTCAACCCTAGAAATTTGTTTGTGTGCAACATCGGGTCTTCCAACTCCTATAAGGTACCGATTTGAGTCGAAGGAAGTGGAGCTAAAGCGAACTCTAGGTGGTGTCTTCTATTGTTGCTTTGGCTTATTTTCATGGGGTATTCTCTTTTCTACTGGTGGCTTTGTTGGATGACTTTAATGGATTCACCTTGCCATGAGGCCTTTGCTAACGTGCCATCTCTCCACTCAAAGATCCATTCCTATGAGAGTTTCAGAGATAATACTCCATTTTCCACCCAATATAGCAATTATTTTGGGATATTGACTATGTCCACAATACTCATATCTTCAAGGTTTAATGTTGCTATAGTATGTTGAATGAACTCATCAAAAATACTCGTGAGGATAGATATCTTTAAGGTACTCCTTACTGCTTTGCAATGGTATCAAACCACTCTATACTATGATTCATCACTGATCACATCCCATCATGGTCATCAAATTCTTAAACAATACTATACTTTAGTAAAATATAGCACCACATCTCCAAAGAAATGGGTATGGGAACGGGGATCTATGAATACAACTATACTCATAAACATGTGTTTATGTTCCTTATGAACTTATAGTACATAGGCTTCAAATAATACACTGCATAATATTCAAAGACGTTATACTCACAGAAAATCTTTAGAAAGAAATGGATTTTGGTAGTAGAAAGTAATGATTGATTATTAGGATCATAGATACATCATTCTATAATATGATATGTTTAAAACCCAACAATATGGAGCATCATCTGATAGTATTTTCTAGAATCTACTAGTCAGTATCGTCTTCCTTCAAAGTCTGCTCTTTCTAGCATAACGTTTTGCAATGAATGACTCTGCACTTCACACCACTCCATACTTCGGAATTTACAATAAAACATGGGCAATTACAAAATTCAAAAACCATTAGAATCTCCTCATCAATAAATCACTTTTTCCCTATTATAAGGTAAAGCTACAAGAAATTGTGGTCGTCCACATTTGTTGCTAACACTTCAAAGGGCGCCTTGCCATTTTAATGCTCTTGTGAATCCTCTATTGATTATGTGCATGTAGTGTACACTCCTTCTACCCAAAGCTTGAATGCTAATGCTTTTTGTGAAGCAAAGTATGAGCGATTTCCATTACACTTCAAATCTTTCTCTTAGCTACTCCTATGAGATGGAGTTTGAGGTTGAGTGACTTGCCTCTTGATGCCATTTTTCTTTAAGAAGTTATCAAAGTCCTAATTGATAAATTTACCACGATCAATTGATCAAAATGTGCTAACTGACTTGGATGCCTCATTCTCAACTTGAGATATCCATTCTCAAAATTTGAAAAAGGTATCTACCTTGGAATTCAAAACGCATACCCAAATGTATCTTCAGTGATCATCTACTAAAATAAAGAACTAGATTCTTCAACTAAGTGAAGGGGTATTCATCGGTCCATGAGGATCCATGTGGATTAAGGCTAGAGGATTCCAAGCTCCTATGGAGGCCTACTTGGGAGTGGGAGCCCCATGGTTCTTGCCTTAGGTGAAAGCTTGGTATATGTAATGTATTTGGAAGATTTTGGGCAATCCCTAACACTTTGTGATGCAAAATTTTTTGTTAAGTTTGAGGTATGCCAAGAGGCTAGAAAGGGCTTCATTTGATAGAAAACATGATGAGTTGTTGTAGCTCAGTGATGAGTAGCACCTCCTTTAATGTCAATCCGGGAAGACGTGAGGATGGTATGAAGACCTCGAGCAAGTGGCGGCTCAAGTGCGTGAGTGAGAAGCACACAATCATGCACACACATACACACACACGCGCACACACGGCAAGACAAAGAGAGAGATTCAATGGAGTTCTTAGATTACTTTCAAAAGCTCTTACAAGTTTGTTTCAATTACAATCTACCCCAAAAATGAGCTCTCTAGCTCTTTTTATAGTTTTTGACTAGGTTTTGGCCCTGTCCAGACCTAGTGTCCGGCCTAGTTAAAAATTAGGTTCCAGGGCTTATTTGAGGGCTCACACGAGATCCAAAAATTAGGAAAATTGGCAGGTAGATACTTCTAAAGCTCCTCAAGCTCAAGGACTCCTTGGCTTGCACAAAATGGAGCTACAAAATGATGAAATGATATTTACAATGGTGTTTAGTGATGAGAATCACTTTTAATTGGTGTAGAGGTTTTGAAAAATTAAGGTTGCCTTAGTGCTAAATCTGCGTGAATGTTCATAAGTGCTTCTTCCTGAAGAAAATTGTTGGCCTATTTGCCAGATCTTCGTTGACTCCCTTGTCTGCTTGTGCCTTCTCTCCCTTGTCCGCTGCTAACACCCCCCCCTCTCTCGCGTCTGTCGTCCCTGACAGACCCTTGTTGAGAGGGTTTTTGGATGTAGTACTCGACGACGTCCTGCGCTAAATGATGTTCAGCAATTCGCAACCCTTTGGCCAAATCTGTCAGGAGAGCATCCCAGTCTACCGGCCCAGGAACCTCTGGATGTGGCATACGTAGCTTTTCGGAATGGAGAGCTTGTTCCACGGCAAACAACTGCAAGAGATGGGATGGTCTGGGAATGAATATCTCGGAGTGATATTCCCAGAATCCCGTGACAAACATCTCTTCAAACGTTTGTTTGAAGCAGGCCGGCAGATATTTGATGCGAGCGTGCCATGCATACACAACATTGATCGATGGGGTTGTGCTCATGTCGTATACAAGGTCCTGGTTCCCTTCATTAAATCCTAGTGCTGAGAGATGCGGTTCCTTGACATTTTTGAAGGTCCTGAAGGTGACCAGCATAAGTTCGAAAATTTTCAGGCACATCTGAGTCATGATATCAGGTACATTCTTGAAACGGACCCCCCAATGTCGAATCGTTGAAATCATATATCCAATTGTAGGTGCGCCCTTAGGGGGTGCGAAGTACACGTAATTTAGCCACTTCTCACATCCTTTAATCGTCAGCACTGTTTGTGTGTACTCCGGCCATGATCTCCTTCGAAATACAGGGCAATAACATGGATTATATTTGATGTACAATGGCATGTTGTTCCATGTTCTTACCATTTCCGGGTAGGTTTCGAGCAGCCGAATTCTCCACGTTGGTTGGCGAATATGTCCTTGCTTGGCACTCTCTGGGATGTCATCGGGTGCAAATTGGGTGGCAGAGGTGGGTTCCCTTGAGGTGTGGCGCTTGATCTCCGCATTATAATCCGCCATTAGCACGCAAAAAGGCACATACAGATCATCCGAGGGGCCGATCCACCTATGGTGTGAAAGATTCTGAAAATAATCGGATTTTATTACCACCTCCTCCAATTTTGACATCAATGCGATTTGGACTGCCACCCTGTCATCATGCGTCGTGGCTACTTTCTCTAACTTTTGCATCCATTCCGGTGCCTCAATCTCAATTGTGTCCATGCCCTGTTCCGTTCGCTTACCGCCGGGTGTTGGCATTGGTACATAGGGATCCTCGAATGTTTCTTCTACTTCAATTGGCACCAGATCTTCAGGTTCGGGCTCTACCAGAGGGGAGGGCTGGCGCTCATATTGCATGACCTTGCTGCATAATTCCTCGAGTTCTGCCCGGAGTTTAGTGACCTCTTCAGCTGTATCTTCTGCGGTATTGCTTTGGCTGGGTTCTGTCTGTCGGGTGGCCAACTGTCTTCGTAACTCATCTCTCTCTTTTTCTAAAGCGGCATGGGCCTCCATTAGATCTGCATGAGTTTCTAACACTACCTTCATATTCTCAGAGGGAATGGCCTTAAATCGCTCTGGGTCGATTTCCTGTGGGGAACCCTCCATGGCCGCCTCTAGATTTTCTTCGTTCTGTTTCTGTAATCTTTTATTCTCCTCTAGCGCTGTAGACATATGTTTGCGGAGGAGGCCCAAGTTCCGTCGAAGTTTCAGGTTTTCCGTGATCTGAGAATGTAGCAGCTCATCCATGTGTCGTCATTCTTCATCATGTGCTTGGGGTGGGTTGGCTTCTAATTGTGCGTATTGCTCCTGTAATGTCACGTGTTGCTGTTCTAGTAGCTGCTTCTCCTCTTCAAGATCCCTACATCGTGCTTGGAGATCTTCGTGGCTTCGGAAGAGCCTTGTATGTTGGTTGTCCAGGTGTTGGTAGTGTTGCTGAAGTTGGGCCATGCATTGATGCATATTATTAAATAAGTTACTGAGAGGAATGGTGTTGAATGCAGAGGGGAAGGGAAAGGGAAAGGGAATTGTGGATGCAGTACTGGGGACGGGTGAGGGGGGAGGTGGGGGAATGGGAGATTGTGGGTAAATGGGGGGTGGGAGAGGTGCAGAGGTGGGTGACACCTCCATGAAAGTGGGGGTCGTGGTGGGAGTGACTGTGAACATGGGGATTGTGGTAGCGGTGAGGGTTGTGAATGTGTATAGAGGTGTGTGTAATTGTGAACTCCTAGGAAGTGTGCTCGGGGTAGTGAGGTGTACCGTGGCTGTAGTTAGACTTATGTTTTCAGTGGAAGTCGAGTGTGTGGGTTGGATGATGGTTTGTGCGTTGGTGTGTGTAGTGGTTTCAGAGGTGGTGACAGTGGAGGTTACAGTGGTAGAGGGAGGTGAGTGAGGTGGATGTGGGGGAGAAGGTGGCAAGGGAGGTGATGGGGGTGCACTCGATGTGTGGGCTTCCTCGGTGTCGTGAACTGTGTGTGCTGTGCCCGTGGTTGTGGGGGTGCCTTGTGGTCCTGATCCTAATACATTCATTCGTTTTCCCGTTGGTGGGGGGCGTCTTCCATATCTTCTTTCTGTCCTTCGTGATTGCGCTAGTGCGGTGTGCACCGTTTCCGGTACTCCCAAAGCATCTGATATCATTTCCAAGGTGGCACGGTATTGCTCGTCCACACCTTCCTCCTCCAGAATCTGGTTCATGAGAGCTTTACCTGCAGCTAATGAGAGCCTATGTTGCTCTTGAACTCGGTTCATTGTGTCGTAAAGCTTCTTTAATGCGCTAGTATAGGCGGGGGCACCTTCCAGTACTTGTAGGGCTTCTTGATCATACTCTTGTTCTTCTGATTGTGATTGTCCACCCTGTGCCTCCTCATGAGCTTCTTCTTCATCGTCCACGTTGACTACATCCGGTTGGCTGGGCTGGGCTTGTTCCTCTTCAACTTCCGCGTTTACGGCTTCGATGATTCTTGCAACTTCTTCGTTCGTTAGATCCTCCAGAGTGAATCCATGCGGGAATTCCAGATCAGTCGGTACTGGTGGAAATACAAGATTAGGGCCATCTGTGCTGTGCCTGGGTAACCTGATAGTAAATGGTTGCACTCGTCGGGGAAGTCTTGGGGTTGTCTCAGGCGTCAGGGTTGCACCGCGAGCTTGTGCACAAGGCATCTGGACGGCGCCTCTCATCTTCTTTGAGGGAGGCCCTACGGCTGACAATCTGCGTTGAAATTCCTGTGCTCTGGACCAGATCAGAGCCCTCTGCACCGGTACATCATATGCGAGACATCTGTATACAATTCTTGTGAGTGCACAGCAACCATACAACATAGATTTTTGCTTCTTATACCATCTCTGATGAGCCATATGAATCTGGTCAATAATCCAGTGGGGCATATTGATGGTCAATTCAAAAGCATCTGCCAGGTAGAGGCTAAACCAGATCTTTTTGGGAGGCATTGTGAACCTCTCCTGCGCGGGGAAGGCGAAATGTTGCATAACCATGCGTAAGTGGATAGCGATCGTGGGTGTCATTGCAACCATGTCTTTCAACTTCGTCAGATTCCTGTTCTTCATATTGTCTGGAACCATAGTCTCTTTCTCTGTTGGAATGTGCATATCAGTCATGTCGAGTGCTTCTCTTACCAGGTTGATAGTCAAGCGGAAACGCTTCAGCTCGTTGCCCCTTGTGAGTGATGGGAGCACAAAGGAGCTGTATCCTTTCTTGTCTTTGCTGGGGGTGAGGGTACTAATTAGATATGAGCATCTTAGGAAATCTGGCTTTGGTAGTTGGAACTTGAAGTAGTCATAAAGCCCAGCCTTCTTCCATATCGGCTTCAGTCCTTCGTTGTTCTGTAGCTTTTCAAACTCCCTGGTAAAGAAATGGTATCTGCCCCAACGTCCATTGAATTCTACCTCGGACTCCCACATATATGTGCCTTCACCCAGAGGGCCAGCAACGTCACTGAACCAGTGTGAGGTTTTGCCCACCGGCATGGTATGACCCTGTGGAGGATTTTGAATTGGTATGGCATGTAATGCCCGTAATGCCGCTGGTCTTTCCTTTAATTCCTCCTCGACCGGAAGGCTTTCGATGTCCACCACTTGGGGGCTGGTGCCTGCCTGGGAGCTAGTTCCTACTGTATCTGCCATTTTACTTCTTGTTGTCTGTCTCTGTGAGAATATACAAACATGTGTTAATATTGTACAGGACAAGGGAGGACCGTTGTTGTTCCCATCACAATATTAACATGAGGGTCGGGAGCGAATAATGGGTTAGTAAGTGTTCGGTGCATGTGTGTGTAGTTAATGCTTGGGTAGTCCTAGGAGACTAATGAAGTTAATAAGTGGGGATGAATTTACAAATTGGGGTCGGGGGGTTTATTACAGGTCTTAGGCTGCCAAATGCAATGGATGGGCTTTGTTTTTGGTTTCGTAGAGACTCTAGAGAGCTTTATCGGTATGTGGGTTTGAAAATGAGGCCTTTTAGGGACCCATTTACAATTGATCATATGCATGCTCATGGGCCTTGGTGTGTTCCTGCGTGATGAGAACGAGTGAATACTGGCCGTACGAGTCGATGGGTTAAGCTGTATAGGCTGTGGCCTCGGCGTAGCTACTTACGCCCGCAAGCAAGCCTTAGGCACCCAAATTTGTCTTGATTGTGGGCTAGCCTTCATCGACTTCTTGGGCACCCAAATAGATTTCACGTTAGCAGAAGAATTTCCGAAAGACTTCTTATTAGTGTCGTGTTGTTGGTTACTAATAAGAGGCCTTGCCCGTGTGGTTGGCTTGAGTGTAACCGGGTGTTCGCCTTTCCGCACCCACACTTGTTTCACTTGCTGGGACATTTTGCTGCGCAGGTACTTTGGATCCTGGACATAGGTAGTACTCTGCTTCTTCCGCCTTTGATCCACCTTCGGTTGTTGCCTCCTTTTGGCCTTTGGAAAAGAAGGGAGTTCCTTTGCTTCCCTGACTCCTTTTTTGCGAATATCATTCCTCTGCAACACATGGTTTTGGACAAGAACAGCATGGTCATCTTCATGTGTACCCCTGGAAGGACCAGGAGTCTGTGCCTTTCCTAGTTCCTTGAGTGCTCCATTGTCTAATTCTACTGTAACTCGACTATGATTGACCCAAACCTGGAGAAGTCCACTTCTTAGGTTTAAATTGACTGCTTGGGCATAGATCCAATCTTGACCCAAGACAAGAGGTTCAGTGAGATCCTCATCTTGACACACCAGTACTTTAACAGTCATTTCCTCATTATGAATGTAGAGGGGAAGTTCCACCTCGCCCATGCAAGGAGTTTCCACGCCTCCCAATCCTATGAGATATGCTTCCACAGGATTGACAGTTAACTTTAACTCTTGACAGTAAGACACTCTAACAGCACTAGTAGCTGCGCTTGAGTCAATCAAGGCTCTTACGTTCCTTGCACTCTTTCCTTGTCCTATATCTAGTGTTATGAAAGGACGTCTATCAATTATCCTATGCGAGCTTGTTCCTGCAACTTTACACATGGCCATAGGATGTCCTTGATCTGCATAGTCATTCGCTCTAGGCTGATCTCTACCTTGCCTTCGTAACTTCATCCTTCCAATGCGTTCTAAATCTTCTGCTTGAGCCTCTTCTCGAACTCGCTTTTCTTCCTCTTTGCGTTTCTTAGCAGTGTTGAGCCGGCTGAGCATTTCCTCCGTGAGGGGTTCCTGGTACAACTTGACTCTGCAACCGCTAATATAGTTTGGGAGAACATCACCCTCTAATGTGGCCAATTGTACTGCTCCACTCGTGGAGATCCTATTGATGATCATTGGTCCGTAGCCTCTCTTTTCTAGTTTCCTTGCGTGTTGCTTTAGTGTGTAGACTAAAACTAGATCTCCTACTTTCAGGCCCTTATCCTTCACATGGGCATCGAAGTATGCCTTCTGTCTCTTCTTGGCTGCATATATTCCTGCAGCGGCTCTCAGCCTTGTTTCTCCTAATCGTTCAAGGTCAAAGATCCTAGAGGAGAGCTCGTGACCTGTCCATTCGTGTTCTTGTGCTACTTTCAATGTAGGTATTAAGAAGTCCAAGGGTAGCACAACGTTTTGGCCAAATACCATCTGAAAGGGGGTGGCTTGAAGTACCGTTTTGTAGGCGACTCGGTATGCCCAAACAGCATGGTGTAGCTGTTTGTCCCAATCAGAGCGTTTAGTGTTCACTAATTTCGTCAGTACATTGCATAAGATCTTATTAGTGCTCTCAGCTTGTCCATTAGCTTGAGGGTGATAGGGGGCAGACTTCTTGTGTATTACCAAGAATTCTTGGAGTAGATTTTCAATCACTTCATTTAAGAAATGACTGCCTCTATCACTTACAAGCTCTATAGGTAGCCCGTATCTTGTGAATACATTCTCAAACAAGAATTTGGCAGTTGTTTGAGCATCGTTCTTTGTCGTAGCCTTTACCTCTACCCACTTAGTTAGATAGTCTGTTGCAACAATGATGTATTCCGCATGAGAACCCTTAGCTGGGGGATTAATAGGACCTACGAAGTCTATTCCCCACTTAGAAAACGCACGTCCACCCATCATAGGTTTCAGTGGCATCTCATCTTTGTGTATAGGATACTGAGTTCTCTGACAGACATCACATCGTTTCACATAGGTATGTGCATCCATGTGAAGGGTAGGCCACCAGAAGCCCGCAAATAGCACTGCCTTGATCACCCGATCTGGTCCAACGTGTCCTCCTGCTACACCTTGGTGAGCAGTTTCCAAGATCTTAAGATATTCACTCTCATGGACACACAGTCTCAGGTAACCATCTTTACCACGCTTATATAGATTATCACCAATGAGTGAGTAATCCTGGGCTTCTTGTTCTAAACTCCTTTTCCTCGCCAGAGTCATGTCTGGCGGGAATGTGTTTGTCCTCAGGAAGGATACTAGAGGTTCGCTCCAATCTGGCACAATGGTTACTTGATAAAGAGTGGCGTGTTCCACTGGTGGTTTAGTGCAGCAGATTGGGTATTCCTTGCACAACTTTTGGACATCCGCTTCCATAGTTGGCCAATGTACGCCGAGTCTCTTTAGGGTCTGTAAAGTTCGTTGCTTTGAGTAGTGTTGCTCTAGTGCACCTACATGTGCCAATTGCAACCATTTAGCGTACTCATCCTCTTCTACGCAACAAGCCAAGATCCCTTGATCTGTGTGCTTGTACATACTTCTTGCCATGATGTTGTACTTTTGGGCTTTTACAACCTCTCTATTCCGTGTGTTTACCACTGGATGGTTAGGCCCGTATGTCAATACTGGTACCAATGGCTTAGCCCACTGCGGTACAACTTCCAAATTAAACAAGTAAGCATCAGGAAGGTCATCTGACACTCCTTGTGGGGCTTCTCCCGATGTGAGCCTAGAGAGGTGATCTGCTCTCAAGTGAGTCCTCCCTTTCCTTACCACAACCTCAAAATCATATTCCATTAGCAAGAGAAACCATCTCACTAATCTTCCTGTATTGCATGGCTTGTTTACGAGGTATAGCAATGCCTGATGATCAGTAAAAAATTTAAACTTATTTGCAAGCAAATAGTGTCTAAATTTCTTAACTGCATATACCATGCCTAATCCTTCTCGCTCTGTCGTGGTGTAATTCCGTTCAGCCGCATTCAATTGTCTACTGGCATAGGCAATTGGAAGATCCATATTACCTTCACCAGTAGGTTGTGCGAGCACACATCCAATGGCATAATTGGATGCATCAACATGAACATGGAATGGCTTATTCCAATCTGGTGTGGTCAAGATTGGTGCTGAACACAATCTTCGTTTAAGCTCCTGGAAGGAATTCTCACATTCATCCGTCCACTCAAAGTTTGTCAGAAGCCCGTACATGGGCTTTGCAATGACAGCATACATGTGTATAAATCGTCGGTAATAACCACAATGCCCCATGAAAGCTTGTACTTCCTTGACATTCTTTGGCCTAGGTAGCTCTGCTATGGCTCTCACTTTTTCTTCGTCGGTAGATATGCCATTCTTTGACACTATGTGTCCTAGAATCTTGCCTTGCCTGACCATGAAAACACATTTTTCTGGGTTTAGGCAGACTTGATATTCTCTACATTTGTCAAAGATTTGTCTGAGTTCAGGGATATGGGTTTGTCTAATGTTGGAATGAGCACAAAGATCATCAACGTAGACTTCTAAACTCTTCCTCAGCAACTCCTTAAACACATGGCACATCAGCCTCTGGAAGGTAGCTGGTGCATTGGTAAGCCCAAATGGCATTACTCTAAAAGCAAAAATGCCCCATTCTGTGGCAAAGGCTGTCTTATGCTGATCCTTTGGGGCTATGGCTACTTGATTGTAGCCTGAAAATCCATCAAGGAAGCTGTACACTTCCTTGCCTGCCACTCTTTCTAAGAGATGTTCTGTGATGGGAAGCGGATAGTTATCTCGAATTGTGGCTGCATTAACCTTTTTCAAGTTAATGCACACACGCAGCTTGCCATTCTTCTTGGGCACCACTACGATGGGGGATACCCATTCAGTGTGCTCAATCTCATAGATAAATCCAGCTTCCACCAATCTATCTATCTCTTCTTTGATCTTAGCAGCGTAATTATCGTCATAAGTATAGGGCTTTTGCTTAGAGGGTTTAGCATCTGAGGTCATGGGGATAGTGTGTGAGCATATATCAGGGTCAACACCTTTCAAATCCTTGTAACTCCAAGCGAATACATCTCTGTATTCTCTTAGCAAGGCTATCAACGCATGCTCTTCTTCCTCTGTTAGGTCATGGCCTATGTACGTGCATCTCTCCTCTCCTTCTTCTAGGGCCACTACTATTTTCTTGGTGGTTTCTTTGTTATCATAGGACTCTCCTGGTTGTGCCTCTCGTTTAGGCATTCTTATCATGACTCTCCTGTCATCTATCTCATACTTCTTAAAATTTTCTGGGACCTCAAACAAAGATTCTTCCTCTTCTGGTGAGGCTTCTCTCTTCTTTCGTTTCTTTCCTTCTTCCTTCGGGGTCACATGTGTTGCTAATCTTACATCATTTGTAACCTCTCCATGCCTCTGGGGTTGAAATTCTACTTCATGGAAGTATTCTTCATCTGATGCAAATGGTGGGTCCATAATGATAGACTCGAGATCGGAGTCACTTGCATCCTCATATGCATCAGGGCTAGGTTCGCATTCTTCTAGAACTACCTCTCCCATGATTGGCTCTATGGAGAAGACTGAAATGTCATAGCCATCCTCATCACAGTGAGGTGTCCATTGTTCTTCATTGATGGCTACATCCATTGTTGCTAAAATTTCTGCCCAGTCATGGGGTTCGAATTCCTCATCAGGAAAAACTACAGGTGCATAGGCTGGGTCTTGAATTGCTCTATGTGTTTCTTTTGCACCTATTTCTCTGGCCTTTTCTCTCTTCTCTTCCTCTACTGCTACTTTGCACATCCATAAGTGGGTGTCTTCATGCATCCAAGAGGATCCTGACCCTATGGAGTGCACAGATTCCGTATCATCTTTGGCTCTATGGATGGGATTCCACTGGATGGGAGGGACATCTCTATGAGAGTAATCTTTGAGATTTACTTTGGTTGTAACGCCTAAGTGTTGCAAATACAGGGAGTTGGTTCCCCAATCCTGTACCACTTGCAACTGTCGCATAAATGGTCTTCCCAAAATCATCTCATAGGCATGATTTTTGCTGAAGTCACATATGGCAAATGTATGCTCGAACTCGACACCACAAGTGGTGAGAGTTATTCCTTCTAGCAATCCTAAGGGTCTCTCAATGTGACCATCGGCCATCTGCAATTTCATTCTCGTTGGCCTGAGTGCTGGCTTGCCCCAACGCTTCCATAGGGAAGTAGTGGCAATTGCAACTCCTGCACCTGAGTCCAAAATTGCCTTGGTGGTGTACTCCTGGTAGGTGATGGGAAGATAGGTGTTCCCTTCTTCACCTTCACACATATCTCCTATCTTATCCAAGGGAATTTCTGGCACTGTCCTATGGGATCCTACCTGGGAACGAGGTTTTGCTATCTCTGGTACTTGTTTGGCGACATGTTTCCATAATTCAGGTCTAACCTTGAGTAGCTCTTCTAACTTGAGATTACACTGCACGTTAGTGTTCTTCACTACCTCTGTGTTCCTAGGTATGACTGAATCTTCGTTTCTTACCACGACTATAGGTGCTCTCATACATGTGGACTTTGCTTCCCATGGTCCTGTGAAGTGGGGTAACTCTTGTATGGAGTTAGATTCAAAGTCCAATCTCTCGTGAGATTGAGTACTCTCATGTTCCCTGTAAATAGATGGGATGTCTTGTGGGAATTGGTCGTGTGCATCATCCACTAGTTCAAAAGGAGGGGCGACTTCACTTTCGTTATCCCATTTGTCTTCTTGAATTTCTCATAGGAAGTCTGGTGCAAATCGATTCATAGAAGAAGTGTCTGGCTCCGTAGAATTAGGCACATAAGCAACCTGGGAAGGAGGGCTTATTCTATCGTTGGCTCTCTCCTCGTTCTCATAGATGGCTGGAGCACAAGCTTCCTGGGGAGGGTTACTTATTCTATTACTTTTCCGAACAGGCTCATACGCTCCCTGAGAAGGAATGTAGGCAACCTGTGGAGGTACGCAAGCTTTCGAGGGAGGCTCATGTGCCTTTTGGGGGGGAAGATAAGCTTCTTGAGGAGGCACATGGGCTTCGTGAAGAGGCTTGCTTATCCGTTCTCTTGCCCTTTCCTTTCTTTGAGGGGTAGGTTCCTTTTCTGATTGTGCAATTAGCCTCTCTATTCTTTCTAAGGAGGGGAAGTTGTCTGGTTTAGTGGAATTGGCCACATAAACTTCCGATGGGGGATGGTTCATGTTTTTGCTTGCTTTATCTTTCTCTTGATTTTTTTCTTCCTTGGCAGATCTTGCAATTATTCCCTCTAACTTCTCTAGGAATCCATCCAAGTGTAATTGCGTCTTGGCTGAGCCCGAGTAATTGAAAAGGCGACTAGCTTCAAACATAGTCTGAGCCAATGCGACCATTTTCGCGCACAGCTTGGTTCTTTCTATCTCTAGGTCAGCTCTGGGATAGCACTTGTCATGATCCGTGACGTTTGGCCCTTCTTGGATTCTGGCCTGATATGCTTTAAGCATCATGTCTATGTCTTCAGGAGTGGGATTAGCTAATACTGATCCTGTTTGGGGTGGTGGGTGGGTTACGTGGGGTGTCTTAGAGGGTGGATGGATGGAGGGTGATGGGGATGGTAGCGGTGGGAATGTGTGAGAGTGCGGTTGAGATGTGATCTCTATGATTTTAGCCTTGGTTTCTCGTAGACTTTCCTCAAGTTCACTCATCTTCTTTGCCCATTGCCTTTTCATGCGTTCGCGGCTATCTCTCCAAGCTCTTGTTCTCTTTTTATTTTGGCTCTCAGTATCGCTAGTGTCTGGGCTCTTTTCCTTGCCTACCCCTTGGTTTTGCTGCACTGCTTGAGCTCTCGTGACTACCTGTACGGGTGCAGTGGAAGTAACACTTCCGCTGGAATCTACCACTAACTCAATAACATTGATAGGCGTGATTTTTGGCATATTATTGGGGTTCTTTGGGCAATCTCGTAAGAGATGCTCTTTTCCACAATCTTGGCAGAAGCCTTGGATCGTCACTGATTGGTTTTGTGTAAGTGGAGGTAAGGGGCAATCACGAATGAGGTGATCTCCTTGGCATCTGTAGCACGGTCCTCTTGCGAATGGAGGTCTTACTTGCCTAGGTTGAGGCCTAGGGTTGGGGTTTGCATACATGACGTTCGTGTAATCTGACTCCCAACTAGGTTCGTTTGTCTCTTCGCTATAATAGGACTCACCATGCTCAGGAGACTGCATGTAGTAGGCCTGGGGGCTATCAACATGTGTAGAATCAAAGCTATGGTCAGTCGGGTCATTTTCAGAAAGCAAGGATGTTACAGGGACTATAGCTCTATTCAGGTTCTCTTCTGTAGCAGTATACTTTACCGGAATCACATTGGCTGGAGCTGGGGGTTGTTGTGCTAGCACGGGTTGAGGTCTTTGTTGGTTTTGATATTGTGGTTGATAATTTTGTTGTGGCCTGCCATATGGCTGTGAAGGGTACTGGTTCTGGTATCTTCCCTGCTGAGGGTATGGCTGAGGGTGGGGTTGCCTCACTGCCTGCTTGTTGTATGGGCAATCTTGTGCGGTGTGATTGGTGTATCTCCGTTCTATGGTGCAGTACTGGCTACTAGGATTTACTTGGGGCTGAGCCATAATGGGGCAGACATTTGCCATGTGGTCACCACCACAAGTGTAGCACCTTTTCACAGGGGCAAACCTTGGGATTTGTTTACTAGTTACCCCTAATTTCTGAGCTACTTTCTCTGCGAGTTCCTCAATTGATGTGGATTGCGTGGAAGAGTGACTAGATGCACTATCTGGATCTTTGTAGATTTTGGAAAGCTCTAGTTCTTCCCCTAGGTTATCTTCAATGTCAATGCACATGCGTACACATTCTTCTATGGTCCTAGGGTCCTTCAGATACACATAGGATCTCAATTTCGTACTCAGCAATCCATCAAGGAATAAGGCTACCTGTTTTGCGGGTGTGGGTAGCTCCAAAACAGGGCACCTTTCAAGATATTGTCTAAATCTTCTTCCGGCCAATCTGACAGTCTCTTGGGGAGTCTGTTTGAAGCTGTGAATCAATGAGGAGGTATTGTGTCTTATGCCACTCTTAGAGAACTCTACAATGAAGGCTTCTAGGAGTTGGTCTATACACCTGAATTGTCGCTCATCCAATGGCTGGAACCATGTAAGTGCTGTGTTCCTAAGGGTTAGACCGAAGGCATTGTACTGCGTGAATAGATCCTCCACTTGTTGAGCTCTCAAGACTTGCTTGAATTCCGCCACATGATCATAGGGATCTCCTGTGCCATCAAAGTAATTCTTCATGGACTTAACTAGCTGGGTGGGTCTCAAAGTTCTTGTGTGCTCTCTAGGCCTCGACAGAGGGAATCCATCTACATTTCTTTGGTTCCTGTGAGCTCTAAGCATCTCAGGTTCTACTCGATTCGTCTCTGTCCTCGTTCTTTCTCTGCCCACTGGGTTGGCAAAGCTTACTTCTGGTCTATCTCTACTTCTGTCTCTTTGAGTTCCATGAGTTTGGGATGTTCCAGCACCAGGGTGACCATAGGATACATTCAATCTTGGTTGGGGGAAAATGAATTCACCCTTCCAAGTGTAAGCATGCCTATCATTTTCTGTCACCACAAAGATCCGTTCTGAAGCGTGATCTAAGTAGGTCACTCTGCCTGGGCTATCAGGATCCTTAAACTCATAGATCATGATATTTCCTATATCAGTTGGCTGATTGGATTTATACCTCCAAAAGGCTTCGTCAGTTTCTCGATTGAGGAGCAACTCTATGCTCTTGTTGTCTTGGGGAACCCACTCAGGCGTGATAATCCTAGTGAGAACAGATTTACCTCGGGGGGTTCTAGGTTCTGCACCCATGTTTCCTTGTTCCAAGTCACCTAAGTCCGCTTCTGAGATTACATTCCCAAATTCATCTGTCCTATCTGGGTGACTGGTGACTACGTATATGGTTCCTTCTTTGTCCAGGTATGCACCGTTTTCAAACTTGACAGCTGGGTGCTCTAGTCCTATGGATTGATTAGGATTCTTGATCTGGACCACGGATCTTCCTAGGCCGTCCTCATAGATGCTAGCACCTAATCGGTTGGTCCTAAGGTATTCCAGCTGTGTTTTGTAAGGGCCTTCTACCCTGTACAAGTACGGCACTCCTGAACTTCCCGTAGGTCTGTCCACGCCTTGAGACATCTCTGACTCACTGGTCTCAGAGCTAGGGTAGTACGAGTGGTGGCTCAACTGCTGGGCCCAAGACCTAGCAGTGTGGTTAACACTAGCCTCTGAAGATCTAAGGCTTTGTCTCTCCCTTACTAGATGTCGTCCTGATCTAAGGTTCATATGCCTATCTAAGTAGCCCAATTCTTTGCCCAGAGTACAACCTCGTTGCCGATCACTTGGTATCAGTCACTTGATTCTTTTTAGTTATTTCTCGTGTTTAAGGTCTTGTCTGATATTACGTCGTCAGGAATACTTGAATGTTCTTCGTACTTTCAGGTTGATCGTTCCACGTTAGGTCCTTTTCCTTTATGTTATCGACAATCTCGAGATTAGGTTTTTAGCTTGAACTTGAGTTTTTAGGTAGTCTTCAACTTGATAGCTGCCTATCGTCGCCCTGACTTACTCCTACCTCTCGTCGTTCTTAGCCTAAACTATGAATTGACAGAGGGGTTAATGGTTTCCAACCTTCTGTCTCCTGCTTGGTTGCCCTTGAGTGCCCAGGAAGTATGTTCCCAAGCTTGCACTTACACTTGCTTCGAACGCCTTTCGATGCTCTCAATAGATCTGTAAGAGTTCCAAAGTTAGCTTAAAGATTTAAATTCTAAAGACAGAACCAATGATTTTCATTCCTGTATCACACACACAAACTTGCATAGTGATTTTTAAGAAAACAATCCTAAAGACCCCTGACTTTGATCCCCCTGGGTATGGTCAACTTCAAAATACTCTATCTGAAAATCAACGCATTATCTTTATAAAAAACAGTTGAGGGCGTGTAGTATATGTCACGAGCTTTCCAACAAGCCCTAGAGCTCAAAAAATTGATTTCGTATGAAGAAGTTATGACTGTTCAGGGTTTAGGGGGTTAAATCAAGATTCAATCTGGCCGACAGATCCTAGGGTTTTCTCCAAATCACAAGTGTAGGAACCTCACAAAATGCTAATGGATTGACAAAAATGCCACAAAATTTTTCCCAAACTTGAAATAAAAATCCCTAATTTTTTGGCCGAAAAGCCTGTCAATCGCGATCGACAGGTCTGTCAATCGTGATTGACAGAGGTGTCCGTCGGGCCTGTCAGTCGCGATCGACAGTGTCAATCGCGATCGACAGAGTCGATCGTGGCTGTCAATCGCGATCGACAGTATCAAACGCGATCGACACGTTTTCCGGGTTTTTCGCCGAGATTTCAGTCAATCGGGGGCCTATCAGCCGCGATGGACACGTGGCTACGCGTAAAAGTCAATCAGTCGTGGAATTTCAGTCGATCGCGATCGACGGTGTCAACCGCGACTGACAGAGGTGTCGGTCGTGGCTGTCGATCGCGATCGACGGTATCAATCGCGATTGACAGGGTCCTACGTGGCAGTCAGTCGATCGTGGAGGTCTGTCGATCGCGATTGACAGAGTCTGTCGGTCGTGATTGACAGGGTCTGTCGGTCGCGATTGACAGAGGCTGTCGGTCGCGATTGACAGAAAACCTCAGAATTTTTCTACTGTTTTTAATGTTTTAAGATGTGCTCTTTGTGCTTGTTCTAGTGGTGCACTCAATTTTGTAAAAGACCAAAAAATTCTGTCAGTCGCGATCGTCAGAAGCTTGCGACCGCGAGATAGTTGCGTCGAGTTTCGTACCTGCGCGGGAAGCTGGGGATGATGATATGGCAAGAACCTGCAATGAAACTCAAGAAACATGCAAAATCCGCACACACAATATCGCTCTCTTGCTCTCTCTCACAAGTGAAATGAGGTGGGGAAGGTGATATGCTCAAAAAACAGAAATTTTCGCGATGATGGAGATGGAGGTGGGAGATGGTGATGATGATGGTGGAAATGAAGATGGAGAAGAAAGTAAAAGAAAATCGATGAGAGTGAAGAAAATACCTACAACTCCAACGCGCCAACTCTACATCTTACCATCACATGCTCGTCCTCAAAGCTCCATCCCCGGCAACGGCGCCAAAATTTGGTGTAGCTCAGTGATGAGTAGCACCTCCTTTAATGTCAATCCGGGAAGTCGTGAGGATGGTATGAAGACCTCGAGCAAGTGGCGGCTCAAGTGCGTGAGTGAGAAGCACACAATCATGCACACACATACACACACACGCGCACACACGACAAGACAAAGAGAGAGATTCAATGGAGTTCTTAGATTACTTTCAAAAGCTCTTACAAGTTTGTTTCAATTACAATCTACCCCAAAAATGAGCTCTCTAGCTCTTTTTATAGTTTTTGACTAGGTTTTGGCCCTGTCCAGACCTAGTGTCCGGCCTAGTTAAAAATTAGGTTCCAGGGCTTATTTGAGGGCTCACACGAGATCCAAAAATTAGGAAAATTGGCAGGTAGATACTTCTAAAGCTCCTCAAGCTCAAGGACTCCTTGGCTTGCACAAAATGGAGCTACAAAAAGATGAAATGATATTTACAATGCTGTTTAGTGATGAGAATCACTTTTAATTGGTGTAGAGGTTTTGAAAAATTAAGGTTGCCTTAGTGCTAAATCTGCGTGAATGTTCATAAGTGCTTCTTCCTGAAGAAAATTGTTGGCCTATTTGCCAGATCTTCGTTGACTCCCTTGTCTGCTTGTGCCTTCTCTCCCTTGTCCGCTGCTAACAGTTGTATAGCCCTTTGTGTTCTACTCCTTGTGAAATGATGTCTTTAGTTGTAGGGTCAATCATCTTTTAATTATAAAACTTTTATCAAATAACACTTGATTGTCTTGGTCGATGATGGCCTTGACTAATAGTAGGTTCATGCACACATTTGGGAAAAAAATACATTGGAAGGGATTTATAATCCAAATGATGGTTGCTTTGCCTTTCATGGGAAGAATTTTTTTGTTGCCTAAGTAGAATTCACTAGTGTGATCTTTGATCTCTTGGAAGAAGTCACCATCTTTGAGCATATAAGATGTGGCTCCACTGTCAAAGATCCATTCGTCAGAGGAACCTCAGCTAATTGGGGAATTCGCTTCTTTGGAGATAAAAAGTGCTTCACTAGAATAGTGATACCTATGTTGAGAGGATTTAGATTGGTTCTTGGAGCTAGAGGCTTTTAGAGCTATTCTTCTTTTTGTAGCCAAATTTTTCTAGATGCCTTATTTTTCCACAATTATTCTAGCTAAAATTCTTTGATGAATTGTTGGAACCTTTTTTAGATGTGTTGTTAGATTTATGACTTATATTCTTTGCTCTTTTGAAGGGTCCCTTGAATTTCATCGTAGTTTTCTATGAGGATACTGACTTTCCTTGAGATTCATGGAGGAGCAAAAGTAACCAAACTTCTTCCCAAGTCAATAGTTGGCCTTGATTATAAAGGGAACTCACAAACGATTCATAGGTCCTAGGGAGCTTATTGAGAAGGTGAATGGACGTTTTCTCATTGGAAACTTGTCAGTCTACACAATGCTAGCTTGCATTCAAATGTGGCAACAACTTTACTAATGGGGTTGTGGGGCCTAATTAATAGGTTGTGAAACTTGACCTCTAAAGTGGATATTTTTGAAGCACTTTTGTTCTCATAAACTTTTTGCAAGATCCTCAAAGTTTCATGGGACGTTTTACATGAGGTAATATGGTCCGTGTTCAATTCATCACAAGTTAAAAGTAATTGTGCTAAAGCTCTCTTGTCCTTGAAATACCATACGTTTCAAGATCCTAGATCACTTTCCTTGTGTTGCTCTTGCTCAACTACTTCAAATAATTCATATAAGAGGATGGTATAAAGGTTTGCACTAATTATATGCTTCCAAAGATTGTAGTTGGTGCCATTTAACCACTCACCCTTTTGCATAAAAATTGGTGTAAATGAAGGCAAGTACCATGAACGTGAATACATTGCAATCAAGATCATTGAAATTCTCATCATCAAAAACAAATTGTAACACTTGCAAAATTGAAGTCCTTATTGGCACAAAAATTGTGTGGGATTGGGGGGGGCTCAGATTATCCCTAAGAGCATGAAGTAGGCTCCCAAATGTACAAATAGGGGGAGAGGCCCTTTGTATATAGGGCTGGAGGGAGCTCTCCAAAGTACATCAAATATGGGATAATTCCCCTTAAACACGAATGAATACATAGGTAGAAGAAAATGGCAAGGAACCTAGATACAATAGAGATATAATATGAAATGGAAATAAAATGGGAATGGAGTGCCTCTTAGATACAGAATGAAGATGCTCGCATGCTGATATAAATGGAAATGATTTAGGAGCAATTAGGTCATCAAATAGTCGAAGAAAATGCATTAGCACAAGTCACACATGAGCTTATGGGTCTCAAGAAGCGTATGATTGAATTGATTTTGCAGATCAATCAGTTTCCAATCATGTGTGATAACATGATTAGTGTGTACATATCTATCAATGTTATGTTCCATGCTAGAAACAATCACATAAAGATATGTAACCACTACATTAGAGCTAAGGTGTTGGCTATGCTTTGAACGCTTAAAATCTCATGTGTGTTGTCACTTTAAGGTTTTGAATAAGCTAGTAGAAATCTTATTTGTTTGAGGATTTTCTTCATACTTTTAGAAGCCATATCTTTTAGTCAGGTTCGTATTGTAGGAGCTAAGAAGCTCTGGGTAATGAAGAGATTTCACTCATCATTTTATATCCGTTTCTTATTATCTATGATTTTTTAGAAAGGTATTAATGTCTTCTAAATGTGTCTCAAAGTTGAAGCCTAAAATTTGCATATAATGAGATAAATCAATTTTGGAACGAGTAGTACCTTTGTGTGTAGGCAAAGTGAAGGAAATAAGTAGTATGTCTTGGAGGCATAGATTCTTAGAGTAGGATCAAGTATTTTGAGTGAAATGAATTGCATTAGGAAGTTCGCGTAGTGTATTCTCAATATGTCAAAGTTTTTGGGTTCCTTATCTAGGAGCTCAAAGAATCATTACTTTGAGTGAACAAAGGTTTCTCTAAACATACCTATGAGGCCATATATGTTTCAAGCTAGACATGGAAAATGTACACTCTTGCATCACATAAAAGTGTGTGACAGTGTGCATGTGTATATGCTTCGTGATCTTGACATTGAAGATAACATTCCAATTTTTTTTCTTCTTAAAATGTATGGGTTTCTTGGGATTGAAAGTAAAATTGCAAATGGTTTTCTGCATAAAACAGAAATTGCTTGCGGGTGACAAGTATGTCCCAAAGGTAGATAGAAATCAATCAAGAAATAAATAAATATATTCCAACCCAAAACTAGATTATAAATGTATCCATATGTAACATGCAGATGAGTTAAAAGATTCTAATTTTCTATAGAATATGGAATAGTTTATAAATAGGTTTGGATAAGTGATATTGTGATAACCAATTAATAGACTACCAACCACTCTTAGGAAATTCTTGGATAGTCTTGTAGAGGAGGTGGACACGGATCAATAGACAATGGCATAACAATTCCAAGTACAATTGCCTCATCCCTATTACAAAGCATTGATTCTATAGAACCCTTTTCAAACTATTGAGCATAGGAGTGAAGAAGAAAAATGCATTGTTGGTTGTCTATAGCTGAGAGAGGAGGAGATTCTTCATCAACTTTGGAGGGGGCAAAGAGAGAGTGCAGAAGGTTCACGCAAAGAGGGAATTTTGGCGCATGAACCTTTTTGTGAGCCATAATACTTAGAAAACTAATGGAGCTCATTATGAAGTAGTGACAGAAAGAGATATAAAATACACAACGTTGATAAAAAAAAAAGACAAAAAGTCATACAAAAAACCTTAATTGAATATATATATATATATATATATATATATATATATATATATATATATATATATATATATATATATATATATATATATATATATATATATATATATATATATATATATATATATATATATATATATATATATATATAGATATATATATATATATATATATATATATATAGAGAGAGAGAGAGAGAGAGATTGAGAGAGAGAGAGATGCAAAGAGAGATATAAAAAACACAACATTGATACAAAAAAAGACAAAAAATCATACTAGAAGCCTTACTTTATATATATATATATATATATATATATATATATATATATATATATATATATATATATATATATATATATATATATATATATATATATATATATATATATATATATATATATATATATATATGTGTGTGTGTGTGTGTGTGTGTGTGTGTGTATATATATATATATATATATATATATATATATATATATATATATATATATATATATAGAGAGAGAGAGAGAGAGAGAGAGAGAGAGAGAGAGAGAGAGAGAGAGAGAGAGAGATTGAGAGAGAGATGAAATGAAATGTTGGTTAACATTTGAAAAGAGAGAGAGGGAGAGATAGATAGAGAGGGAAAGGTTGTTTAGGGTTAGGGTTCTATGTTTAGGGTTTTGGAGCATACACACATATACATGTTCACACTCACATTCATACATGCACACATGCATACTAATGCATATGTGTGCATACATCCACACATGCATATGCATACATACATATACACATGCATATACACACATATGGGTACACACAGGTATGCATACACAAACATACATACACATATGCACACACAACTACTACATGCATACATACACACACATAAGAGATACACACATACATACATAGATATACACATACACATACATAGATATACACATACACATACATATTCATACACACACACATACACATATTTATACACACACATAGACAAACACATATACACATATATACACACACACACACATGTACATGCATACATACACACACATGCATACTCATGCATATGCATGCATGCATACATACACACATGCATATGCATAAATACATATACACATGCAAACACACACCTATACATGCACACACATATGTGTACACACATACACATATATACACACATAAATTCACTTTAACTCATATAAATACCCATACAGACATACAGACACATACACACATACACATATAAGCACATACATACACACACATATACACACATACACACATACACATACACACATATATACATACACTCATAGACACACACACATACACATAGACACACATATATACATATATGCATACACAAACATGTACATGCACACATGTTATAGGGTTAGGGTTTTAGGGTTTTACATACACAAACACATGCATGCATACATATTCACATACACATACATATACATACCACACATACACATACATACATATAAAACCACACACATATATATGCACATTCATACACATACACACACATATACGTATGCACACATGCACACACATATAGATATGCATGCATACACATGAACAAACATAAAGTCTTAGACACACATATATACACATGCAGACACACACATACACATACAAGCACATATACATGCACACACTACACACACATACATACACATCCACACACATAAACTCACATGCATACATGCACACGCATACGAGACACACATATACACACATACACATACACACTCATGTTTTAGGGTTAGGGTTTTAGGGTTACGGTTTTAGGATTAGGGTTTTACATACATACACACATATACACATAAACACACATATACATAAGCACACATACACATATACACACATAAATTCATACATATATATATATATATATATATATATATATATACATACACACATATACAAGTCATAGGCTAGTTGCAGTGTTGCATGACTTGGAAAGACATAGTGCAATCATTTCACGCCGTCTACCATAAGGTGAGCTTCTGAACTTCGTTCACATATGGCAATGGTTTAACACAATTTTGTATTTGGCTCATATATGGCAGTGGTGTGCCATAGTTTTGTACATGGTTCATTTATGGAATATCTCTCTTGTACATGGATCATTTATGGAATGTCTTTGTTGTACATGGTTCATGGTTCGTTATGTTCCTATATACTTTTTTATGTTGGAGAATGTGTTTTTCTCCATCAAATCTCATTATCTTTGGAGGAGGCAAAGAGAGGGTGCTGAAGGCTGCCGCAAAGAGGGAAATTTGTTGCACCAACATTTGTATGAGCCATAATATTTAGGCAAATTAGTGGAGCTCATTGTGAATAATCGAAAAGATGCGCATGCACTGAGACTCACAAGTTGTTATTCCATGTATGTATGCCCATTATGTATGTGTGTGTGAAATGTGTATTTGTATATGTGTGCAATTCGGATATGTGTATGAAAAGTGCACGTCTGTATAGAAGTGCATGTATTTGTCCCTACATATGTGTTGTTGTTGGTATGTGTGTGACCATTGTCGTATGTGGGCAAACTATAAGTAGAGATCTATATATGTATATGTGTTGTTGTGTGACTATTGTCGATTGTGTGCAAACTATAAGTAGAGGTCTATATATGTGTATATATGTATCTATATTTTTATGTGTATGTGTGTATGCATGTTTATGCGTGTGCATGTATATGTGTGCATGGACATGTGTGCAAATGTTGCTGGAATATATATGTGTGCATGTATATGTGTGCATGTATATGTGTGCATGGACATGTGTGCAAATACCAATACAAAGACATACATACACATACACACATACACATATACACATATACATACACACACATATACACACATACACATACACACATATATACATACACTCATAGACACACACACATACACATATACACACATAGACACACATATATACATATATGCATACACAAACATGTACATGCACACATGTTATAGGGTTAGGGTTTTAGGGTTTTACATACACAAACACATGCATGCATACATATTTACATTCACATACATATACATACCACACATACACATACATACATACATATAAAATCATACACATATATATATATACATGCATACACATACACACAAATATACGTATGCACACATGCACACACATATAGGTATGCATGCATACACATGAACAAACATAAAGTCTCAAACACACATATATACACATGCAGACACACACATACACATACAAGCACATATACATGCACACACTACACACACATACATACACATATCCACACACATAAACTCACATGCATACATGCACACACATAGGAGACACACATATACACACATACACATACACACATACACATACACACTGATGTTTTAGGGTTAGGGTTTTAGGGTTACAGTTTTAGGATTAGGGTTTTACATACATACACACATATACACATAACTACACATATACATAAACACACATACACATATACACACATAAATTCATACATACATATATATATATATACATATATATACACACATATATATATATATATATATATATATATATATATATATATATATATATATATATATATATATACATACATACATACACACATATACAAGTCATAGGCTAGTTGCAGTGTTGCATGACTTGGAGAGACATAGTGCAATCATTTCACGCCGTCTATCATTAGGTGAGCTTCTAAACTTGGTTCACATATGGCAATGGTTTGACACAATTTTGTATTTGGCTCATATATGGCAATGGTGTGCCATAGTTTTGTACATGGTTCATTTATGGAATATCTCTTTTGTACATGAATCATTTATGGAATGTCTTTGTTGTACATGGTTCATGGTTCGTTGTGCTCCTATATACTTTTTTATGTTGGAGAATGTGTTTTTCTCCATCAAATCTCATTATCTTTGGAGGAGGCAAAGAGAGGGTGCTGAAGGCTGCCGCAAAGAGGGAAATTTGTTGCACCAACATTTGTGTGAGCCATAATATTTAGGCAAACTAGTGGAGCTCATTGTGAATAATCCAAAAGATGCGCATGCACTGAGACTCAGAAGTTGTTATTCCATGTATGTGTGCCCATTATGTATGTGTGTCCGAAATGTGTATTTGTACATGTGTGCAATTCGGATATGTGTATGAAAAGTGCTCGTCTGTATAGAAGTGCATGTATTTGTCTCTACATATGTGTTGTTGTTGGTATGTGTGTGACTCTTGTCGTATGTGTGCAAACTATAAGTAGAGGTCTATATATGTGTATATATGTATCTATATTTATATGTGTATGTGTGCATGCATGTGTATGCGTGTGCATGTATATGTGTGCATGGACATGTGTGCAAATGTTGCTGAAATATATTTTGTGTGCACTGTGTATGTCTACAAGCGTGTATGTATATATGCGCGCAAGGGCATTTGTATTTGTAGAAAATATGTATATATTGTGTATACATTTTTGCCACCAAACATATATTGCTTCGGACATCAAAGAGACAACTGCAATTGGTTTTCGCAGAAAACATAGATTGTCTGCTCATGATAATTATATTCCAAAGCCAGATAGAATTAAATCAAGGAGTAGACATATAGATACCAACGCAAATCCAAATTTTAGACATAACGTGCACGTGAGCGCCAAGGTCCTAACTTTTTTTTTTTCAATGGAGGTTCGGCCGAGGCCTACTCCCCCGAACTTTAACTTTGAAATTGCAACTGTACAAGGAAGGGCATAGTCCTTATCCCACAAGAACAGGGGTTTATATGACTGGGTTAAACGGTGGTCAACACTACGGCAACGACAGACAAACGGTGGCACTCAGCCACAATGCAACATCATTCCAGATTACGTGTCCCTTACATGTTGCTGCCAGGGATTGAACCCTCGCCCCCGCCTCAAGAGGTGAGAGGCCCAACCACTAGGCCAGCAAACTGGGACGCCAAGGTCCTAACTTTCTAAAGAATATAGAAGATTTCATAAACAGATGCGGCCATTAAGTGATGGCGTTTACTGCAATTGCTTGTACTCCCAATTAAGAGATGCCACCCACGATTGAGAAGATGATGGATCGAATTGCGGAGGAGGTTGACGTGGATCAGTAGCTTTTGGGGGAGCGATTCGATATACTCTTCCGTTATCCCTGCTAAGAAGCATTGCATGCCGAAAACGCGATTTGCCTAAGTTATAGCCGACCGGCACTAAAACGCTTGAATAAACGTTTCTTCCCTTTTGCACGGCAATGTTGTAGTACTGAAGTCCATCGACTGGAAATGAACCATTCTCTTGGTTATCGATTCTCCAACCCGGTAATTCTTTAGGAAATTCTACAAGGGTGCTCTGACAGAGGAGAGCAAAAGAAAAAAAAAAGGGGGAAGCATCAGTAATTTTGGAACAACATGTTACATAACCGATTCTCTGCATCATCCTCCCTCATTTGATATTGCATTAGTGCACATAGAAAGAAAGGTATACATGATGAGACTAACGATGGTTTTTATATTTAGTTGTAGTGTACTGTAACGACGATGAGACTATCGCGTATGTAAGCACGGATTGGCAATACTGCATATAGCATGCATACATTAAGGGCACCTCCCGGGTGTCACGTGAATACATGTGGAAATGGTGCACAGGAAAAGGGCTTACTTGTCCCCAACCACGGTCCATGAGGTCCAAGTCCCACTTGGCGATGATGCTTGCGATCTCGTTCTTCTCCTTTTGATTTGCTGGTGGCGTAATCTGTTGAACACGTAGTACGAGACCATGCGGCAATATGGACGCGGCATACTCGACAAGTTGAGCGTCTGAGGCATCGTGTGAACCAGATCCACCTCTTTCTAGAAACAAAGAACATCAAGGTACACCACAGTACTTACAATGTTACCTCTACTACTACTACTACCAGATTGCTAGATTATATAAAGCAGCTATCTTACCATTTTCATCTGCATAGTACGGCACATGTGGATTTAGCAGCCACATCAATTTTCCTTCCACATTCTGAACATTGTAATCAAGGTTCAACTCGAAATTCTGCCAGCTAGAATCAACGCGCTCCAGGCTTCCGCTTAGCTTCGTTGTGCTGGTGTCTAATGTTACATTTCGAGCTGTTGCCATAAAATTTCCGGGGGGTGAGTCTGCAAATCGCAACACGCCATTGATGTTCTCAAGGTAGAAATTAAGGTTGAGCGAGCTGGGCACGATCTCCTTTGAAGTGGTCTTGCACAAGGCTTCCAGCCACCCATCGCCAGTAAAACTAATCTGCGATGAGGTTCTGGAGAAGAAACCTCCGCCGATTTCCTGCGACGTTAAATAGTGAAACAAATGATCACACTCCGGCAACAGCACGCACGCTTGGGCTGACAGAAAAACGATCAACAGCTGAGAGAGAGAGAGAGCTACCAGCTTTCCCTCAACATTTGCGACATAGTCATCCAACTGCAGCTGGAAAGTAACTACACTTGAATTCTTCCTCCTTGCGCTTCCGTTGAGCATCGACGTGCCTTCCAGAGCCACATTGTCACACGACGCCAGAAAGTTGCCCGGTGGTGCAGTAGTTACTCGAACGATACCATCAATGTTCTCAAGATGATAATTCAAATCAAGAGTCGCAGATGACCAATTCCCGCCAGAAGTCTGGCAGAAGGCGGAGAGCGTTTCGTCCTTGTACTGAATGTTGCGCGAAGATCTGGAGAAGAAGCCGCCGCCCACACTCTGGACACACAAGCTCCCACACATTACTGGATTCCAACACTTAGGGGAATCAAAACACTGAAATTTCAACACTCAGAAGTAGCCGATATTCTTATCAGGACTACACCTGCAGCAGTAGACATGTCGACAATCTCTTTACTCTCTCTCTCTCTCTCTCTCTCTCTCTCTCTCTCTCTCTCTCTCGACTCAAGCCAGACACAAACCTGGGTATGGAATCCACACGCAACTTATTACTTATATAGGCAGCCCTACATCACAATCATAATAATTCTGGTTTTTGCCACCTTGATTGCCCAATAGACCTGGACGTAAAAGAAAATACATCACAATCATAATAATTCTGGTTTTTGCCACCTTGATTGCCCAATAGACCTGGACGTAAAAAAAAAGAGATAAGTAGGAATCTTTTCCGTGATTGCTTGTGCGATAACGTGATGAGTAATTGTCGGCCAACGGACAGCTCTTTTCCGTAGTCTCTCGCTCAAACAGTTGTTGTGCGACAGACAGCTCTTTTACGCCATCTCTCGCTCACAAAATCGTTTTCGTCATTTTTGTACACCAAAGTGATATCGTCCCAAGTGAGGATTCTCCATCTCCGAAAGTCGTGCAGTAAATTTCAAGTTCCTATATCATAATCGCAATAATTCTGGTTTTTCCCACCTTCATTGCCCAACGGACCTGGAGTCTGAACTAGGAATCTTTTTCGTGATTGCTTGTGCGATACGATGATAAGTAATCGCTCGCGCAAAGAATTGTCAGTATTTTTCTCCGATTGAAAACATACCTGCTTATCTCCACCTCAAAAAGCCGTGCAATAAGTTCCAAGGACCACTATGTGCGTGGCATAAAGAAGTCAATTTTTTTCCTTATAAATGTCAGAGTTTAGCAATAATTTATTTATGTATTGTGAAATTAGGGAAGTCCGATGGATACTAAGCCCTCCTTCACTTGTATTGTGGAGAGAGAGATTGAGATGCATCTTGTTGAAACTAGGTATGCGCACACACACACTTACACACACACACACATACACACATAGGCACACACACACAGACATACACGTAGACACACACACACACACATACACACGTAATGTTGCATACACACATGCACACGTAATGCATACACGTGCACACATAATGCATCCAGGTATATAAATACACACACACATAGAGAGACATACACACACATACACATACATGCATACATATGCATACATAATGCATATGCATATGCATACATACATACTTACATGCATACATACACATACATAATGAATACACACACATATGCATACATAATGCATACACACACATATGCATATATACATGCATACACATACACACATAGACACATACACACACGTAGACACATACACACACATAAATACGTAAACACTCATAGATGCACACACATACACATAGACACACACACATACACACACATATACACGCATAGATACATACACACATAATGATGCATACACACACATACACATGCATACACACATACACACACACATACACGCACATACATACACACACATGCATACTCCTACAAAGACGAGAGTGGAGTCGGGCCATACATCGCACCTAAGCCAAATGGACCATAATGGTTTTGTAGCTACATTTGTTAGTATATGTGTTATTGTGAGTATATTTTTTATTTTAGTTAAAATGCAAGCAACTAATCTTTTTTATTTGTTTCAATGCAGCAAAAGGATTATGGCCGATATCCTACGAAACATGAGATCGAGTATGCTACATATTTTAGATATCGGAGTTTTAGTGAGTATATGCGAGATCATCCTGATGCCTTTGTGAGTATCATCCTGACGCTCTGGAATGTTAAAAAAAAACAAGTTTGATTTCTCTCGGCGGCACATTTGTGTCGGGATTAACATGCGAGAGCAAGAATAGAACGAGAGAGAGAGAGAGAGAGAGAGAGAGAGAGAGAGAGAGAGAGAGAGAGAGACATCTCGTTGAAGCCAGATATGTGCACACACACATTTACATACACATACATATGCATACACACACACATATACACACACACATAAACACACACACACATACACATAGACACACACACATACACACACAAATACACACACATATACACACAAACACATAATGCATACACATGCACACATAATGCATCCAGGTATATGCTCCTTAATGAGTTTTAGCCATGGCTAACATTTCTGATTGTTGGATTTAAGTCATCAGTTAATATCTACCCAAGGAGGCCAAGATTTACTAAAATTATCTCAGGATGCCATCCTTTCAAGACATTTGATTTTAGAAAATCATTTTTGGCTACTAAAACATGAAATTCAAATGCTTAATATATATTGTGACTCTCCTGCTCCCCTTGGTGTAGAGCACACATATTTAGGCAGTGTAGTTGTGCATGACAACGAGATAATGTAGTGTCTTGTTGGCAATAAATGGTTAACAGATTGCCATACGGGAATTTTCCCAAGTCTTTACTATCAAAAAGGGACTGAAAGTGCTCTTTAGTTCCTAACATGCCTTCAAAATGTTCTGCATGAATGGCTTTTCCAAACAGGGTTCAGTGTTGGCTTGAAAGACATGTACTTAGCATATGAAATCAGAACTTATAAAAAACTTCTTGAAGAAGCTCATATTGTTGTAGATGATGGCAGATTGTCTTCGCAAAGAGTTCTCACTTTGCAAAGGCAGATCCGATTAGCCCTTTTAAGAAAAGAGGAACTCATTCCAAGAACTTCTATCAATCCATGCCATAGTGATATCGTTGACTATGGTTACCAAGAAAAGTTTCTTAGCTTAGTTGAGGAAATCAGTACTAGAAGATCAACAATTTGTGAATACCAAATGTTGTTGAGAGGCATAGCTGTCCATCCAATTCCATGATGGCAATGATAAGGGCTGGAAGCAAAGGATCATTGTCAAACTTGATACAACAGTGTGCATGCTTGGGTTTACAATCTGTAAACGGAGAGGAGTTGTTCTTTTCTAACTTTCATGATGGTTTGGAAATAATTCATTCTTGATTTTTAGATGGTTTAACCTCCAAAGAATTCCTTTATCATTTAGTGTCTTCCTGAAAACCTGAAAAAGGGTATGGAGCTGAGGGTCTTGGAGAACTTTTTCGAAAATCTATGTATGGGATAAGGGAAGTGTATTTAGCATATAATGGTTCTATTCGGACACGATCAATCAACACAAAAATCTGTCATTGTGGACCTCAAGTCACATACGCACACATAGAGACATACACACACATAAACACATACACACTCATAGATACACACACATACACATAGACACATACACACATACAGACACATATACACACACATTCACACATAGACACATACACACATAATGATGCATACACACATACACATGCATACACACATACACATGCATACACACATACAGACACATATACACACACATACACACATACACACACATATATGCATACACACACATAGAGAGTGTTGAAATATGCAAGTCCAAACCATCTTTTGTCGAAACCTACTAAGTCATGAACAAGTATCATGCAAAACAAGAAACTCCTTCTTCTTTAGACTATCTTTACACAAGATGTTCTCGTAGACTTGTCTTTGGATGTAGACGATAGAAGTAGGAAAGTATATGGAAAATATGAGAGAAAAGGAAGTCTTACCTTTCTTTTGGAAATATTGCGCTTTCTTCTTTTGCATCTTTCTTCCACGTGATGATGTCAACATCTTCCAACTTCTCTTCCATACCTTTTTTCTCTTCATCTTGAAGTAATAAGTACTCTTGATGCTTCAAATGAAATCTTTCTCTTCCTCTAGTACTAAGAGTAAGAGACAAAACAAACATGGTATACAATGGAAGTGAACATAGAAACATGTTTTACCATCTCCTCATATCCTTGAATCAAAATTTTGCTACAAATGTTTGATATCACTGAATTCACCAACCTTTTGTCTGAATGATGAATTATCTTTCTAGAGTTACCTCTCTAGATCAAATTTTGTACCTCGATATCCAACCAACTTACAACAAAAATTTGATTGAACATAAAACTCATCCATCTCCAAATTTATCTTCTTAGATGAGCTTCCTTGCCCTGAAAGAGATCTCTCAAAACTATCTAGAAAAACCTCTATATTCCTGTTTTGATGTAGCCTTTAGCTTTCAAATGATGAAAATGAATCAAATCACTCCTTGAATCCTTCAAATCTCTTCATAACTGCTCTTCTAAGACATTACCTGCAAATTATAATCGGATAGTAAAAATTGATACCTGTGATTTTATGTTGATCTCATTCCTTCGTCTTCTCCAAACCATTGTTCTTCCTTGAATTCGAACACTACAAGAAACAGGGGGCATAGCGACGCCCCCAAATTGAGAAAAAATGAGCACCATCGCTTATGCGACGCTAGCGTTGCATAAGCGACGTTGCTGTTTTTGGATATTTTCTATTACGGGGCAACATCACATAAGCAATGTCTGCGTCGCTCATGCGACACTAAATATGTGCATCACAAATAGCATTGCTAATTAGCGCTAGTATTTGCGATGTTGGCAAACTTGATAGCATCGCATATGCGACGTCCTGTGTTTAGAAGTGTTGCATAAGCGACGCTCTAGAATGTTCAAAAAAAAGTTTGATTTCTCCCGACGGCACATTTGTGCAAGGATTAACACGTGAGAGCAAGAACAGAACGAGAGAGAGAGAGAGAGAGAGAGAGAGAGAGAGAGAGAGAGAGAGAGAGAGAGAGAGAGAGAGAGAGAGAGAGAGAGATGCATCTCGTTGAAGCCAGGTATGCACACACAAACACCCTTACACACACGTATACACACATACACACACACACATACACACACAAATACACACACATACACACATAATGTTGCATACATGCATGCACACATAATACATACACATGCACGCATAATGCATCCAGGTATATAAATACACACACACATAGAGAGAAATGCACACACATACACATACATGCATACATAATGCATATGCATATGGATACATAATGCATATGCATATGCATACATACATACTTACATGCATACATACACATACATAATGCATACACACACATGCATACATAATGCATATACACACATACACACACATCAACACATACACACACATAGACACATACACACACATAAACACATACACACTCATAGAAGCACACACATAAACATAGACACACACACATACACACACACATATACACACATAGACACATACACACATAATGATGCATACACACAGATACACATGCATACACACATACACACACACATACACGCACATACATACACACACATGCATACTATTGCAAAGAAGAGAGTGGAGTCAGGCCACACATCGCACCTAGGCCAAATGGGCCATAATGCTTTTGTAGCTACATTTGTAAGTATATGTGTTATTGTGAGTATATTTTTTTATTTTAGTTAAAATGCAAGCAAGTAATCTTATTTATTTGTTTCAATGCAACGGAAGGATAATGGCGGATATCCTACGAAACATGAGATCGAGTACGCTAAGCATTTTGGATATCGGAGTTTCAGCGAGTATATGCGAGATCATACTGATGCCTTTGTGGGTATCATCCTGACGCTTTGGAATGTTCCAAAAAAAAGTTTTATTTCTCCCAGTGGCACATTTGTGTTGGGATTAACACGCGAGAGCAAGAATAGAACAAGAGAGAGAGAGAGAGAGAGATCTCCTTGAAGCCAGGTATGCACACACACACACTTACATATACATACATATGCATACACACACACATATACACACATAGACACACACACACACACATACACATAGACAGACACACACATACACACACAAATACACACACATATACACACATACACACATAATGTTGCATACACACATGCACACATAATGCATACACATGCACACATAATGCATGCACGTATATGCTCCTTAATCAGTTTAAGCCAAGGCTAAGATTTCATAATTGTTGGATTTAAGTCATCAGTTAATATCTACCCAAGGAGGCCAAGATTTACTGAGATTATCTTTCGATGGCATCCTTTCAAGCCATTTGATTTTAGAAAATAATTTTTGGCTGATAAAACATGAAATTCATATGTTAAATATGTATTGTGACTCTCCTGCTCCCCGTGGTGTAGAGTACACATATTTAGGCAGTGTAGTTGTGCATGACAGTGAGATAATGCAATGTCTTGCTGGCAATAAATGGTTAACAGATTGCCATACGGGAATTGTCCCAAGTCTTTCCTATCGAAAAGGGACTGAAACAGCTCTTCAATTCCCAACATGCCTTCAAAATGTTCTGCATGAATGGCTTTTCCAAACAGGGTTCAGTGTTGGCTTGAAAGACATGTACTTAATAGATGAAATCAAAACTTATAAAAAACTTCTTGAAGAAGTTGATATTGTTGTAGATGATGGCAGATTGTCTTCTCAGAGAGTTCTCACTTTGCAAAGGCAGATCCAATTAGTCCTGTCAGGAAAAGAGGAACCCATTCCAAGAACTTTTATCAGTCCATGCCATAGTGATATCCTTGACTATGGTTATCACGAAACTTTTCTTAGCTTAGTTGAAGAAATCAGTGCTAGAAGATCAACAATTTGTGAATACCAACCGTTGTGAGGCATAGCTATCTATTCAATTCCATGATGGCAATGATAAGGGCTCAAAGCAAAGGATCATTGTCAAACTTGATACAACAGTGTGCATGCTTAGGTTTACAGTCTGTAAACAGAGGGAGTTGCTCTTTTCTGACTTTCATGATGGTTTGGCAATAATTCATTCTTGCTTTTTAGATGGTTTAACCTCCAAAGAATTCCTTTATCATTTAGTGTCTTCCCGAAAACATAGAAAAGGGTATGGAGCTGAGGGGCTTGGAGAACTTTTTCAAAAATGTTGGTATGGGATAAGGGAAGTGTATTTGGCATATGATGGTTCTGTTCGGACACGAATAGACAATCATGTAATACAATTCAATTATGAATTTTTGGAAATCAAAGGATCTGTAGATTCCTAGCCTTGGTTCAATGCCTGTTGGTGTACTGGCCATGACATCATGGATTGAACCAGCTTATAGTTATGCATTTCGCCAGTCTACACCAACAAAGAGTAATCCCATTGAATTGCTAAAGGAATCTTTGACAATTATGATCTCTTCTTATAGTTTTGATTTTAATGTAATGTTTTAAAACATAATTGGTTTTTGAGGTAAGACAAAACAAAGAAAACTCTGAGAAGTTCGATCATCATGATTTGTTTTCCCTTCTCATTTTCTAGGAGACCTTCTAAGATGCTCCAACACATCTTTGAAAGGCATAGATCACAAATCCATTATTGTCATTTCTTTGAACACAATAAAGAGGAAAATTGATCGAGCAAGGGTAGCACTACAGATTTAGAGACATCTTTACTCTTTCACACTTGGAATGTTACTAGTTAAGACCATGATAGAGTTTTGTACTATCATAAAAATGTTTGTTAGCCCCTTTTTCTTCTTTAGTTCATAAACTACTATTTTAAACTTGAAGAAATCATGCATTTTTATTGCAACTGTATAGCAGAGAGTAAGTATACTGTCAAGTTCATGTTGATACAATAAATATTATAGTTTAATATTCCATTTTGAAAAATTATTGACCTTGAAATTTCAATTCTCATGTGCTTTCGATATACTTAACTAAACTATTCAACTGATGTGTAAATATTCCATCCTCTAGGTATGATTTTCAAAAGACAAACTTGGGGACAACAATGTTGTGGATCATCCATATGCATGTGCCTCAAGAACAATAAATTTTCTTTTGCCAAGTTTTGGAGAGTCTCAGCTCATTTATACTGAGTTGGTGCATAGCACAATTTGATTTTTTTAAAAGCTTCAAGCATTTCTCATATGAAGTAATACTTCATGACAATGTATCTAGTTTTTCCAGAATGTTTTGGGTTGCAGGTGAGGTGAGTACTCGATGAATTAACACAGAAATCCGTCGTTCTAGACGTGGAGTCACATACACACATAGACACATACACACACATAAACACATGCACACTCATAGATACACACACATACACATAGAGACACACACACATACACACACATATACACACACATACACACATATACACATACACACATAATGATGCATACACACACATACACATGCATACACACATACAGACACATATACACACACATACATACACATATATGCATACACACGCACATAGAGAGTGTTCGAATATGCAAGTCCACACCATCTTTTCAAAGTATTATTACAGGTTAAACTCTTTATTAAAGTTCCTTATATTCTTAGATTGATTTATTATAATTTCCACATCAGCCAATATAGTCGTGAATAAAGCATATTTGAAGTCAATGCCAAGTTGGAAAAGTGTTCCTATAATTTAGGAAAAATTTCACGATAGTAGCACACCTTTTCTGAAGGCAGTTTTGCATGGATCATATCTTGCGATGCTCTATATCATATCATAAGCGACACTCTGGAATGTTCAAAAAAAGTTTGATTTCTCCCGACGGCACATTTGTGCGAGGAGTAACACGTGAGAGCAAGAAGAGAACGAGAGAGAGAGAGAGAGAGAGAGATAGAGCACGAGACAGAGAGAGAGACATGCATCTCGTTGAAGCCAGGTATGCACACACACACTTACACACACACATAGACACACACACACACGTACACATAAACACGCACACATACACACACACATACACACACAAATACACACACAAATACACACACATACACACATAATTTTGCATACACACATGCACACATAATGCATCGAGGTGTATGGTCCTCAATTAGTTTTAGCCAAGGCTGAGATTTTTTAAATGTTGGATTTAAGTCATCAGTTAATATCTACCCAATGAGGCCAAGCTTTACTAAAACTATCTCAGGATGGCATCCTTTCAAGCCATTTGATTTAAGAAAATCTTTTTTGGCTGCTAAAACATGAAATTCAATTGTTAAATATGTATTGAGACTCCCCTACTCCTAGGACTACAATAATTAAGGCACCGAGTATAAAAGCTCCTTTGTGGACAGGGATACAGGTCTTAAATATGACCTATCCCCCTGGTGTAGAGTACACATATTTAGGCAGTGTAGTTGTGCATGACAGCGAGATAATGCAGTGTCGTGTTGGCAATAAATGTTTAATAGATTGGCATATAGGAATTGTCCCGAGTCTTTGCTATCAAAAAGGGATTGAAACTGCTCTTTAGTTCCTAACATGCCTTCAAAATGCTATGCATGAATGGCTTTTCCAAACAGGGTTCAGTGTTGGATTGAAAGACATGTACTTAATAGATGAAATCAGAACTTAGAAAAAACTTCTTGAAGAAGTTCATATTGCTGTAGATGTTTGCAGATTGTCTTCTTAGAGAGTTCTCACTTTGGAAAGGCAGATCTGATTAGTCCTGTCTCGAAAAGAGGAACTCATTCGAAGAACTTTTATCAATCCATGCCGTAGTGATATCCTTGACAATGGTTAACAAGAAAATTTTCTTAGCTTAGTTGAAGAAATCAATGCTAGAAGATTAGCAATTTGTGAATACAAACCGTTGTTGAGAGGCATAGTTGTCCATCCAGTTCCATGATGGCAATGATAAGGGCTGGAAGCAAAGGATCATTGTCAAACTTGATACAACAGTGTGCATGCTTAGGTTTACAATCTGTAAACGGAGAGGAGTTGTTCTTTTCTGACTTTCATGATGGTTTCACAATAATTCATTCTTGCTTTTTAGATGGTTTAGCCTCCAAAGAATTCCTTTATCATTTAGTGTCTTCCTGAAAACCTAGAAAAGTGTATGGAGCTGAGGGGCCTAGAGAACTTTTTCGAAAATGTATGTATGGGTTAAGGGAAAGGTATTTAGTAGATGATGGTTCTGTTCGGACATGAACAGACAATCATGTAATACAATTCAATTATGAAGTTTTGGAGAACATCGAAGAGGCAGACTAGAAATCAAAGGATCCCTAGAGTCGTGGCCTTGGTTCAGAGCCTGTTGGTGTACTGGTCGTGACAACATTGATTGAACCAGCTTATAGTTATGCATTTTGCCAGTCTTCACCAACAAAGAGTAATCCCATTGAATTGCTTAAGGTAATCTTTGACAATTATGATCTCTTCTTATAGTTTTGATTTTAATGTAATGTTGTTAAAACATAATTGGTTTTTGAGGTAAGACAAAACAAAGAAAACTCTCGGAAGTTCGATCATCATGATTTGTTTTCCCTTCTCATTTTCTAGGAGACCCTTCTAAGATGCTCCAGCACATCTTTGAAAGGCATAGATCACAAATCCATTCTTGCCATTTCTTGAAACACAATAAAGAGGAAAACTGATCAAGCAACTGTACCACTGCAGATTCAGAGACATCTTCACTGTTTCACACTTGGAATGTTACCAGTTAAGACCATGATAGAGTTACGTACCATCATCAAAGTGTTTGTTAGCCCCTTTTTTCTTTAGTTCATAAAATACTATTTTAAACTTGAAGAAATCATGCATTTTTATTGCAACTGTATACTAGAGAGTAACTATACTATCGAATTCATGTTGATACCACAAATATTATAGTTTAATATTCTGTTCTGAAAAATTATTTTCCTTGAAATTTTGATTCTCATGTGCTTTCTCATATACTTAGCTAAATTATTCAATTCATTTGTAAATATTCCATCCTCTAGGTATGATTTTGAAAAGCCAGACTTGGGGACAGCAATGCTGTGGATCATCCATATGCATGTGCCTTAGGAATAAGAAATTTTCTTTTGCCATGTTTTGGAGAGTCTCAGCTCATTTATAGTGAGTTGGTGCATAGCACAGTTTGGCTTTTTTAATAGCTTTAAGTGTTTCTCATATGAAGTAATACTTCATGACAATGTTTCTAGTTTTTCCTGAATGTTTTGGGTTGCAGGTGAGGTGAGTACACGATCAATTACCACAAAAATCTTTTGTTGTGGACCTGGAGTCACATACACACACATAGACACATACACATACATAAACACATACACACTCATAGATACACATACATACACATAGACACACACACACATAGACACATACACACATAATGATGCATACACACACATACACATGCATACACACATACAGACACATATACACACACATACACACATACACACACATGTATGCATACACACACATAGAGAGTGTTGGAATATGCAAGTCAACACCATCTTTTCAAAGTATTATTATAGGTTGAACTCTTTATTAAAGTTCATTATATTCTTAGAGTGACTTATTATGTTTTCCACATCAGCCATAGTCGTGAATAAAGCATATTTGAAACCAATGCCAAGTTGGAAAAATGTTCCTATAATTTAAGAAAAATTTTAGGATAGCACCACACCTTTTCTGAAGGAAGTTTTGCACGGATCATATCTCCCTAATCGTGCATCCTTTTTGGTTGATTTAAAAGCGGAAATGTTCTCCATAATATTAGGTAGCAATTCACCAAAGGTCTCCTGCAAACGCATCTCCAAACTCAAGTTATGCTGCCCGCAAGGTGGTAGGTAGAGAATTGGCAGATTGCTGAAAACGGCCAGTAGGCCAACTTTGGAAGCTTGTATCTTGAACTACGTGCATCATCTCAAAATGGTTTCTTCAGCAACGTTGTTCCCCATATATGGAGAATCTCCATCTAAAACATACACACACATAGACACATACACACACATAAACACATATTCACTCATAGACACACACACATACACATAGACACACACACACACATACACGCACATATACACACACATCCACACATAGACACATACACACATAATGATGCATACACACATATGTATGTATGTGCATGTGCATGTGTAAGTGTATATGTGTGTATGAGTATGTGCATGTGCATGTGTATGTGTGTGTATATGTATGTGCATGTATATTTGTAACTCTATGTGTATATGTGTGTATGTGCATGTATATGTGTATATGTAGGTATGTGCATGTGTATGTGTGTGTGTACGTATGTGCATATATATGTGTATATATGTGTATAATGTATGTATATGCATGTGTATATGTATGAAACATGCATGCATGTCCATTCGCATCCATGTGCATGCATGTAGATGTGCATATACATGTATTTGCGTACATGTTAATGTGCGTATATATATGCAATAATGCATGCATGTTAGTATTTTTATGTGGTTGTAAAAATGTTTGTGCATATGCATGTGTATATGTGTGTATGTCTAAGTGTATGTGCACATGTATCTGTGTGTATATATGTGTGTGTATATGCATGTGTATATGTGTGAAAATGCATCTTCATCATGTATAAGTGTATAAGTGCATATCAATAAGTGTGAGTATGCTATCTAATGAAAATAACACAATTCAAATGATATACAAAGAATAGAAATTGTACTTACAATAATTAGCATACTTTTATCTTGGTTAGCTTCTTGAATAACCGAGAATAAAGAGAGAAAGAAGAGAGAGAGAGAGAGTGAGAGAGAGAGAGAATTCAAAGAGAGAAAGATGTAGAAAGAGAGAAACAGAGATAGAGGGAGACAATAAGAGAGAGCTTAGGCAAAACAACAATTCTGCATATACTTGCTTCAGCTCGTAAGCGCAACACAATTGCGAATGCTGAAGAGCTCTTCGATCAGATGCGTGAAAATGCCGATCGAAGAGCCTCCAATGTTTAATTTTTTTTCGTAAACAGACCATCATGTAAGCGATGCTACACGTCAAAAAATCATTGCACTTGGCATCGCATAAGCAACATGTTTTAGCATCGCTTATGCGACGTTAGAAAGCATCCCTTATGCGATGCTATTTAAAACCGTCATGTTAGCAATGCTCTATGTGAGCGTCGCAGACCCCATCATGCCACAAAGTCACAAAAAATGTCGTTTGGCTCCGTTTAATCGACGGTGCACTCGTGACGCTCATTACAATGCATTTTGCAATTTTATAGCGACGAAATTATGTCGCCTTAACCATCGCTATATGCTCGTATTTGTTGTAGTGGAAGTAGCCTTCTCTTCATCAAGTCTTGGTCCTCAAACCATACTTCTGTAAAGTATTTGCATACCCTTCCAAAAGTATTCGACTGCTAACAGATCATCAACTTCATACTCCACACTGATGAATACACATGTGACTGAATTGTCTAATTCTCAAATGTCTACTCATCTAGATTAAGTGTGTATGTCAAATGTCAAATATTAGAAGATGCCATTAAATCATATGTTGTAAACTTGGAAGGTTGGGAACCTCTGAATATAAGAGCCTTAATGCTCTGATACCAAAGCCCTAAAGCTCTAATACCAAATGTTGGAAATTTAGTAGGCCCATAGCTCATATCACAGGTCCATGGTTCCATAGGTCTTGCATATACAACATAGAATCTAGCAATCTTTCAATAGTGACAAAACATGAACATATCCCATTTAATCATACAAATGATGAGACAAAGAAAGAGAGAGACTAGACAACATGTGTAAAGTGTTATGTAAGACAAGGCTTACTCACACTATCATATATATCAATGTTCAATGTACAATGTCGGAGCAAAACTCTCAACCACTCTATGTGAACATAAATAGATGAATGAGTGAATGTACAAATATAACAAACATATTCACATGTATGGACATAAATCTGAATATGCATGAGATATGTGACCTCATAGGTTGTAGAAGAGTGAATATGAGTGAGCGAAACAGGAAGGATTAGTCTAAAATTGATAATCAACAAACCCTCATCTAACCTTAGGCTATGGAAGACCCTAAGTCATATACGTATGTGAAAAGCTCACATACTTAAGAAGTAGCAAAGAATGCTACCAAGTTTGCTACCAAAAATTCTCAAACTCATGTGAACACACCTTTTCAAACACCTCATCCAAATATGCATAAAGGATAACCGTACTGATTCTCTTTTAGCTATGCCGAATAGGACTCCTCCCGAATACTTAACATAAGATGCAAATCTTATGTTAAGCACCATCCAATGTCTTTGAAGTAACCCGAAATCTTCATGTAGAAGACAATCTTCAAATACATCATGTGAATGGCTGATCCACACCATCAAGCTGCTAATGACCAAGTCCTCTCCATGAGCAAGAGTGTGAGCACACTCTTATCCTCCAAGAAGAACTCCATAGCCGCTCCTCAACATGCTTCAAGTTAGCACCATGTCTGCCCCATGTGCTAGAAGAAACACCACCTCTACTGAGGTCCAAGCTCCAAGGCTTGTGTTGAATACTAGGTGAAGGATGTCTAACAATGAGCCCAAAGTGCATCTTTTATAGTATTGTCTGTATCTTAAAAATCTCCTTGAAAAGCATTAAAACAGCGATCACGATCTCCAACAAAGCAAAATAGATCTTGTGTCGGAATTCGTATTGTCCGCCATTCACATTTTTCCAAAAGCATGATAGTAAAAGATTTCCGCGCTGCACTGTTTGCTGAATGTGGGATTCAAAGTCTGGTCATAGAGATGAGACCTCTCCTTCATGACTTAACCAACACGCGAATGTCGATTTCTTGTACAAGGAGTGACATTAAACACTATACATGCTGTGTACAATGTGAACAAAATGGAACAATGAGAATGGGATTGAGACCTTGACCTTTGGGACATTGTTTTCCAACACAATCTAAGGAGGGATTTGAGGTACGAAAAATTAGTAGAAACTTCCTTATTCACTTTCATGCTTATACTTCTCTTTGAAAATATCCTTCACCCTTTGACTAATATTCAATCACTTTTTTGCCACTTTCTAAGCTTCCTCCAACACTCCTCCCTCCCTACTTTATTTCATCCTCAACAAAAGTTTTGGTGGTTGTATGCGATAAGTATGGGTGTTAATGATAAAATAAAAGGTGATATGATGGATAGGTGCCTTGTAATAATATAGTTGATAGCGAGAAAAATGTCTAGACAAGTAGATTGCAACTTGTTAGTGATCATTTTATATTTTTTAATATCTTTTACGTGTACCCTCAAAAGAGAAATAAATGAAATGATATAACTGAAACTAAAATGAAGCTATCTCCACCTGGGCGTTAGTAGAGACCAATTGTGAAAATCTTCACATGAGGACTCTTTAGGGCAATGCATGGGTTTGGCCTGAGCTTTCCATAATTAGTTGTTTAGAAGATGAACATTATGCCACTTCTCTTGTAAAATTTGTGAGTATACAAATGGTGGTCATATGAACATTAATCTGCGTGGAAAATCAAAATATAAATTTGATGTATCCTCACATAAAAGGTTTCACTCTTGTGCATAGGAATGGAACAAACATGACGTAGCAAAGGCCATGTAACATGGCCCTATATTGGATGCATTAGTTTGGCCTGAGCTTGCCAATAATTAGTTGTCTAGAAGAGGAACATAATCCCACTTCTCTTGTAAACTTTGTGAATATATGAGTGGTGGTCATATGAAAGAAAATGTTAGTGGAGAATCCAAATATAAATATGAAGTATCATCACATAAAACGTTGCAGTCTTGTGCATAGGAATGGAACAAACGTGTCATGTTGAAGACCATGTAACATGGCCATATATTGGATGCATACTTGAAGATCAAATGATCAAGTATGGTGCAAAATAAAATTTCTGTATGAAGCACATGGTTATGGCAAAATGATATACATTATATATGCCTGATTTCTTGGAAGAAAACCACATGGAGTTCTAAGTGGCCAACTCTAGTGTTGAATATGGAAAGGAAAAGAAAAAATATGTATATATGTACAGTTTAATATGTGCTCTTTCAAAAGAAATCCATGAATGACAAAATCACAAGGTGCAACTATCTTGAAGTTCTTAAAAGAATTGTTTTCAATGTAGTGCATGCTCTTTGATTGTGAGTAGTTTCTGTTGTTTAATGATCAGTGAAAGAATGGCTATGTGAGTTAAAAGAGGGATGATCCACATCTTTAGAACCCACATAGTATATGTTGTGTGATTTTCAGATTTCCATTGTAGTTGTTTTTTCTTTATTATTTTTGTATGGCATTCTTTTGTTGGGATTTTGAGGTTTGTGAAAGCATGCAAACAACACAAGGAAGAAGAAGAATCTTGCAGCACAACACACAATACTGAATTTATTACTAAGAGAATGTACCAAGATAAGTGATCATTAAGGTTATAGGCATATATATGAGCCAAGGAAAAAACCTTCTGAAGAGGGAAAAAAGTGCCTTGGTGGTCCTAGTGTGTTCACGCACATCACTTCCAAAATATACCAGCAAATCCCCCATGGGAGCAAATCCCCCATGGGAGTGATATGGTGAACAAGGAGCTGGTACCCATGTATAAGGAAATGCTAAGCTATGTGGAATCAATCCACAAAAGGAATTAAGCCTGAAGCTTTGCAGTAAGCTTCAAGCTTCTCCTTAGGCAGAGCTTTTGTGAAAAGGTCTAAAATGTTCTCCTATGTGGGTATGTATGCCAAATTGATCTCTCTAGAAGAGAATCTCTCCTTGACATAATGATAGTGCACCTCAATGTGCTTAGTGTGAACATGGAACAAACGGTTCCTTGCAACTCCCAATGCACTCTAACTCTTAGTGAACATGATGGTGGTAGAAGATTGACCAACACCCAAATCAGCCATATAGTGTGTGATCCACACATACTCAACAATTGCTATGAAAGCCACCCTATATTCAGCCTCCTAACTAGAAGTGGCCATAATAGAATGTTTCTTTCTCAACAAAGATATGCATGCGCTACCACGCATGAACAAAAAACCACTAGAGCGTAGACGTGTCATAGCAACCAGCCAAGTCATGTTGAGAAATCAAGCTCAACATGTGATGATCCAGGATGACACGTATCAGTTTTTTGTTTCTGTGACATGTATAGTGGTCACGCCGATATATGTCCGAGATACTTCATTGAGCTTTATTAGATTTATCTACCTAGAGTGATGGCACATTTGTTTCTTGGGAGCTCACTCACATGTGAACATTAGTTTTCTTCCTTATATAGTGGTCTTTATATATTGCACTTGTTCTATTCTTGTTTTTAGGTCATTCTTGTACATTCCTTTTATGTAATAGAAGAAGAAGACAAAGATCATTCTTCCTTGCATCAGTCTGAGTGTGTGCTTCTCTTTGATTGTGAGTGTGTGTGTGTGAGCTCTCTCCTCCTTATCTCCTTCCTCATGACATGGTATCAGAGCCAGCATGGTTGTAGAGAGCTTGTGGAGAAGGTGACGGTGAAGAGTACACAGCAATGCATGGAGAAAACATGATTCACAAACAACCACCATTTGTTACGAAAATCGGCATGAAGGTAGAACAGCTCAAAATATTCTTTGGAGTTTTAGAGCCATCTTAACCTCCGTTTTGAGGCTACAAGGTGGGGCCCACAAAAAAACTAGGTCAACTTTAGAAAGTTTAACTTACACCGTGTTCGACGGCAACACTCACATATTCTAGATCCAGAATTTCAAGTGATCCTGTGTACTATTGATACACAAAAACCTATGTTTTTCTGAGATCGAACTATCACATCATAGTGTGATAGTGTTCAAGCAGAAGTGCTGCTTGTAGTGTTTTATAGTGTTGTGAATTGCTATAGAAATGGCAAACGCAGATGGAATGAGTCAGCTTATGAGTGATAAGCTGGACAAGAACAACTTCCATGCTTGGAGATTCAGAATGAAGAATCTCTTGATGGGAAAAGGCTACTGGAAGTACATTGAAGGAGAGAACGAAAATGCTCCGAAATTACTTGATAGGAATTGGACTGCAGAACAATTAAGAACATATGAGGAATGGAATCAAGGAGCACATAAGGTAATGTACTTGCTATCTGTTAGCATACAAGATAGCATGATTGGGCACATAAAGGATGCCAAGACCCTGAAAGAGGCTTGGAATAGTTTTGTCACATTATACGAGAACAATACAGAGGCACAAAAATTGCAACTTAAGAATGAGCTGCATACATTGGGGAAAAAGAGCATGTCGATAAGTGACTACACTTTGAAAATCAAAAGCATATGTGAGTCACTTGCATCTATTGGCGTGAATGTAGATGATGATGATAAGGTGCAAGTGGGCCTTCATTGTTTAGGAGCTGCATATAAGCTGTTCAGAACTTCTATACAAACGAGGGAAAATATTCTGAAGTTTGCTGATTTGGTATCCATGCAGATAATTGAAGAAAAGAATCTTGGTGAGGATTCAAACTCCCAAAGAAAGCCCACTTTAGACCAAGTATTCTACTTCGGTAGAGGAAGAGGTAGAGTTATAGGTTTTGGAAATGGAAGAGGAAATAATAACCAAGACTAAGGTCCACAACAAAATCATGCAGGAGGAAAAGGACAGTTTCGAGGCAAGGGGAGCCAAAGGGGTCACATAAATTTCCAAAGAAATGATTCAAGTAATGATAATAAAGGATGTTGGAATTGTGGTAAACCTGGACACTTTGAACGTGATTGCAGGTTGAAGAATCAAAATAACAGAAGGCAGCAAAACAAATATGCCTCCACAAGTATAGATGATTATGAGAAGCTGTTCATGGTTCAACATCACATGATGAATACGATGTCTGTTGGTGTTTCAAAATCGAATGATAATGTCTAGTATGTTGATTCAAGTGCTTCAAATCACATGACTAGTCATGTAGAATGGTTTAGTACTTTGCAAAAATTACCAGTTCTTGGATATGTTGAAACAAGTGATGACACATCACATCCTATTGAGCATACATGAAACATAACACTATCTATGGAGGATGTAAATGTAAAACATTTTGCAAATATGCTACATGTTCCAAATATAACAAAGAATTTGGTTTCTGTTGTACAAATGGTTGACCAAGGATTACAAGTCAAGCTCAATGCTGATGGATTATATGTAGAAGAGTACAAGCAGGATGGACGATTGCTTGCCAAAGGAAAAAAAGTGGGTAGGATGTTCACCTTAAATGTGAAGATTCCTTAAATGAATGCATCCATGTTTGCAAAAGGTGCAAGAGTTATTGCAGATATAGAGATGTGGCACAAATGGATTGGACATGCAAACTTGCAAAGGCTGAAATTGATGGAGGCAAAGGAGATTGTCCATGGACTACCAAATTTCAAAGTTGCAGAAATGCAAAACGTATGTGCACCATGTCAATTTGGTAAACAGTCAAGAGCATCATTTTCACATGACAAGCATGTTAGTCAGAATTTACTAGAAATACTACATGCAGATGTTTGGGGTCCAGCTAGACCACATCTAGACCGAAGGCATTGTACTGCGTGAATAGATCCTCCACTTGTTGAGCTCTCAAGACTTGCTTGAATTCCGCCACATGATCATAGGGATCTCCTGTGCCATCAAAGTAATTCTTCATGGACTTAACTAGCTGGGTGGGTCTCAAAGTTCTTGTGTGCTCTCTAGGCCTCGACAGAGGGAATCCATCTACATTTCTTTGGTTCCTGTGAGCTCTAAGCATCTCAGGTTCTACTCGATTCGTCTCTGTCCTCGTTCTTTCTCTGCCCACTGGGTTGGCAAAGCTTACTTCTGGTCTATCTCTACTTCTGTCTCTTTGAGTTCCATGAGTTTGGGATGTTCCAGCACCAGGGTGACCATAGGATACATTCAATCTTGGTTGGGGGAAAATGAATTCACCCTTCCAAGTGTAAGCATGCCTATCATTTTCTGTCACCACAAAGATCCGTTCTGAAGCGTGATCTAAGTAGGTCACTCTGCCTGGGCTATCAGGATCCTTAAACTCATAGATCATGATATTTCCTATATCAGTTGGCTGATTGGATTTATACCTCCAAAAGGCTTCGTCAGTTTCTCGATTGAGGAGCAACTCTATGCTCTTGTTGTCTTGGGGAACCCACTCAGGCGTGATAATCCTAGTGAGAACAGATTTACCTCGGGGGGTTCTAGGTTCTGCACCCATGTTTCCTTGTTCCAAGTCACCTAAGTCCGCTTCTGAGATTACATTCCCAAATTCATCTGTCCTATCTGGGTGACTGGTGACTACGTATATGGTTCCTTCTTTGTCCAGGTATGCACCGTTTTCAAACTTGACAGCTGGGTGCTCTAGTCCTATGGATTGATTAGGATTCTTGATCTGGACCACGGATCTTCCTAGGCCGTCCTCATAGATGCTAGCACCTAATCGGTTGGTCCTAAGGTATTCCAGCTGTGTTTTGTAAGGGCCTTCTACCCTGTACAAGTACGGCACTCCTGAACTTCCCGTAGGTCTGTCCACGCCTTGAGACATCTCTGACTCACTGGTCTCAGAGCTAGGGTAGTACGAGTGGTGGCTCAACTGCTGGGCCCAAGACCTAGCAGTGTGGTTAACACTAGCCTCTGAAGATCTAAGGCTTTGTCTCTCCCTTACTAGATGTCGTCCTGATCTAAGGTTCATATGCCTATCTAAGTAGCCCAATTCTTTGCCCAGAGTACAACCTCGTTGCCGATCACTTGGTATCAGTCACTTGATTCTTTTTAGTTATTTCTCGTGTTTAAGGTCTTGTCTGATATTACGTCGTCAGGAATACTTGAATGTTCTTCGTACTTTCAGGTTGATCGTTCCACGTTAGGTCCTTTTCCTTTATGTTATCGACAATCTCGAGATTAGGTTTTTAGCTTGAACTTGAGTTTTTAGGTAGTCTTCAACTTGATAGCTGCCTATCGTCGCCCTGACTTACTCCTACCTCTCGTCGTTCTTAGCCTAAACTATGAATTGACAGAGGGGTTAATGGTTTCCAACCTTCTGTCTCCTGCTTGGTTGCCCTTGAGTGCCCAGGAAGTATGTTCCCAAGCTTGCACTTACACTTGCTTCGAACGCCTTTCGATGCTCTCAATAGATCTGTAAGAGTTCCAAAGTTAGCTTAAAGATTTAAATTCTAAAGACAGAACCAATGATTTTCATTCCTGTATCACACACACAAACTTGCATAGTGATTTTTAAGAAAACAATCCTAAAGACCCCTGACTTTGATCCCCCTGGGTATGGTCAACTTCAAAATACTCTATCTGAAAATCAACGCATTATCTTTATAAAAAACAGTTGAGGGCGTGTAGTATATGTCACGAGCTTTCCAACAAGCCCTAGAGCTCAAAAAATTGATTTCGTATGAAGAAGTTATGACTGTTCAGGGTTTAGGGGGTTAAATCAAGATTCAATCTGGCCGACAGATCCTAGGGTTTTCTCCAAATCACAAGTGTAGGAACCTCACAAAATGCTAATGGATTGACAAAAATGCCACAAAATTTTTCCCAAACTTGAAATAAAAATCCCTAATTTTTTGGCCGAAAAGCCTGTCAATCGCGATCGACAGGTCTGTCAATCGTGATTGACAGAGGTGTCCGTCGGGCCTGTCAGTCGCGATCGACAGTGTCAATCGCGATCGACAGAGTCGATCGTGGCTGTCAATCGCGATCGACAGTATCAAACGCGATCGACACGTTTTCCGGGTTTTTCGCCGAGATTTCAGTCAATCGGGGGCCTATCAGCCGCGATGGACACGTGGCTACGCGTAAAAGTCAATCAATCGTGGAATTTCAGTCGATCGCGATCGACGGTGTCAACCGCGACTGACAGAGGTGTCGGTCGTGGCTGTCGATCGCGATCGACGGTATCAATCGCGATTGACAGGGTCCTACGTGGCAGTCAGTCGATCGTGGAGGTCTGTCGATCGCGATTGACAGAGTCTGTCGGTCGTGATTGACAGGGTCTGTCGGTCGCGATTGACAGAGGCTGTCGGTCGCGATTGACAGAAAACCTCAGAATTTTTCTACTGTTTTTAATGTTTTAAGATGTGCTCTTTGTGCTTGTTCTAGTGGTGCACTCAATTTTGTAAAAGACCAAAAAATTCTGTCAGTCGCGATCGTCAGAAGCTTGCGACCGCGAGATAGTTGCGTCGAGTTTCGTACCTGCGCGGGAAGCTGGGGATGATGATATGGCAAGAACCTGCAATGAAACTCAAGAAACATGCAAAATCCGCACACACAATATCGCTCTCTTGCTCTCTCTCACAAGTGAAATGAGGTGGGGAAGGTGATATGCTCAAAAAACAGAAATTTTCGCGATGATGGAGATGGAGGTGGGAGATGGTGATGATGATGGTGGAAATGAAGATGGAGAAGAAAGTAAAAGAAAATCGATGAGAGTGAAGAAAATACCTACAACTCCAACGCGCCAACTCTACATCTTACCATCACACGCTCGTCCTCAAAGCTCCATCCCCGGCAACGGCGCCAAAATTTGGTGTAGCTCAGTGATGAGTAGCACCTCCTTTAATGTCAATCCGGGAAGTCGTGAGGATGGTATGAAGACCTCGAGCAAGTGGCGGCTCAAGTGCGTGAGTGAGAAGCACACAATCATGCACACACATACACACACACGCGCACACACGACAAGACAAAGAGAGAGATTCAATGGAGTTCTTAGATTACTTTCAAAAGCTCTTACAAGTTTGTTTCAATTACAATCTACCCCAAAAATGAGCTCTCTAGCTCTTTTTATAGTTTTTGACTAGGTTTTGGCCCTGTCCAGACCTAGTGTCCGGCCTAGTTAAAAATTAGGTTCCAGGGCTTATTTGAGGGCTCACACGAGATCCAAAAATTAGGAAAATTGGCAGGTAGATACTTCTAAAGCTCCTCAAGCTCAAGGACTCCTTGGCTTGCACAAAATGGAGCTACAAAAAGATGAAATGATATTTACAATGCTGTTTAGTGATGAGAATCACTTTTAATTGGTGTAGAGGTTTTGAAAAATTAAGGTTGCCTTAGTGCTAAATCTGCGTGAATGTTCATAAGTGCTTCTTCCTGAAGAAAATTGTTGGCCTATTTGCCAGATCTTCGTTGACTCCCTTGTCTGCTTGTGCCTTCTCTCCCTTGTCCGCTGCTAACAGTTGTATAGCCCTTTGTGTTCTACTCCTTGTGAAATGATGTCTTTAGTTGTAGGGTCAATCATCTTTTAATTATAAAACTTTTATCAAATAACACTTGATTGTCTTGGTCGATGATGGCCTTGACTAATAGTAGGTTCATGCACACATTTGGGAAAAAAATACATTGGAAGGGATTTATAATCCAAATGATGGTTGCTTTGCCTTTCATGGGAAGAATTTTTTTGTTGCCTAAGTAGAATTCACTAGTGTGATCTTTGATCTCTTGGAAGAAGTCACCATCTTTGAGCATATAAGATGTGGCTCCACTGTCAAAGATCCATTCGTCAGAGGAACCTCAGCTAATTGGGGAATTCGCTTCTTTGGAGATAAAAAGTGCTTCACTAGAATAGTGATACCTATGTTGAGAGGATTTAGATTGGTTCTTGGAGCTAGAGGCTTTTAGAGCTATTCTTCTTTTTGTAGCCAAATTTTTCTAGATGCCTTATTTTTCCACAATTATTCTAGCTAAAATTCTTTGATGAATTGTTGGAACCTTTTTTAGATGTGTTGTTAGATTTATGACTTATATTCTTTGCTCTTTTGAAGGGTCCCTTGAATTTCATCGTAGTTTTCTATGAGGATACTGACTTTCCTTGAGATTCATGGAGGAGCAAAAGTAACCAAACTTCTTCCCAAGTCAATAGTTGGCCTTGATTATAAAGGGAACTCACAAACGATTCATAGGTCCTAGGGAGCTTATTGAGAAGGTGAATGGACGTTTTCTCATTGGAAACTTGTCAGTCTACACAATGCTAGCTTGCATTCAAATGTGGCAACAACTTTACTAATGGGGTTGTGGGGCCTAATTAATAGGTTGTGAAACTTGACCTCTAAAGTGGATATTTTTGAAGCACTTTTGTTCTCATAAACTTTTTGCAAGATCCTCAAAGTTTCATGGGACGTTTTACATGAGGTAATATGGTCCGTGTTCAATTCATCACAAGTTAAAAGTAATTGTGCTAAAGCTCTCTTGTCCTTGAAATACCATACGTTTCAAGATCCTAGATCACTTTCCTTGTGTTGCTCTTGCTCAACTACTTCAAATAATTCATATAAGAGGATGGTATAAAGGTTTGCACTAATTATATGCTTCCAAAGATTGTAGTTGGTGCCATTTAACCACTCACCCTTTTGCATAAAAATTGGTGTAAATGAAGGCAAGTACCATGAACGTGAATACATTGCAATCAAGATCATTCAAATTCTCATCATCAAAAACAAATTGTAACACTTGCAAAATTGAAGTCCTTATTGGCACAAAAATTGTGTGGGATTGGGGGGGGCTCAGATTATCCCTAAGAGCATGAAGTAGGCTCCCAAATGTACAAATAGGGGGAGAGGCCCTTTGTATATAGGGCTGGAGGGAGCTCTCCAAAGTACATCAAATATGGGATAATTCCCCTTAAACACGAATGAATACATAGGTAGAAGAAAATGGCAAGGAACCTAGATACAATAGAGATATAATATGAAATGGAAATAAAATGGGAATGGAGTGCCTCTTAGATACAGAATGAAGATGCTCGCATGCTGATATAAATGGAAATGATTTAGGAGCAATTAGGTCATCAAATAGTCGAAGAAAATGCATTAGCACAAGTCACACATGAGCTTATGGGTCTCAAGAAGCGTATGATTGAATTGATTTTGCAGATCAATCAGTTTCCAATCATGTGTGATAACATGATTAGTGTGTACATATCTATCAATGTTATGTTCCATGCTAGAAACAATCACATAAAGATATGTAACCACTACATTAGAGCTAAGGTGTTGGCTATGCTTTGAACGCTTAAAATCTCATGTGTGTTGTCACTTTAAGGTTTTGAATAAGCTAGTAGAAATCTTATTTGTTTGAGGATTTTCTTCATACTTTTAGAAGCCATATCTTTTAGTCAGGTTCGTATTGTAGGAGCTAAGAAGCTCTGGGTAATGAAGAGATTTCACTCATCATTTTATATCCGTTTCTTATTATCTATGATTTTTTAGAAAGGTATTAATGTCTTCTAAATGTGTCTCAAAGTTGAAGCCTAAAATTTGCATATAATGAGATAAATCAATTTTGGAACGAGTAGTACCTTTGTGTGTAGGCAAAGTGAAGGAAATAAGTAGTATGTCTTGGAGGCATAGATTCTTAGAGTAGGATCAAGTATTTTGAGTGAAATGAATTGCATTAGGAAGTTCGCGTAGTGTATTCTCAATATGTCAAAGTTTTTGGGTTCCTTATCTAGGAGCTCAAAGAATCATTACTTTGAGTGAACAAAGGTTTCTCTAAACATACCTATGAGGCCATATATGTTTCAAGCTAGACATGGAAAATGTACACTCTTGCATCACATAAAAGTGTGTGACAGTGTGCATGTGTATATGCTTCGTGATCTTGACATTGAAGATAACATTCCAATTTTTTTTCTTCTTAAAATGTATGGGTTTCTTGGGATTGAAAGTAAAATTGCAAATGGTTTTCTGCATAAAACAGAAATTGCTTGCGGGTGACAAGTATGTCCCAAAGGTAGATAGAAATCAATCAAGAAATAAATAAATATATTCCAACCCAAAACTAGATTATAAATGTATCCATATGTAACATGCAGATGAGTTAAAAGATTCTAATTTTCTATAGAATATGGAATAGTTTATAAATAGGTTTGGATAAGTGATATTGTGATAACCAATTAATAGACTACCAACCACTCTTAGGAAATTCTTGGATAGTCTTGTAGAGGAGGTGGACACGGATCAATAGACAATGGCATAACAATTCCAAGTACAATTGCCTCATCCCTATTACAAAGCATTGATTCTGTAGAACCCTTTTCAAACTATTGAGCATAGGAGTGAAGAAGAAAAATGCATTGTTGGTTGTCTATAGCTGAGAGAGGAGGATATTCTTCATCAACTTTGGAGGGGGCAAAGAGAGAGTGCAGAAGGTTCACGCAAAGAGGGAATTTTGGCGCATGAACCTTTTTGTGAGCCATAATACTTAGAAAACTAATGGAGCTCATTATGAAGTAGTGACAGAAAGAGATATAAAATACACAACGTTGATAAAAAAAAAAGACAAAAAGTCATACAAAAAACCTTAATTGAATATAT